>CM052440.1:143313044-143350257 GCA_028533085.1 Varecia variegata
TTGCTTCAGAGGAAAGACAAAGAGAATATATTCAAAATCCGAACTCATTAAATAACTTAGGACAAGGGTCAATATATGAATGAACAATCTGTTTACGTTTTAAACATTTCCAAAGCTTAGGATGTATCATGTGGATGGCTGTTTCTTTGGAGGTGAATAACTAGAGTAGATTGTTATCACCAAGGCCTAGACACCAAAGCTTGGTTTGTTTATAATTGACAAAGTATCAGGGAAAATGTGTGACAGTGATAAGCATGTGATCATCTAGTGGAAAGTACATAAATTATCTGAGGATAATTTTGAAGCTAACGTAACCCCCCCAATGGAGGAATTAACACTAAAGTTTTGATGCAATTTTAAAGGTACATATATTAAGGGCCTAATAATTGTCAGGCATTGTGCCACACATTACATGCCTTACAAAGGTGAACAGTTCCAAATTATTAGAGTATGGGTCTTACACTTCATAATTATGGATTCATTTCTGTCAGTGTAACTGACTAATTGTAGGAGCCTAGGAAGGTTATTGACTTTTATGAGCCTCGGTTTTATCAACTATAATTTATGTTGTTGTATAAACTAGGAGAAATAAAATAGATCTAAAGAGAAAAAAAAAAAAAAGAAAATGCTTCTGTATTTGAAGTGTTTGCATCTCATTGTGGGTATCAATAATACCTGGACATACTGGCCTAGAGTTCATCAGAGAGATCTGGATTTGAAATATTGATTTCAGTTGTCTGTGTACAGATCGTTGTGAAATTCACAGAAGAAAAGTGAACAGACGAAACTAGTATAACTAGTAGATGAAAAGTAACACAGGAAGGGAGGAGAAAAAAGATGAAGACGAGACAGAAGATGGAGACATGGGAAACTAATATTCGAGAATAAATTAGGTAAATAGATACTGGCAAAGACAAATGAAAAAAATGAGCATGAGAAGTTGAAGAAAGTGTAGATCACGGGGTATCATGGAATAAAGAAGGAAAGAGAGTCTTAAGAAGCAAAAACTGGCATGTACAACCATGTTAGCTGCTGAAGGGTGTTAATGGTGAAGTGCCCTTTAGATTTAGTGGTATGGAAGTCAGTGCTTTAGTGTGAATATCTCTCTTGAAGAAATGAAGATAAAGGCCAGATGCGAGTGTGAAGTTATGAGCTGAAAATGAGTAAGCCAAAACATCCCACAGAGACAGCATGTTCAATAAACTCGGGAGCTTGAGAGGGATTTTGGGTAAGGTTGAAAGAAAATGTGTGTGTTTATATCTGTGTGTATGTGAGGAAAAGAGGGATAAATTTTTGCTCAAATTATGGGTCCTGCTAGATTAAATATGGGTGAATTTTGCATGTTATCACTCATCCCTTTATCCCTCAGGAATGGAAGCACTCGGTCCTCTGCATCTCCAGCAGGACAAACCAGGTGAAGCACCCTCCTTGTGTCACACTAAGGATGACATGATGGCAGTGGAGCCCATGGGCATGGGTGAGTGGAAACCTGGTGATGCCACCAGGCCTGGGACTGCAGTGAGTAAGAATAAAAGGCTCTCAATGCAAGCACACCTGAAACTTTTATTAAGTATTTGAATAGGGGTAGTTCATGAAAGAATGGACTTCTTATAACAAAGAATGTGTGGATTTGGAGCATTTTGATTTTATTAATAATATAATTAAATTCCACAAAGAATAAAGACTAGATTATCAGACACATAGTAAATGCTCAATACATTATTGTTGAATGAAAGATTTATTAATTTAATCGATCCATTAGAGAATACTTACTCTATATCCTTTCCTTATTTCATCCAGAGAATACAGAAACTGAATGAAAAAATAGGTAATAAGAATAAATTAAAGAAAATTGCTAGAGAGGTCAAAAATTTAAAATCTAGACAACCACAGGCACGTTTGAAGTTATGTGACTAGAAAGCCCATTCAGGGCCAGAAAACCTGATTCAAAGTAGCACAATGTTGTTTCCATTTACTTGTAAAATTGGAAATGAAGCTGATATCAGAATGTACTAGGCAGTAAATGCCATCATCTAGTCCAATTCTTTTTGTTTTTTAGTTTTGGACATTGCTGGCTTTTATACTGTATATATTTGATTTTGTCTATTCAGGTAAATAAGAGTTAATAGTGAGAGTGTGAATTTGGCCCCAATAGATAATTAGTGTAATCTGTTATGTATGAAAGCTGGATTGGCAGGACTTTGATTTTAATAATGCCCATGGTATCAAATCAACAATTTGTCATTATGGCCACAAAATGCACAGATGGACAAATGCTCATTCTTCATTTTGTAATTCATTTGTTTTTCCAAAAGAATCCACTGAGATTATTCTTCTATTTAGATATTCAGAAAAACAATAAAAGTGAGTGATTGAAATGTTTCATTTCAACATGGCATATTATTTCCTTATTTATCACTATAATTAACTCTTTACCTAATATGCTATTTATATAGTTTCATCTTCAATCCCACATTTGGGAGTGGGTATAAAAACAGGGGAGGGCTAAAACAATAACAAACAATATAATCTTAAAAGAAGAAAAAAATATGTATCCTTACTTTGATATAGTTTAAAGCACATTAGTGTATTTTTAATACATAGTTTATTATATATATTTTATGTATGTTTTATATAATTGGTGCCTATAGTAGTATAAATATACAATTTTATAGGTGCAGTGCATGCATACAATTTATCTTTAGAAACACATTTGAGATTTTTAGATGTTAAGAGGCTTCATATTACTGTTTTAAAAGATAAACAGCTACAAAATAAATGGTATCTTTAGTACATGCTATCTTTAGTATATAGTCAATCAAGGATATTGTCAGGTACATGAATGAAACTGAGTATTTGTTTCATAAAGCTTGTCTAGGGAGCTCTCACTAAAAGGAGAAGTTGGAAGGAGGAGGCTATATTTCCAGGAAACATAACTGCTTATATAATAATAGGCTATAGATATAGCAACTCTTGAATTTGGTACTATCACTCTGTGGATATGAGATCTTTCTATTAGCATGTGTCACAGAGAATATACATCACATTTTTAATGCTCAAAATTATTGATGAAGTAAATTAAGAGCTATTTCTCTCTCTGCCCTTTTTTTTTGGTGTATGTTTGTGTGTGTTTGTGTGTGAAAATATCTTAGTAAATTTTGTTGAACAGTTGTAGTTTTATCATTAGATCCTTTACACTTTTATTTTTTCTGATATTTACTTCACATTTAATAATGTAGTGTCCTGGAATAAAGTACGTTAAAAAAGATAATTCATGTCATTTAGTTTAGACCACTGCTCTCTCTCTCTAGACTTGAAGACATACAAGTTATTTCTAGTTGAAGAAATATTTTTAAGGGCAACTGTGAAAAGGTAGTCCATACTTATCCTATATTAGAAAAGGTCTTTCTGCTAGAAAAATACTTGTAAATAAAACAGTTTAGCTTCAGATTAACCTATTTTTTTTTCAAGATTCTAGATAAGACAGAAATGGAAGACAGGGATAGAGGAAAAGAGCGGAAGTATTGAGGCAAGTAGAGGGAGAGAGAAGAGGGGGAAGAAAGAGGAAGGGAGGATAAATGGAGTGAAGGGATAATGGGAGAGAAGGAGGAATAAAGGGAGGAGGGAAAACAAAGAGAAAGGAAAGGAGGGGGAAGAAAAATGATAAAGAGCAAGAGGAAAGGGGAGAGAGAGTATATCATTCCTTTCCTAGTCTTCCTCTTCTTAGAACATGTGTGACTAACTTGTGAGAAACATTCGTCAAGTTATTGTGAGCCACACCCTACACATTACAATGAATACGTTTTGGGTTCCAGGGTGCTATAGCAATATTGTTTGTGTAGTATAAATTGTTTTTCCTGAAGATGATAGTCTATATCCACGTAACACCTAAGACAATTAAAGTAGCGGGACAACGAATCGTATGTTGAGGACTGATTGAAAATCTTCTATTATGTTGGGAGGGGGGGCCCAGGAAAATGACAAGATGGGTATGAAATTCTATATCTATATAGGTAGAACAGCAATCCTTTCCCATACAAATGCGCGGCAGCTGGAAACACTCTCCAGTTTCTTGACTAATACTTCATATGCCACAATTATACCAAATGGGATGGGAAAAACCTGAAATAAACTTTTTAAAGTGTCTAGTTCAAGGACAGTTATCTCAGAATTATATCAAAAGCAACTCTATATTTTTGAATAAAAGGATCCCAGGGAAAATAGTTGGTATTATCATAAAATTATTAGAGCTCTCCGACTGTTCTCCCTAGTCCAGATATATAAGCACAAGTCAAATGTAAGATTAAGTCTTTTCTATTCCTGAACTCATCTCTATTTTGCTCCCTAGAAAAATGTAGAGTTTAAGAGAATCTTTTAAAAGCAATCTTTTAAAATAAGCCACATGCCTCTGCCTTTTAGTTCTAAAATTCAAATATTGTTGAGCAAGATGTTTTGGGTAAGCCACTGTATCTTCAAATCATATGCTGAGGTTAAGAGAAAGGGTGATATACCTTCTCCATAGTTCACCCTTTCTTCTGCACAGATTCAGTTCTTCTCACATATTAGAAGAGCAGCTCCTCCACATTTCTTGTGGGCTTCTCTTCTAGAGGGGGAAATTCAAAGTAAATTAGTAAAATGCTATGCAGCTCCCAGCTCTGTAATTGGTTTCAAGGCTGCAAATGGTACCCATCTTTCTATTCCACTAATCAATCTAAATGTGTCTTACCCTCAGCTGTCCGTCTACATTGCTTGCTTACTTGTAGTGTGATCAAAAACTCGTTCCAGAGGAGTCTGAGCTCTTAGTCATCTTGCCCGTCTGATGTCAGGGTTGCTGCACGTACCCATTCAGCTATACTTAGCCAAAGTACTAATAAGCGACACACAAGGAAACCACACGGGTTCTGAACTTGTTTCTCCTTCCCCTCATTTTGTAAAAGCAGCTCTACTTCCCCTTCCCATTAGCTAAGGCAGGACCACCAACTCTGAAGAGCCTAAAGTTGTGGAAACAACAGTACAATATCCTCCAGGAGTTCAGCAGGAGTAATGATAAGTGGAGTTACTTCTGCTTCTACTCCTTATTCCCCGTTGCACATAGTCTTCATACTGGGAATATAAAACCATATATTCCTTTCTGTGTTCTCTCAAAGTTTTGCCTTGTAGCTGGCACTTCACCTCCAGGTCATTCCAAAACTCAATTAGTACTATTCTCTTCTCTATGTCACAGTAAGAGATATAAACAGTGTTTATGAGCCTCTTACCATATCTCCTTCACTATGCAGTGAATTACCTGGTTAGATGCTATATTATATAAGATTCAATTTGTGTGGATCAGGCATTACATAATCCCCTGGACAGTGCTGATGCCTGGGGCTCTGCAGAGAGGAAAGGCACATTCATATACAGAATAGGTATGCATCCCTGTGAGAATGAATTGTTGGCCTTGCCAAGCTAGTTAACTTGCCATCAAATGTCCAGTTGATATTGTTAAATGGTGTCATATTGTGCCCACAGTATTGGCCTCTGTGAGATCAGGCAGGCCATTCAAAACCAGCAATAGCTGGATTGGTCTTGGTAACTTGGAGTTTATGCTCCTGGGTTCATTCATAGCCTCCACTTCTGCTACCAAGGAAACCCCATTCCTATGCCAATTTAGCTATTGCTAGGGAGACCTATGATGAAGATCTGTATAATGTGAGCTGGCCAAGTCAACTTCCCATAAGTCACTTTGCTTTCAGTGTTTAACAAAAACAGATACCTTTCCTTATCTTGTTTGGTTGAAAATTAAAATTTTTTTTATATAATTGTAAAACCAAGATACAAAAAATTGAAAAAGATTTATGAGAGATATTGATCTTCCTGTAGGGGTAATTTTTCTAGGGAAATGAGTCTTAGATTATTTCCATTTATGTCACAGAGTTTGTTGCTTAAATAAATTTCTTGGAGTGGGAGTGGGTCAAGATGGCCAAATAGAAACCTCCAGCAATTGTCCCTCCACACAAACACAAAATTTGACAACTACCCACGCAAGCAAGCACCTTCAGATGAACCAAAAATCAGGTGAGTGATCATACTACCTGATTTTTACATTATACCAAGGAAAGATGCACTGAAGAGGGCAGAAAAGACAATCTTGTATTGCTTACACCACCCCTCCCCCAACCCCAGGCAGTGCCCTGCCAGCGTGCCAAGGTGCCAAGTGGAGAAAGAATCTGTATGCCACCCGGGGAGGGATGGTGAAGTGATTGTGGGACTATGCATTGAATCTCAGGGCCGCCCTGGCTGGGGAATGCGGCACAGGGCAGAATTCTCATGGAGGGAGCACTTAGATCAAACTAAGGTACAACCACCTGGAGTGTGCAAGAGTGACAGCATTTCTGTGCCAAGAACATACAGTGGGGAAAGAACAGTCTCTTTAATAAATGGTGCTGAGAAAACTGGATATCCATATGTAGAAGAAAGAAACTAGACCCTTATCTCTCATCACATACAAAAATCAAATCGAAATGGATTACAGACATAAATCTGAGACATGAACTATGAAATTACTAAAAGAAAACATTGGGGAAATGCTTAAGAACATTTATCTGGACAAAAACTTCTTGAGTAATACCCCCAAAGCACAGGCAACCAAAGCAAATTGGACAAATGGGATCACATCAAGTTAAAAAGCTTCTACACAGCAAAGGAAAAAATCAACAAAAGGAAGAGACAACCCACAGAATGGGAGAAAATATTTGCAAACTACCCATCTGACAAGGGACTAATAACTAGAATATATAAAAAGCTATAACTCTGTAGGAAAATATATGAATTGTATGTGCCAATGTTCTAATAAAATAAGGATTTTTGTACCTCTTTTCATGAAAGATAATGTTCTATAGTTTCCTTTCTTATTTTCTTGGGGGAGTACTGGTTTTGTCTTGTTTTTTTATCACAGTAATACTACCTTCATAAAATGAATTGTGTTTAATGTGTAGAAATGTTATTTTTTCTTTAAAGGTGTGAGAGAATTCAGAGGTAAAAATATCAGGGTTGGGAGATATTAAAATTATATATTCAAATTCCTTAATAGTTATGGGGCTTCAAATGAACTATTTCATATGAAGTAAGAGGTAATTCATAGCTTGTTTTTGGAATTAGATCATTTCATCTTAATTGTCAAATTTATGTATTAATATATGTGTAGAGATGTCTATAGTTTTCCCTTAATAGCCTTTTGATGTTTGCAGTGTCTATAGATCTATTTCAAGTATGATATTGGTAATTTATTTCTTCTCTCTTTTCTTCTTTGTGTTATTACAGGATTTTTAATTTTATTAATCTTTTCATATAACTAGATTTTTGTTTGATCGACAATATCTATTTTTTTCCTCTTTTAAATTTCATAAATTTCTGCCCTTACATTTATTATTTCCATTCTTGTCCGTGATTTGAGATTATTGTGCTCTTCTTTGTCTAGTTTTGTGAGGCTGAAGCTTAGATTATTGATTCGAGATTTTTTACTATTTTCTAATGTATACACTTAGTGTTATCAATTTCCCTCTCAGCACTACTTTGACTGTACCTGTCAAATTTTGATATGTAGTATTTTAATTTAATTCAACATATATTTTTAATTTTCCTTTAGAATTCTCCATGGATTTTTAAAGAAGTCTGTTGTTTAGTTTATAAGTGATTAGAGATTTTTTCTATTATCTTTCTATTATTGATTTCTAATGTGTTTGGAGAACACACTATATGGTTTAAATTTTTTAAGACTTCTTTGATGGCACAGGTCTATATTAATATACTTTATGTGAGCATTTGAAAATAATGTGTGTTCTACTGAGGTTGGGTAGAGTTTTCTATAAATGTTTATTAGGTCCTACTGGTTTATACTATTGTTTATTTCTTTTATATATTTTCTTATTTTCCAATTGTTCTACCAATTGTTGAAAGTGGGCATTGAAGACTCCAAATATAATACTTGCTTTGTCTATTTCTCTCTTTTAGTCTACCAATATTTTCAAGTACCTTGTTTGGATATACATATTTAGGACTGCTGTACCTTTTTGTTAATTGACATTTTATTATTATACATTGTCCTATTCTCTCTCTGTTCATATTCTTTGTTCTGAATATACTTTATATGATATTAACATAATCATTTTTGTTTTCTCTCAATTAATGTTGGCATGTGTGTTAGTTTCCTGTGGCTGCCGTAACAAATTAACACAAACTTGGCAGCTTAAAACAATAGAAATTTATTCTCTCGGTGATGTGGAGCCCAGAAATCTGAAATCAAGGCATTGGCAAGGCTACATCCATCTAGTGGAGAATCTATTCCTTGCCTCTTCCAGCATCTAGTGGCTGCGTCACTCCAGTCTCTACCTTTATGGTCACATTACCTTCTCTTCTGTTTAATCTCTCTCTGCCTTTGTCTCATAAGGACATTTGTAATGGCATTTAGGGCCCACCTGGATAATCCAAGATAAGCTCCTACTTTAAAGATTCTTCATTTAACCTTACCTCAAAGACCTTTTTTGCAAATCAGGTAACATTTATAAGTTCCAGGGAATGGCACCTGTTATCTTGCTGGGGGCATCTTTCAGTCTACTGCAGCATGATCTATTTTCCATATTTTATTTTCAACCTGCCAATATGGTTATATTTGAAATGAGTTTCTTATAGATAGCATATAGTTCGGACATGTTTTTAATAGACTTCACCAATCTCTGTTAATTGGTTTGTTTAGGCCATTTATATTTAATCTCTTCTACCTCTAATTTTTAAAAAATTATCTGAAAATAATTTTTGACTTGGAAAAACATTAGCAAATAAAAATACCATGATGAATAATGAGAGATAGTAGAAGGAAGGAAAAACTCCATGTATTAGGATAGCACTATTTTCAACAGCACTTTCTCCTGCTTTTTCAACAAGGGGCTCCACATTTTCATTTGCATTGGACCCCACAAGTTAGGTAGCCAGCACTATCCTTTGCTCCGTTTGAGAAACAGCCAATTTTCAAATCAGGAGCCTATGGACTGAAGAGGTAGCCAAGTCTGCAGATGGGAGAAGCCTATTACATCTCAATGAGCATATACTGGAATGGTTTCCCCAGGTCTTACTCAAAAGAAACTGTAGCCATTTATGCCCATTTCTGTACATTGAGAAAAGGAAACACCCAGATCATCTGTGAACCATGGGGTCACAGGATCTATGTTGACATTGGTAAAGAAGATGCAGATCAGAATTGTTGCCCTCTGGTTAGGGTGGACACATACGAAACCAGGAAATAAATGGATCCTGGCAAAATTCTGGCTTATCAGGGGTCCACTATCTGAGCACCCATGCACTTGTCAACTCATTTCTCTAATTTCCACGTGTAAAATTTGTGCTTCCGTACTTGACATTTGGAGTAACAGCCAATATTTTAATATTTTAATGAGGAAGGCAGATGAAATCCTTTGAAATCCCCCTATAGCCAACATTGTGTGTAGATCAAAAACAAAGTCCCATTTCATTAAATGTGGTTATGTGTGTATGTGTGTGTGTGTGTGTGTGTGTGTCTGTGTGTGTGTATGTGTTAGGGAAGGGGCTGTGGTGGTGTCCAATATTAGTGCTACCATTAAAAACCTAGGATGCCTGGGCTTTTAGTGTACCTGTCACCTCAATAGTGTACATTGTACCCAACAGATAATTTTTCATCCCTCATCCTCCTCCCACCCTCCCCATTCTAAGTCTTCAACATCCAAATACCACTCTGTATGCCCCTGTGTACCCATAGGTTAGCTTCCACTTATAAGTGAGAACATACAGTACATTCACCCATGTAACCAAAACCACTTGTGCTCCGAAATCTATTGAAATAAAAAAATCTGAGATATGTGCATAGGTGAATGATGCTATCTTAAATTTGATTCACAAGTTTGATTCCAGAAGAAGAAATCATATCAACCAGGGAGAATGATTACTACAAGCTCAAGCACACAGCAGTCCTGACTACAGCACCGTACCATATATTGTACCACTGCTGAAGCAGATTAGCAAAGCCACAGGTACAGGGTATATAATCATTGACTGAGTGCATACATTCTTTTCTATTCCAGTGAAAAAAGATAATCAGAAAGTTACCATTCTTGTGCAATGAATAATATTTTCTCATAGTTTTTCCCCAGCGGGATATCAATGCTCCTGTACTCTGACATGATAAAATCTGAAGAGTCCAGACTATCTGGACATCACACAGTCCTTCACATTGATCCATTACATGGATGATATCATGTTGATCAGGCAGGATGAGCAAGAGGTGGCTTCTATGCTGTAGGCTAAGTAAGACACATGCCTTCCATAGGATGGGAAAGAAGTCTTATGAAGATTGAGGGTGTGATACTCAGTTAAGTTGTTCCAGATCCAGTGGTTGGGGGTGTGAGAGGATACCCACTCCAAAGTTAAAGTCAAATTGCTGCCTCTTGCATCTACTGCATAAAAGGAACAACAACAATGTCTGATGGGTAATATGATATGTGTAAGCACTAAAGGAGGAAGAGAGTTTTTTTTTTAAATAGAACCAGTATTTTTTTCTCATATTTTCATGTGATGTCCATCAAAACATACCATTGATCATTTTATCAAAAATAAAATAAAACCATGCAATGCATGCAAACTGCACATGCATGTATACTAGTTATCCTGTGTAAAATTAAAAAATATATATATGGGCAGGGGGAGAAAAGCTGCACTGAAGTAGGAAGGACGTGGCAGAATCAAATTGTTTGTTAATTGAGGATGTATCTTGTTTGAAGGAACAGAATTATAAAATATCAGATCCATTTTTTTTTTGTATCCAATACTGTCTGCTACTATAACACACCAATTTTTCTCCATCCTCCATTTCCAACTGTGGTGATGTGTCTGTTTCATTGATTTGCTGCCCATCAAATCTGAATCTGATCTGTCTCATTGGCAAACTGTCATTCACAATAGGCTTTCATTAGTTTACTAAGTGGTGCATGCCTCTCAGTAATAGTAAATGGCACCAAATAATTATTTTGTCCTGATACCTGCAAATTAATGTGATCATTTTATCCATCTTACACCCTTCCTTTTTCAGCTCAGATTCCCAAAAAATGACCGGTTTCTCACTGAATGAGGAAACTAGTAGAACCAAGAGAAGCAGAAAACAGGAATAGCAGGGATGGAGCTTATTCCTTTTACCCTCATAAGCAGTTTGAACTTTGACTCGTTGTCCCTGAGGGTATTATCTCTGCCATTAAATTTGATAACTTTACTAAGATATATGTCACAGTTGATCATTCTTGGTCAATTTTAATTTTTTCTTCATCTGAGACAATTTTGTCTTTATCTTTAATTTTTTCCTGACTTCAATCAAATCTCATTGCTATTTTTTCTGTTTTGTCTTTGTTTGGGTCCATTTCTGTTCTCGGTTTTTGCATTTTTCATTCTATTTATTTTCTTGCTTGTTTGCTTGTTATGTGCCTGTTGGAGAATATATTATTCATTTTTGGAATGTGCTGTTACAACTTTATTTTGCTCTTGTCTTTTTCTTATTTCTTTTGGGAAATAGAGTGTGTTGATTTTTATCAGTTAAAATGCTATGATTTATATTTCCTGTTTTTTTTCCTTCTAGTAGTGTTGTATTGATTAAGTTCATTTTCTAAAAAACATTTTCTTTATTTCTACACACATATTAGAGAGAATGCCTTTTTCTGCACTATAGTGACATTCAATGTCCTTAATGGATGAAGTTGGTAGTAGTGGTTAGAAAAGGGCAAGGGATTTTGAAGGTTCTTGCTTAGCTTTCATTTTTACAGCTTCCTGAATTTCACCCTTTCTTCTTTCTTTTCTTCCATTGTCGTGTCCCACCTCAGAAGCTGGGCTTCATCAAGGCTACTTCCTCAACCCCTCTCATTTTCAACTCCTCCCTATAATTGGCATTGGGAACTACACATCCCAGACCTGCCTTGAAAATGTTCATGTCTAGTGCTGAACTTCCTGGGAGTTGCTTTGTCTCTATCATCCCTGTTCCCCTCCTCTGTTTTTCAGGGCCCCACCTACACCTCCCTCTCCTGGCTCTGCACACCCTTGAGCTTGCAATGAATGACAGGGAGAACTGTGTTGGAATTCAGAATATATGTCACTACTATAGATAATTTGCATTTTGGAGTGATCTCTGCCTCCTAGTAATTCTGAAGGGATGGATCATGCATGGTATTTTTACTTCTGTTTGAATTTATGGTCTTTTGGGAGAATAAGTAAAGATATTTGGATATAAGTGGTTGCCATTATTCTACAGGTCTGAAGACCCCTGTTTTCATTTTACTTTGCTAGGTATACTTACCTTGTAGCAACTTGCCTTTTCTCTGTATATTTTTCACTCACTATTTTGGCCTTAGCATTCTCTTATTTATTGATTTGGAATCTTTACATGCCAAAGGTATTGACCCTTCATTTTCTTAGTTGCTATAACTATGTTTCAATAATCTCTCTTTTCTGTTTTAATTTTCTATATTATCATTTACTCATTCCTTATTAAAAAGCACTTCACTTAGTAGTAACCTCTTGGTAACTATTTTTCTGCAAGGTATAAAAGGTAAAAATGTAAACTTTGGGTTCCATTTGGCACCCATTACAAAGTTCAAAGGCACTAATTTTTCTCGGTGTATTGCTTTGGGCATATTTCTTTAAGTTTAGAATCTAGTATAATTGAAAAATAGTCCATCTTTCTTTCTGCATTTTATCTTTGAATTGAGAATTATTAGTTAAAATATTGCTGGTTATTTCATTTTTAGTTCACTCATTTTGTTTACAATGTGGATATATTATTATATATAAGGAAAATGATGAATAAAATTTCATTCTATTAATATTTATTGAGGATTTCCTTATAATCTAGTTTTGAAACATTTTCCCCCTAAAACTATATGACCATTTGGCAAACGTGTGTTCTCTGAAGTTAGGGTACATTTATTAAAGAAAGCCTGATTTTTTATATCATATATTCACTCATTATTATTAACCTAGGTGAAAATTCTACATGATCAAAATTATATTAGGCTTCAGATAAGTGAAAAAACATTTATCTACCTCTCCTCCTTTTATCCATTCAACTGGCATTTATTGAGGAACCACTATAACACAGAAGCTGTGTGCCAGAGTTGAAGGTACAATCGTATGTTAAATCAGGCACTCTCCTGGGCCTCAATGTTCTTCACAGACTAATGGATGAGACAGCTTTCTCTGAATAATCACACTAAGAAATTTATTTGTCAACTGTGATAATACTTCCCTAAGAGGATGTAACAAACAAATCTGCTGAGACTTCCTTGAGGCCAAGATATTTGAGATGATACCTGATATCTGTGGGAGATGACGGTGGAGATTGGGGACTGCTGAGCATCTAGGTAGAGATATTAATAGAAAAACAGTGGTTTTAGGAACTAAAAAAGATTACTGTGTGAGCAGAATGAAGAAAAATTGAAGGAAAATATTGTTAAGTATGAATGGAATGGTACTTGCAGGTTAGATCACATAACTTTTCTTTTGTTGTTGTTCATGTTAAGGATTTTAGATTATCATAAGAGAAATAGAAAGCTGCATAAAGTCATTAAGTAAGGAAATGATCTAATATTTTAATTTCATAAAGATGCTTTGGCCACAATATACTTCTCAACCACCAACCTCTCCTGTGTTTGAAAATAATGTGAAGATTGTCCATGTGAAAATAATATCATTTGGAAATATCAAATATGAAAATAAAAAAGAGTAAAATAAAGAAAAGCAATTGTTAATGTGGCAATGAGAAGGCATGTATAGCAGAGGTCAAGGAGATAAATAGCTTACACTAATGTAGGGTCCAGAAAGATGAGAAAAATCTAAAAGGAAAAACTGTTTGGGAGGTAAATGTAATATATTTCAATGGACTGGATATTGGGGCTACAGACTGGAGTGTTATGTAATGTAAGAGGTAATCAAAGTCATAGCTGCAGGTGAGACCACAGATCAGAATGGGAAGAAAATCTCCAGGGCAGTGTATTTGAGGAAATCTAATATTTAATGGCCTAAAAGGACTCAGGGAAGAACTGGGCAGATGGATAGTGACATAACAAGAAGCAGTTGAGCCTTGAAAGCTTAGAGAAGAGAATATTTTCAGAAGAAAAGCTTAATCATAGGGAATATTTGAGGATCAATTGTAGAAACTTGATTACAGACCAAGTGTTAGATAATCTTAATGAATTATTGCTAGTTATACAGGTTGTAATATTATTTAGTTATCTATGAATGAATGTGTGTGTGTGAGGGGGAGAAAGAGAGCGAGAGAGAGAAATCATGCTGAAGTGTTTTGTTATGGAATATGTTGGTGTAGGTAATTTACTTTAAATATTATAGAATATTATAAAATAAAATGAATTCAGTTAATGGTATTCTTAGCTGTATTGTATATACTACAATGAGTCTGAGTTAGGTGGTGGTTTGAAAGGTGTCCTTTGGATTTAACAACAGAGAGATACAGGTATAGTTTGGTGGGCATCTTTAAAAGCAGATAGAAGTGATCCAGTTGGAAAGGAGGGTGATAATAATGTAGCCATTTTATTGAAGAACTCCTTGGGATATAAGCACAACATAATTTTATTTTGCTCAGGCACTACTTTTTACTAGACTTTGTGGAGTCTAGATTTCTCACCAGGTTGTAGGTTACTTAAAGACAGCTTCCTTGGGTTCCATAAATTTCCTGCCACTTTCAATGACTATTAAGTCTCATTCCCATTTATTCCCCAACATTGTAGTCATGAACTTGACACAGTTTTGGCCCCTGCCAAATCCCCATCCAAGCTTTATTTGTGAGACTGACAACTGCATAGAGGTGGAGTGGGAGCAAGATGTCCCACTAGAGTGTCTTCTTCCTCTCTTTATTGTAGCTTTTCTGATGTTAGGAGCGAAACAGCAGGGTGATAGAGGAGGCAAAAATTCCCTTACGTGACTGCCACATTGCTGGGAAGGAGCCATCCCTTGTCTCAAGCTGATTCATGAGCCTTCCGATTTGAGACAGATGGACTGTGCTTATGTGGTAGTCTCCATTTAGTTTTTATCCATATCATCTTGGAGGGATATTCAGCTGTACCCTTGCCCCTTACTCTTGAAGATTCCTATAGAGGACCAGCCATGACTCCCTTCACCTGTCAAAGGTAGGCCCTCAACACCTTCTTGTGTTGGGCTCTCTATCGCTTGGCCCAGCAGCCACCTGGGAAGGGTCATTGTTCTAGCTCATGAAGCTAGAAGCAACTCTGAGGTCTTCATCTACACCCTTAGAAGGCTATGAAGAATAGACATGGTATAGGGATTGTCCCTATTTCTTTCCAGGCACACTAAGTCCAGAGGTCTTAAAGCCCTGCTGGCACTTACACCACAGGGCTACTGCATTCAGAAACCTCCATGAAAATGGATGTCATCTTTATGTTCAAGCTCAGGAGGCACATGGGAAAACCTCCCACATCTTTCTCATATTCAGGAAATATCTGAAAAATAAGCTGCACCATACTCTTTGCCTCTTAAAATATATTCCTAGATCTCTCTGAGTACACTTTGCTCCAATGGTGGCAGCAAGGTGGAGACAGATATATATATCCAACAGTTCTGTAAGCACCTAGCTATGGATTGAGAATTATGTCTCCTGTTCTAGCAGTTGTACACCAAACTTTTGTAACAATCTGGATGGAACCGGAAGACCATTCTCATTAGTGAAGTATTGCAAGAATGGAAAAACAAACACCACAGGTACTCACTATTAAATTGAAACTAACCAAACAGCACTCAGGTGCACAAATGGAAGTAAAACTGAAGAGAAATCAAACAGGTAGAAGGGGGGGGAGGAAGGAATGGGTAAAATCATACCTAACAGGTACAATGTACACTTTCTGGGTGACGGGCACTCTTATAACTTTGTCTTAAGCAGTATGAAAGCAATCCATGTAACCAATGCATTTGTATCCTTATAATATTCTGAAATAAAAAATAAAGTATACAGTTCAATGGCTTTTAGTATACTCATAGAATTGTGCATGTGTTACCCAAAAAGAAACACTGTTCCACTTAACCATCACCCTCAATCACCCCATCAACCCCAGCCCTAGGCAACCACTAATTCACTTTCTGTCTCTAAAGACTTGACTATTCTGGACATTTCATATAAATGAAATAATACAGTATAGGACCTTTCATGTCTGGATTATTTCACTCAGCATAAAATTTTCAAGGTCCATGCATGTTGTAGCATGTATCAGTACTTCATTCATTTTTATGGTTGAATAATATTCCATTATACAAATATACTACATTGTATTTATAAATTCAACATTTGATGAACATTTATTTGTTTCCACTTTTGGCTGCTATAAATAATGCTCTGTGAACATTTGTGTACATTTTTGTATAGACATGTTTTTATTTATTTTGGATATACACATGGGAGTAAAATTTCTGGACCATATGGACTCTATGTTTATTTGGGGAACTGCCAGAATGTTTTCTAAGGCAGTTACAGTATTTTACATTCACATCAGTGGTGTAGAAGGGTTCTAATACCTCCATATCCTTGCCAAAACATGTCGTTGTCAGTCTTTTTGAGTATGGAAATTCAGTGGGTATGAAGTGATATCCTTGTGATTTTGATTTGCATTTCCCTGATGGCTAATGAGTATGTGCATAATTTTAAATACTTGCATAACTGTGATCATATCATATATGCCCTATTTTTAATGCCTCTTATTTGTCTTTTCTTTTTTTCATATGACTGTCTTTTCCATGTCTTTGCCCCAACATTCATACCTGCTCAACCTGCTAGCATCAGGTATTTAACATTTACCTGCTAGGATATATCCTTCCATGTTTATTATCTGTTGTTATAATCATATAAAAGTATATGTGCATAAATATTTGTTTATATGTTTATATACAATGTATATGCTTTGTAATAGCATACACATTTTTTTGCATATCATTGTCTTCACTAAATTATTCCTAATATAAGTATCTCCAAGTCAAATGATATAGAATAAACTCATTACATTTAGTCTCTTTCTGATATTCCATGGTTTGAATTTGCCATAACTTGCCCAGCTATTTTCTTTTTTATGGATATTAAAAAGATTTTTAGTTATCTTTCCTTTGAATAATGCTATAATAAACATCCTTGTACATATGTTTTATGTACTGAGGCTTTTATGTTTATGGGTTGGATTCCAGGATAGCATAGCTGAATCAAAGCATCTATGTATTTTTAATTATACTAGATATTGTTTGTTCTATGGGATTGCATATTTCCACTAGTAACATATAAAGGCATCTTTTCCTCATATTCCAACAGCAATAGATGTGATGGTTCTTTTTATTTTGTCAATTTTATAGGCATATTTTGAGATTTCTGGTAACTTTAATTAGCAATTCCCAGGCAACTAATGAATTTGAGCTACTTACGATATGGTTTATTGTCCATAAGAATTTGTTTTTCAGTGATAAACCTATTCATATATTCTGGCTCTTTTTCCATTGGTGTGCATTTGCTATTTTTTCTTATCAGTGAGGATTAGGTAGTTTATGTTATATATATTTAACCATTGTTGACATCTGTTCTGAAAATATTTCTCTACTACTGCTGCAGATCTGTGGATTGGTTTATAACATTCTTTCTCAAACAAATATTTTAAGTTTTATATAGCCAAATATGTACCTTCTTGTAGCTAAATTATATATATAATGTCCTACATATTTTTCAAGATTTAAAAATGTTTTAAAAATTTAAGGTCTTAACTGGTTTAAGATTGTAGTATATTTTTATTTTCTTCCAAATGGAGTGTCAGTTTTACCAGCATAATATTTTTAAGAATACATATATATTAATGAAAATGATACTTTGATCATATATTCAATTCTTCTATCTATTCATACAAATACCAATATATATGTACATGTGACTGTATGTATGTGTATGTTTACATATACGTATCTTCTGTTCCCATGATTTGTCTATTATTCCTATTAAAATACCATATCAATTTGATTTTATAATATTTGGCTTAATGTATTCAATTATATAGTGTGACCTAAAATCAGTCAAAGGAAGTTTCTCTTCACTGTTCTTTATTCAACAATTTTCTAGTCACCTTTTGGCATTTGTTTTTCCATACAGATTTTCAGATCCCCCATCCTATTAAAAAAAATCTATTGAGATTCTAATTGAACTTGGATTATATTTCTATATTAATTTTGTGAAAACTGACATTTTTCTTAATTTTCATTCTTTCCATCAATAACACATAATAATTTTTCCATTTGTTCAGATATTTTGAGACCTTTAATATGGTTTTGTACCTTTCTTCAAATAGTTCCTTGGCTTTCTTATTAAATATATTCTGAAGCATTTTACGTTTTTAACTATTTTGATTGAAATTTTTTGTATGTGTATTAGCACATTTATATCCTTATATTGAGGGAGTAAATTATATATAATTATTATAGAAAAGAGGTATATAGATGATTGATAGATAGATAGATAGGTAGATAGATCCGAGAAATACACTGTGTGCTTTAAAATGAGATACTTACACTACAAGCATTGCAGGGATGGATACTAGCTAAGGCAAAGGAGAGTAGAATGACTTTTACTAATTAATTATTTTTCTTCGTCTTTTACCCATACCAGTAGGCAAAGTTGATTATTACATAAATTATGAGGACCGCTGATATAATGCCACCGTATTTAAGTGGTTGTCTGTAGTATTATCATCAAGCATCAATGCTAAAGCCAGCTTGACAAAAATCTATGTTAGCAAAGAAAACAATTGATAGACTTGAAGTAGAAGAAATGCATATTTTTAATTGCATAAGTCTCCTCAAATTCTAACTTGATAGTAAATATTGTTGAAAAGAAATTGGAATGGCTTAGGTTCTTGTGTGAAAAAGAATTATTTATTCACTCTTTCATTCCATCATTTATTTACCAAATAATTGGTGAACACCTACTATGCACAAGATGAAAGTCCTTGCTTTCTTGTTGCACTCATTCTAGCCCACGGTTGTGTGGGAAATCATATAATAAGCAAATTAAATAAAGCTTGATGAGGATGAGTCTTAATGAGAAAAATAAAGTAAGGCAGAGGGAAGGAGTGTGGAGGAAAGCAGCATTCTATTTCCAATAGGATGTCTACAGAAGGTCCCACTGAGCAGTCATTGAAACAAAGACCAGGAACAAGTGAGTGAACCATGAAGATTTCATGGGGGAGAAAATTCCAAGCAGTAGAAACAGCAAGGGTAAACTATGATATTTTGTTTGAATAAGTATTTAAACTGTATATTAGTTCCATTTGTTTTTCTGGAAGGCATTTTCACCTTTCAAAGGCACTACTGCAATGATTGTTTCCAGATGCTTTGACGCTTGCTTCCCTTGAAAGCCTTCAGTTTCTCCTCAGAGATTACATTAGGGAATTTGCTGTCAATAACTTGTGTATCTAATTGCATTGGAATTGGGTGCCTGGTGAATACTAAATCTTAATCTTTACAAAGCTAGACTATATTTCAAAGCTGCTACAGTTTTACATATCTAGAGGTAGAGATTCAAAGTACCTTTGGCAGATTTCTTTTTGTTTGGGGAAAATTACTAATTGGGGTCCCTCAGTTACACAAATATAAAACTAGTAGCCTCACTGTTCTTGGGAGAAAGTGTGAGGTCACCATTAACTGGAATTCAGTAACACACATTAGGCTTATTAACAGAAATATGTCCCTGAGGTGTTAGAGATTTATTTTCCTCTCTTAAATCTGAACTTGAGGTGCAAAATGCTTAAAATTCATTGTTTGTTACTGGTGAATTTGCATGCTTTTTATTTAAGTATTTGGTCCCATGACTTTGAGGTCCCAGACCAAGGCAATCAGTCATACCAGCCTGCATATCCTGAGAGTCTCTTTTCACAATGAGTGATAAAATGGGTCAAGAAATTCGTAAAGCTTGGTGCATGGCTGCCTCTACAAAAGTTGCCATTTCTTAATACATTATAAATGTCAAATATATTTCAGTTAAGAGATCTTAGAGGAGAGTGAGTGTGGCTATAGCATAAACATACACATTTGACAGCTCTTGTTTGAAAGACTACGAACTGAGTGAAAAGATTATCAGATCATTCCTTGCTATGGCCCTAGGTGACCTGAGAACCTCAGCTCAAATACGGGTCCACCAACCATTCTCCTGTGGTCACACCACAGGTGATCGTGCCTCACTAGTGTGCAGAAAGGTCCAGTCACAGCATGGCTGACATTCAATGGTGTAGGAAAGAGTTGCCTGTGAGAAAGATGGATGCCCTTAAGTCAAGCCTAAAGGCCAGGAGATGCAATGGGAAGAATGTTTACAGAGAACACTGTGTGAAAAAAAGAAGTGAAGTGACACCAAGATCGTATAATAAATATATGTGCTATATGTGACCCGAATCACTGTTGATATTTCAGTACATTCTATTTTGTTGACGTAGATAAAGTGGTTTGAAACTTATCAATTTATTAATATTGATCAAATAAAAAAGTCATAATGTCTAATTATTTTTAATTCACAGGGTCTCTGTTTTTAGATGAAAAGATAGTGTCATGTATAGCAATTTAAAAATTTTGAAACACATGTGATTTTTAAAATATCATTTATTGTTTGTAAAACTGCCCCTTGAAAAGAATCAAAATGAAAATATTGTAGAATTAAACTGCAGCAGTGAAGGGTCATAAATACGAACTTGGAGTCACCTCACAAACTTCAATGGTTCTAGAAGAGAGGTTGGCAAACCATGAAGCAAATTTAGCAAGCCTCCTATTTTTGGAAAGAAAGGCTTATTGGAGTAGAGCCACTCTCAGTCATTTATGTATTGTTTATGACTGTTTCACTCTGTATGAGCAGAATTAAATATTTACTAAAGACCTATATGGTTTGCAAAGCCTAAAAATTTACTATCTGACCCTGTAGAGGAAAAATGTGCTGATCCTTTTTCTAGAATATCTCATTATATTTGCTTCCCTAGCTAAAAGATCTACCTTTGTCGTGTTTGTTAGCAACAATTGCTTATTGAAATATAGATATTTTGTAGGTTCCAGGAACTATTTTCATTTTTCCCCCATTTGCCCCTATTTTTTTCACCACAGAATTACATTTTCTGTGTCATATTATGTTGTTTTCCATACTATCTCTTTTTATGGTTTTACCCAGGATTTTTTTTCCCCCTACACTTAAAATCTTCCTTTCGAACTCTTCTATCAGATTGTTAAATGTCATGATAACCTATTCTCCCCTGATAGAGGGGGAATTTCCTGTATAATGCCTATCATTATGCAATCGTAAATCTCAAACTCAAAATACAAATGCTGTCTCTCCATACTGCCTTTTCTTCTATAGTCTGATTGCAATTTAAGGAGTTAAAACCCACATTTCCTCTGCTTCCCAGACACCAAAGCCACCGGAGATTCCAATAATTATCTGATCTGTAAGATTCATTCCCAAGTGAAACAATACAGAAATCTGCCCAATTCCTCAAAGAACAATTTTTTTTCCATGTAGGTTTGTCCTGAAATGAGCCATTCTATGTTATCTCTAAATCAATATTTATATGGAGAATTATAGAAATATGAAGAATAAAAAATTGTGATACAGTTTTATTTTAACCAGTTTGATGCTTTAACATAAATCATTTTCTTTGTTTAAGACTATCTGGTTCTAGCATTAAAATGGTGAGGGGGAGAGAGAGACAGAGAGAAACAACAGTCTTCTTTGCATCTGTCATAAATTCTCCTTTAATGTGTTCCCTATTTTCTTTCTCATGTATGTTACCCTAAACTTGGGAAAAATACGTTTCACAAAGAGCTCCTTTGCATCCCTGTCTTCTTTGAATATCTTGGAATGGAAGCTCCTTGGAGGGAGGACCTGTATCTTTTACATGTTAAAGATCTGACACAAAAGGATCCCAAAATAAATGTTAAACTATCATTAGACCAAACACTTCAATCATTCTCTGTTTTAAACAAGAGAACTGGGGAGGCGGTGACAGCTGGATCTAATCGAGATGTTGGTACCTTTGGGTGTCTTTGTCAAGCTACAGCCTGAGGCCCCTTCTGTCGAAGAGATAATAGAAAATATTAAATGTACTGACAGGTGTCTTGAGCAAGAAAGGAAGAGAAATGAAGGAAAGTGCCTATGGGGCAGAGCATTTGAAAAATAGTTTGTTAGGAAGAGAAGAAAACTCTTACAATGGAAAATAATTTTTTTCCAAATTTGTGTGAAAGGTAAACAAAATAGTCTTAATTAATTTAAAAGAGAGACTGCATGTTATTTTGAACAAAGAGCAGAACTACTGGCAAAATTATGCTTCATAGAATGCAAACTGCTTCCTTTAACATGAAATAGTCAAAACTGCTAGAGATCAGAACAAGAATTCTTTAAATACTGAAAGCATTAATTCCGTGAGATGTCTAGGATGTGTAAGAAGTGCACACATACCTAAAGTAGAGATGTGAGCAATATGAGGATATTCTTGGTTACAAAAATAAAATTAAGAGAGGAAAAAATTATGATTCCTGTAATTGATTCATTAATTACTGAGCTAATCTAGCAGAGTTCGGGGGGTTGAGTGAGTCAACAATGGGGAAGAGTGTTTGTGTGTGGGAGGAGGGAACTTAATAAACAGAATGTACACTTCTTTGTAATATTTACCTTCTCTCTTGCTTATATTTTCCACAATATTCCAAGATAAATACACCAGGTTTTCTCATAAAAATCAAATAATAAATCAAGATATGAGAATGAAAATTTAAGAACTGTGACCTCTAGGACAATAGCTTTTAAATTGAGCATGATGAAGGAATCTGTACATGCCTAAGATAAAGCAAAGTTACTCCTTGTGCTACATCTGGGATGGCTCTACCTGCCTTAGCAAAATAAATCTTCACTACTTTGCTCTTGCAAAAGAAAATAACTTATTTAATTGTCAATTATGAATAAGGCTCAAAACCAGTAGCTAGTTGAGGTTGATTTCCTGCCTATCTATCTATCTCTAAAATAGAATTTGCTTGTAATATTTAAAGCTTAATTTTAACAAAATGAGAAATAGTTTGTTTTAGGACTGTGATTGTTTCTTTAGAATTTGACATTTCTTATTACTTAAGATATTTGTTAAAGCTTTGCTGATAGAAAGGTAGAAAAGGAGTATGTCTTGATAATATGTTGAGTGACAGTTTTTAAATTGTCATGCGCACTTGTAGCTGCAAGAAAATCTTGTCTGATCATAATCTGCAAATTTTCATATTCTGGATTCAATTTTTTGCCACCAAATAAATGTTTGGTAATTGTGAAAATGCAGTTCTTACCTATGTATTCCCTGTGGAGTAACAGCCAATCTGGCATCATCAGGAAAAGGTAATGAGAAGTGTAATTGCCTAATATAAATGAACTCAGTAGTGGCTATTTTCCGTTTGAAAATAACACCTGTTTCTGTTAGCATTTTCAGTTATGATACACTATCTGGAACTGAGTATTGAGATAGCACCTAACTGGAAATTTAGAAATTGTGCTTGTTTTCAGTAACCCATGAACATGATAAGGATAATATAAATTAAAGTTAAATGCTGAAAGTTAATCTTAACTAGTAAATTAAAAACATAATTTTATTGTATCAGGGCATTTTGTTAAATGGGAAAGCAAGTTTATAATATAACTTAAAAAGAGAGATAAGACATGGTACAGTGAAGCCTTGTGGTTAATAAGTACAATTGAGAGTTTGACAAATTCCTCTTGTCAAATGAAGCTAGCATGCATATTCTTCAAGTTCCATACATTTTGTGGCATTTTAATTTTCCCCTTTTCACTTGTGAAAAGCAAAACTCTTTTATCATACCTCATAATATATAGATGACAGCTTCTGTGAATATAGACTAGATTTTCTATTGACAGATAGGTTGAAATGCCCTTGAAATTTTTTAAAAAATTAGACTTCGTTGTTACTTAGGTTTTTTTTTTTTTTTTTTTTTTTTCTGTTAGTAAATTCAGCAACAGTTCTATTCCATTCCTTCAACAGGATAACAAAAGAATTGTTTTACAATTTAGATTCAGAGTAAATATCTACAATTTTTAAATACATTTTTAACATAAAACAGTTATGAAAGCAGAAAATTTAAATATTGCACAGAAAAGAGAATTTGGTGTGAACAAAATAATTAACATTCATGGAATTCGGTATATATATATATTTGTAATGCAAGACATTTTCCTACGTCTATACTTTGATAGTCTTCTAACATTAAAATTCAACAAAGTGAATTGAGCACAATAGCAATAGTAAAATTTCACAGTTCAATTAGGTATTTGTTTATACATTTAGCTCATCTGCTTTTTTGAAGAAGCACTTTAGCAAAGACCATATCACGTAGGGTTTTATGTTTCAGATGAATCCGATTACAAATGAAAAAATGAATTAACTTTAGTAAATAGCTTTTGAATAATAAACATGCTATCTCTAAAAGTCGAATGTGAAAAGGTTATAAAGTTTTCTCTCTAATGACATATTACTTTGCTGTGGTCCCAGTCAAGCCTATGAGCAATAGAAATATTCCCCAATATCAGATACGCTCATTAAATATGCACTTACTAAATGTTTGAGACTCATCCTTCCACCTGTGTATTTGAATCATACATCCTCTCTTCTCCTCAGTAGACAGCCACTCCTGTGAAATCAGTCTTTCTCTTTAACATGTAGTCAAATTTAATGTTCTCTCATTTAAACAAATAAACCACATATCTTCAACCATAATAAAATCAACTACCCTAACCCCGTTTCACCTTCCCCTTCAGCTATCACTTCATCACTTTCCTTTCATTTTAGCCAATTTTTGGAAAGAGTTGTCCACATTCACTATATACGAATATTTGCCTCCCATTCATTTCTTACTCCATAATCCACATCAGTTTTCTATCCCCTGTAGAATTTCTCCAAAAATAATTTTTGCTAAGGCTACCTATGACTTTCATTCTATTACATTCAATGAATACATTTCAGTCCTCTTACTTGAAATCTCAAAATCATCCAAATGTGTTGGCTGCTTCATCCTTTTTGAAGCATTATCTATCCACATGCTCCTGATTTTCTTCCCATATTTTTCTGTTGGGCTTTCCCTTTTCCTTATACTTACCATCTTCTACCTGACTATTAAGTTTTGAAAGGACTCAGTTTTTGACTTCCTCAAAGCTATTTCCATGAGAAACCTCAGAGGTATACTCATATTCATTTCCATTAGTACAAGATGACTCTCAGTTTTATATATAGACCTCTGAATTCTCCTATCTGCTTCAGATCTATATACAATCTGATTTTACTTACATGCTTATGATACAAATGAACTTAACGTATACAAAACCATACTCATTTTTTCCATGACTACATCCAGGGTTCCTAATCCAGAACCACGAATTAAATGGCCCAAGTCAGACACATGCCTAGTCTGTGTGATATAGCTGTTTCTCCCATATACAGTAGTGTTTTTAGGTTCTAAATATCTCTTCAAAACATGTCATACTACCTTAGTTTAAGCTATTATTTTTTTTCACTTGGACAATAGAAATACTCTAATACTTGTATAATAATCTACTCTACTGGCACTCCCTACCTCCCAATTCCTTGTCCACATGACAGCTAAAGTGACATTTTTGAAACATATGCCAGATTGTAAAATTCATCAATTGCCTCTTATTGTTTATATAATAAAAAAAGTCCTTATCAAGGCATCTCTGATCAGTGCTCTTCATAACTACACTGTCTGTTGCCTACTTTCCTACTTAGTCTTGAGCCACACCAACCTTTTCCCTGTTCCTCGAGAGTTCCATGTTTTTTTCCTACCATAGTTCAGGGCACAGAACATAGAGTTGGGCCCCAGTGATAAGAAAAAAACCTTTTCAAGGTCCCCAGTACACATAAACTGCCTAAAATCTTTGCACAAGAGCATCAGTCCCTAGTCATTTCAACTGGGTGATTATTATCCCAGTTCACATGAACCTGATTGTGGGATTTAACTACTGCTGATCCTTTCATTGGAATTCTCTCTCCCTCTAGTCTCTTTTCTAGTTAACTAGTCATCCTGCAAATTTTGTCTCAAGGATCATTTTTATAAGGAAGTCTTCCCTGAAATCCCACTTCTTTCCCTTAGCAAAATCAATCAAGGTTAATTTCCTTTGAAATGTGCTCTCATTGTATTTATCTCAGTTTGAAACTTTACATGTGCTATTATGATAATTTTACTAGTATATATCATCTCTATTAAGCTTCAGACATCATGATATCATGAATCATATTGTTTTTTGTCCATGATTGTATCTCCAAAACTTAACCCAATTCCCAACACATAGTAGGTGCTAATTAAATATTTGTTTAGTGAATCATGAATGAATCAATAAACTGATTGATTACTAAATGTTGGTGTCTAAGACTGATAATCACTTCTTCCTCCCACTTAGATTTTTGAACCAACAGAAGATATATACACAAGAAGTAGAATAAGAATCAAACAATTTGTAGAAAGCTGGATTGTGAAATGAGCCTTTGTCAAAAATCTAAACATTCATCTCCTTACCTCTTCTGTCGAAATTTCCACAAATTATGCTCAGAACAACTGACAAACCCAGATTTCTCCTATCAAGCAGCACCTTCTTTTCTTGGCTCACTTCATAAAGGAAATAGAGTAAAGAGAAAAACAACACAAACTGTAAGAAAGCACATTGCACAAGAGAGAGCCCAGATGCTTAGGCTGTGCCTGCACAAACCTTCACTTTCGAATCTCATCAATAATATACCTCACTGAGCATCTCATGGGAAATGAGAATAAGGGTCATGGAAAATGGATAAATCATGCACAGTTTTTTCTCACACCTGGTGCAGGATTTAGAGAACGTCCCTGCTACCTCAGACCCCCTCTGCCCTTGACGTTGCTGCAGATATCTTACCCAGACCTAGCCGGGGCAGAATACTTACCTGGGTAAGTTTCCTGGCTAACAGATGTTTGCCCCCATCTGGCAAGGCCAAACTCTCAGCTAACTTGCATTTTCTCTTTAGGGGCACATTTGAGTGTCTGGGGCACATTCTTGCCTATCGTAACTACTGTCAGGTCAAGAGAGTTAATTCTCAGTTTCTCCCTCTAGCCATTTTGTATCACTAAGGTTTTATTAATGTGACCAGTAGTTTAATGATCTCTGGAATTTAGGTGTCATCTTGCACAAAAGAGATAAAGGAAACTTTCATCTTGAACTAGTTCATAAATGATTTTATTTATCTAGAAATGACTAACATAGCACTTTTGCCAAAGAGTACTCAAAATAAAAATAAGTTATGCCATAAATTTTTAATTTTTTTTAACATCCAAGATTAGGGTTAGAAATATTAAACTTTGTAAGTGTGGATGATGTTCTCTCCAAAAACCAAGACAGTGTCATATGTGGTCAGTATAGAAACTGCCTAGGCTACAGCAGATTAATTTTATTTACAGAAACATCCAATCAGGGACATCAGCTATGCTAATTATTCTCTAAGTTCAGCTCTGTTCTTTTCCCCACTAATTTTTAGAAATCCACATGGACCTTATTATCTTCATTCATATTACTATACATAAATTGAAAAGTCTTATGATGAAGTAAATATTAAATCAAAGACCAGAAGAATGATTTATTTCAGGCCAAATTATGAACAAAAATTTTAAAAATACAATTAATCATTTTGTTTAAAAAAGTAAACATTTTATGACCAAAACACACATACACACACTAATTCATTCAACATTATACACAAACTCTGTTTCTCAATGACCTTTTAAGCTAAAGAAAATGATATTCAGAAAATCAATAGGCAAAGAAAGTGACAAGACCACTAATGCTGATTGCGTCAAATCCAAGAGGGACTTTTAAGAAGTCATTAGACAAGGAGTCAGCCTGTCTGCTTGTTTAGTCAGACTTACCTATCTAATATTTTAACATTCTAGTTAGCTAGGCAGTCTACAAGGACATTTGCAGTCAGCCAGAACAGTTTAATTTACAGAGTAAGAATTTGACCACAGGATATAGTGTAACCTGGCATTCATTTACACTTTTCCTTCAAATTTATATGTATAGCTGTAATTTCATTGTAGTAAACCACAAGTCTACAGAAGTATGCCTACTCCTGCGGGTAGCAAGTAATAAGCGTGGTAACTCGTAGAGGGGTAGTTACTCTCCTCTAAGTAAAATTATGTTCTACCTATGGGAAATACAGGAAATTATCTACCTAAATATACCATAAAATAATCTAGATTAAATTTATATTTTTTAAAATTAAAGACCTTTATATGTAACAAAACCAAAAGCCTTTTCTCTCTACTTTCCTTTGGAATATTTATACGTATTTTAATGAATAAATCTACTTATGAGGCATCTATCCCTTTGCAATGTATCACTTCTATTCCTCGTCTTCTCTCACAACCCTCCTTGGGGCCCCCACGCCAGTCATTCCAGACTCTGTGTTCCCTCAGGAGATGTGTACTCTTGCTTATCCTTATTTCTTGCACATAGTATTCCCATTCAGACTTAATTAACATGTTGATTTGATTATGGATCAGTTCTCAAGCCTATCAGAATCCCTCAGACTAAAATACATACTACTAGAGTACTTGAGACAAAAAAAAACTCTTATGTCCATAAAAAAATAGTCATTTTATCAACTTGCAAATAGAATAATTGAGAAATTTACTAAAAGGTCATCTTTTATGGGCTTTATTTCTCTCTTCTTAGAAATCAATACTTGTTGATTGGTTGATTGATTTATATAATAAACTCTATGACCTTATAACTTGCAATAAGATCTCATTTTTTATCCACATCAGTGCAATCAAATATAAATACACACAGTATTATTACCTTGACATAAGAAATGCCAAAAATTTCTACAAATAAATTTTCTGACTAGTTTCTCAATTGATCATTTTTTATTTTGGTATTTTTACATCTTGAAAACTCTGTAACTGTTTTAATTCATAATTTTATGTGACCATCATAGTCTTTTCACAGGACAAACTTGGTTAGACTTGGTTTCTGTCAGAAACCTTTCTTATATAGAGCCGGGGTCATTTTAAAAAGGGCAACTACCACACCACCTGTCCACTGCTATGTGTAAAAATCTTATTGTGTGTTTAAAACTATGTTTATTTGCAGAACGTCAAGAAATACCTATAATTCAAGGTCCATTTAATAATTATTATAATTTAACAAAAGAAATAAATACAATTTATCTACTGATACTTTATTAGCAACATTTGAACAACATTGTCCTCTAGAAAATCTATTTAAACTCTTTGCTCCATATGACAAACTGACCTAGATTTTTGCTTTTCTTTAAGTTCTAAGAAGTCAATATACCCACCTATTATGTGTAAGACATTTTCAAATTTGTTAATGACACTAAAAATGATGGCCTATGTCCATATTGCTAAATTTCTAAAGAAAAATAAAGCCCATATTAATATTATTCTCTAAGATATAATTATTCCTTACTCCATAATTTCATGTATTTCCAAGTCTATTTTCCTGGCTAGCTTGTACATTTTGGATATTTATTTCTTTGAGTTCCCAGTATACTCCTTTATTTACCCTTTATTTGGATCATTTAAAAAAAAAACTTATATAAAACCATGCATGTACCTGAGTTGCTCACTTGCAGAATTGGGAAGCTATGAGGTCACTATTTTTCCTTTCTTTAATCATTTGTCTCCAGTTTCCTTTTTCTTTATGTTTGCTTCACAAATTATATTAATTTCAATTCCTGTGCAGTTTTATTTGCATTTTCTATGTCAATTCTAAGAGTTCTCCATAAGCAAAGCTATGTCTGGTGAATGAAAGTCTCTGTATTCTTATTAATTTAAAATTATATTTATCTGCATTGCTTAATTATCTATTTTAGTCATTTAAACACCACATTGTGTGCACTTATTATATATACTTTTATTTAGTAAATGTGGTCACTAATCAGATTTCTCTTTAGAATATGTTATAATAGTCATATTTCTCTTCTTGTTCTTATATATTTTAATGTTTTTAAATTCTTATATATTTTAATGTTTTTAAATTTCCTGCTACTTCTTTCCATGTGGATAACATACTGGAGATATCCCACACTATGTTATCAGATATAATTTTAACCACATTTAGAGATTTGTAAATGTAACCAGGTTTTAAATCTGTTGTTTGCATTGAGTTTTATGAAATGATAAAAAAAAATCATTAGTCTCAACAGAACCAGGTAAATTGCAATGCCTATAGCAAGAGAATAATAATATCCTACAAAAACCTAAAGGTAAGAAATTAATATTATATTCTCAAATATCTCAAAAGAGAATGACTGTAAGACTTGACCAAAATAATAAGTATATTTTTCCAGCCACCTCGTTTTAGCTTAACAAACACAATATGCCACAGAATCAAAATGCTACTTTCAGGCATTCCTATTTGATAAATTGTTTTTTACTGTGGGTTTTGAAACTATTGCTCTAAATAGAATCACTTGAGTTAACAAAAAAATCCCATCTTTTTGCTTTTTTGTAATTTCTTTTATCTGTGCTGTCATTTTGCTCTTTTAGGAAATGTCAGTTTTAGACTTATGATCCACACACATATCAGCAGCTGCTCTTTTCTGAATTGTGGGTGGTCATAACCATGCTAACTTTAAATTGATGGATATTTATTTAAGCTAAGTATTTAATTTAGACTTGAGGTTCTGACCCTAATCTAAAACATCTTACATGGTCAGTCACCTGAATATGCTTATGATTTGGTTTGCTTTTGGGTCCCTAATGACTCTTCCTCACATATAGATCTACTGTACACTTGATCAAACATTAACTGACATTTGGGAGGACAATTTTATTTCTATGATTGCTTCATCTGAGTATAATTATGTTTTGAAACTTAAAATTTTATATATGTATATATGTATATAACATACATATGATTTAGTGAACATATTCAGAGATTTATATTTATTTCTTCTGCTTTTTCTGTTCATTATACTTACTATTTTCCTATATTCTTGTGGCAAATATGTATATACAACTATGATAATTACAATTGCTAAGTCTTTCTAAAATTAATGGGCAAGAGTTTATTAAAAGTTTCCATTTACTTAACACAAATTTTAAATTATGGTAGAGCCCGCTTAAATGTAATTATGATCTCTTAATGACTTCCAATTGATTTTTGTTATGGCTGCTGCAATTAGAGAGCACCTAATTAATTTATTTTACTAAATAAGTAAAGCTGAGCATGGCCAGTATCAGAACACTGCAGTATTCTGAGCAAGTGAGTTGAAAATATTTATAGGAGCAAAAACAAAGAATCAGTATGTTGTATTTCAGAAATATAAGAGACTTCAGAGCTCATTTAACAAAATCCTTTCATTTTACAAATAGGAGATTTAGGTGGACAGTCTGCATTATTTGTTTCCAAACATAATAATGAAATAATGAGGAATTGAATCCAGTATTTCTAATCCTTTCCAGTATAACACTCTCCTCCTGACCATATGCCTAGAAATACTGCTTGATTCTGAAAGATTGTCTATATGTTTAATAACTTATCATTTTATTTTTTTTCCATAACACACATGATGGTAAGGAGATGGATGGGCCAAGACATCTGGTAAAAATTCCATGTATTCTATCATCACTAATGAATCCAGGTGAGATTGAAGTCATATTTCACATTTTAGAGATTATGACATTTTACTGATTAATCCTGGCATCATATTGATCATGGAAAATATGGCTTTTTAAAAATATACTCCACACTAAATGAGGAATTAATTTTAGGTAGAATATTCTCCAAATAATTCAGATATAATCCATTCATTATTCTGAAAAGTACTGGGAGGGTACAGTGATATAAAATGTTTCATTTTAAATATGTCAATATTTAACTGAATAATGTTATTTATGTAATCTGAAAATTCAAAAATCAGAATATTCCATTTAGAATAATCTTTAAAAATAATGCTATAATCACAAATACTTATTGCCTATGATAGTTAATTTTATGTGTCAACGTTACTGTATTAAGGAATGCCCAGATAGCTGGTAAAACATTATTTGTATGTCTGTGAGAGTATTTTCATAAGAGGTTAGCATTTGAATGGGAAGCCTGAGTACAGAAGATCCCCTCTCACCAACGTGAGAAGGGGTTATACAATCTGCTGAGCGTCTGAAAAAGCAAAAAGGTGGAAGAAAAGTGAATTTTCTCTGTGTTTGAGCTGGGACATCCATCTTCTGCTGTTGGACATCAGTGCTCCTGCTTCTCGAGCCTTTACATTTGGACTGGAACTAACCACCAGCTTTCTTGGTCCTCCAGGTTACTAATTGCAGATTTTAGAATTTTTCAACCTCCATAACTGCATGATCCAATCCCTCATAATAAATCTCTTTATTTTATATATAATGTGTGTGTGTATTGTATGTGTATGTGTGTGTATTACATATCTCCTTTTGGTTCTGTTTCTCTGGAGAACTCCAACTAGCTAATACATTGCCATATATATTCGTTTCCAGTGTCAACGTTCCAATGATCCTGAAAGTGTGCTCCTGAGAAACAGCATCAGTATCACCTGGGAACTTAATAGAAATGCTAATTGTGTGGCCCCAACTGAGACCTATTGATAAGTAATCTGTTTAACAAGCCATGCAGGTGATTGTAATGAGCTCCAAAGTTTGACAACCACCAAAAGAAAACTATAGACCAATCTCCCTTATGCATATAGATGCAAAAATCCTCAATAAAATTCTAGCAAACTGAATTCAGCAGCACATTAAAAAAATAATCCAACACAACCAAGTGGGCTTCATCCCAGTGATGCAAGGATGGTTCAACATATGTAAATCCATAATTGTGATGCACCACCTAAACAGATGCAAAAATAAAGATCATATCATCATCTCAGTAGAAGCCCAGAAAAAGCATTCAACAATATGCAGCACCTTTTGTGATAAAAACTTATAACAAAATAGGCATAGATGGACTGTATCTCAAAATTTAAAAGCCATTTATGACAAACCCACAGCCAACATCATACTGAATGGAGAAAAGTTGAAAGCTTTCCCACTTAGAACTGGAACAAGACACTTCTGTTACCGCTGTCACCACCTCTATTCAACATAGTGCTGGAAGTCCTAGCCAGAGCAATCAGGCAGAGAAGGAAATTAAGGGCATCCACGTGGAGAAAGAGGAGGTCAAACTATTGCTCTTTGCTGAGGATATGATCTTATATCTAGAAAAACCCCAAAGATTCTGCCAGGAGAATCCTGGAATTGACAAATAAATTCAGCAAAGTCTCAGGTAACAAAATCAATGTACACAAGTCAGTAGCATTCCTAAAAACCACCAACAGTCAAGCTGTTTTAAACAAAATTTTTAAATAAGATACATGTACTTCTAACAAAAAAATGTCATAGATAATAAATTTTGCATTTATAATAAATGAAATAATAAAAATATTCTCAATTATATGTTTAGACTTTGAGTTTCGACATATTTTAAGCTAAATGGCATGTACCACATGGAATTTCAGATTAAAAAATAATCACAAAATGTCAGGTATAAATTTTGATAAGTAGATTTCACATTGCAGTTTTGATAATATTTCTAAATTCCTCCATTTCAACATGAAATGAATATTCAAAAGGTTACAATTATGACTGTTTTAAATATCTCTAACCTAGATATCAGTGATACACCTCTCCAATTCAGTATAAATATCAACACTATTTTCCAAAACTAACTCCCCATCAAATAGAGTATTACTAGAACTATACTGAGTCTCACCCAGTTCCCATTATCACATAACAGAAGCAATAATCACCTAAGTATTTAAATAAATACAATAGTATTCATTCATCAAATGCATTTCATATAGTAATGTGAACAAACCCCATTAACTCTTGAAAAATTGTAATGTATATTAGCATGTTAAAATCTCTAAGATTGCCATAGTATAGAAGAATGTTTAATCCAAATTTCTCAACTTAATTTATTACAGATAGCTTTCCTCAAGGAATACATTTTAACTTTTCATGAAACTAGTGTTGTGGAGGATATATTTTAAAAAGTGTAAATCTAACTTCATTAAAAGTTATGCAACCATAAATACTAGAATATCTCCTTTGTAGGATTCACCGATTTATGTAAAATATTTTCCACCAAGAAAAACAAAAATTTCTTGCTGAAAATTATCCTCTGTTGAAAGAATAACATCATGAGAGGTAGTATCGCATAGTGGTTAATGGCTTGAATAACTCTTTCAACTCACATCCTTACCAGCTGTGAAACCTTGTGCATATTATTTATCATCTCTGTGCTTCAACCAGTTCAACTGTTAAATGAGAACATTAATACCTAACAAATGGAGTTGTTAAAAATTTTAAACAAATTTCTGACACAGAGTAACATAGTTCATAACACACAATAGGAATCAATATATTTGAACTACTATCATTATTGGCTTGACTAAATTTCTTTGGGTAAATTGGTAAGCATATATTTTACTCTTAATCATTTCTACTTATAAGTAACAGTTCACTAAAAGGAGTAGGGAAAAATATCATATTTTATGATAAAGTATATTTTATCATACTGTATTTTTGGTTTACTGAAATGGATATATAGCATATCCAATATGTTTTAATATTTGCTAATCCAGAATACTATCATATGAACATTTTTAAGAATGGAATAAGAAATCCCCAGGTAGGCAGCCTGCCTGAGGTGCTGGCATGGAATTGGAGAGATAGGAATACTTTCTCATTTATACACTTTTGGTGGGACTGGAAATTAGTACAACCTCTATGGAAAACACTATGGAGACTCCTCAAAGAAATAAATGTAGACCTATCATCAGATCCAGCAATCCCACTGTCTAGCTACCCCCCAAAAATGACAGCATTTTGTCAAAAAGAAACCTGCACTTGAATGTTCATCACAGCACAATCAATTCAAGATTGCAAAGATAGGGAATCAACCTAAGTGCCCTTTAATTCATGAGTGGAAAAAGAATATGGTATATGTATACCAGGGAGTACTATTCAACCATAGAAAGGAATGAAATAGTGTCATTTGCAGCCACTTGGATGGAATTGGAGACCATCATCCTAAATGAAGTATTTCAGGAATGGAAAACAAAGTACCATATGTTCTCACTAATAAGTGGGAGATATTAGATGGGTATACCCAGGCACAAAGCAATATAAAGGACATGAGAAACCAAGAAGAGGGGAAGAAAGAGAAGGTGTGTGAGACAGAAACTTACCTATTGGGTACAATGAACACTATTCTGGTGATGGGCACACCAAAAACCATGGTTTAACCATTATATATCTATATAACAAAAACACTTGTACCCTCTCAATTAATATTTTGAAATAAAAAAGAATAAAAATAAATGCACAAAAACAGAAAAAGTTCCAGGTAATAAGTAATTAAAATTTTAGTAACACGATTCTAGACCTAAATATTAGTAACAAATAAATTACAATTTACTCACTATAATATGAAAAACTGAAATGAATAATCTCTATATACTTGTGCTATTACTAATTAAAAGATTTCATTTTGGTTATATGGAGGTATATAACTCCAAAAATGCAACTCAACAATTATTAAATATTGTATAACAAATACAAACACTGCATTGGCATTTATTAGTTTCCTACTACTTAATTAGATTTAGAGGAATCTCTGTATCTTGGCTATAGACAAAAAGATTTATATTTTATAAATATATATTCCACAGATAGGAATCTAAGTATCTTGGCTTCACAATCACAGGCTGATGATCTCTTCTCTCTCTCTCTTTCTCTCTCTTTTTTTTTTTAACTTTTTTCACATTTATTTTTAAACTATTTTAATTGATACATGATAATTATACATATTTATGGGGTACAATTTGTTATTTCTTTATATATCTTCGTTGTATAATGAGTCAATCAGTGTAGTTAGTGCATCCATCACCCCATGCATTTATCATTTCTTTGTGGTGTGAACATTCAAAAGACTCTCTTCCAGCTATTTTGTAATACACAATATTTTACTGTTAACCATAGTCACCCTTTGCAATAGAATACCAGAGTTTATTTCCCCCATATAATTGTTACTTTGTATCTGTTGGCCAACCTCTCTCTGTCTTCCCCCACTCCCCTCCCCAGTTTCTCTGGTTACCACTGTTCTATTCCCTGCTTCTACGATATCAACTTTCTCTTTTCTTTTTTTCTTTTTCTTTTTTTAGATTCCACATATGAGTAAGATCCTGTGGTATCGGTATTTGTTTTTCTCTGATACAATGTCCTTCAGGTTCATCCATGTTATAGCAAGTGACAGGATTTCATTATTTTATATGGCAGAATAGTATTCCACTGTCTATATATAAAACGTTTATCCATTCATCCATTGTTGGACACTTAGGTTTTTTCCATATTTTGAAAATTGTAAATAGTGAAATTGCAATAAACATGGAAGTATAGGTAACTCTGACATACTATTTTCATTTCCTTGGGATATTTATCCAGTAGTGGGATTGCTGGATCATGTGATAGTTCTATTTTTAATTTTTTGAGGAAGCTTCATACTGTTTTCCATAATGGCTGTATTAATTTACAATCCCATCAAAAGTGTGTTTAAGTGTTCCCTTTTCTCCACATCCTTGCCAACACTTGTTTCTTTTGTCTTGTTGATAGTAGTCATTCTAACTGAAGTAAGGTGGTATCCCCTTGTGGTTTGATTTGCATTTCTCTGATGATTAATGACATTAAGCAGTTTTTTATATAACTGTTGGCCCTTCGTATGTCTTCTTTTGAGAAATATCTATTAAGGTCTTTTGCCCATTTTTTAATAGGGTTATGTGTTTGTTTTTGCTGTTTAGTTGTTTAACTTCATCATATATTCTGGATATTAAACCTTTGTCAAATGTATAGTTTGCAAATATTTTCTCCCACTCTGTAAGTTGTACTTCACTCGGTTAATAATTTCCTTTGCTGTGCCAAAGCTTTAATTTGATGTGATACCATTTGTGTATTTTTTTCTTTTGTTGCCTGTGCTTTTGAGGTCTTGTTTAAAATATCTTTTCACAGTCCAACATTGTGAAGTTTTTCTCTT
>CM052440.1:143350757-143366251 GCA_028533085.1 Varecia variegata
TCTTGGGATACTTCACTTAATAGAATGGGTTCCAACTCTCCCCAGGAGAACCAAAGAGATGTCGTATCATCGTTGTTTCTTATAGCTGAGTAATACTCCATGGTATAAAGATACCACATTTTACTAATCCATTCATGATTTTTTATATGGTATTAGGTAGGGATCAAGTCTCATTCATTTGAATGTGGATATATAGTTTTCCCAGCACCATTTACTGAAGGCACTGTGTGCTCTCAGTGTGTCCTCAGAACTTTGTAAAAACTCAGTTGGCTGTAGATGCATGAATTTATATCTGGGTTCTCTATTCTCTTTCATTGATCTATGTGCCTGTTTTTATGTCAGTATGATTCTGTTTTGGGTACTAAAGCTTTGTAGTATATATTGAAGTCAGGTAGTGTGATCCCTCAAGCTTTGTTCTTTTTGCTTGTAATTACTTTGGTTATTTGGGGACCTTTGTGGTTCCATACAAATTTTAGATTTTTTTTCTATTTCTGTGATGAATTTCATTGGGATTTCGATAGGGGTTGCATTAAATGTGTAAGTCTCTTTGGGTAGTGCAGCCATTTTAACAATACTAATTATTCTAATCCATTAGCATGGGATATATTGCCATTTATCTGTGTCCCCTTGAATTTATTTCCTCAATGTTTTATAGTTTTCACTGTAGAGATCTGTCATCTCCTTGGTTAAGTTTATTCCTACGTACCTTATTTTTTGTAGAGATCATAAATGGAGTTGTTTTCTTGATTTCTTTTTCAGATTATTAATTATTAGTGTATAGAAATGCTGATTTTTGTATGTTGATTTTGTATCCTGCAATTTTACTGAATTTGTTTATTAGTCCTAATAGCTTTTTTTAGTGGAGCCTTTAGGGATTTCTATATATGAGATCATGTTGTCTGCAAACATGGACAATTTGACAATTTGACTTCTTCCTTTCCAATTTGGATGCTTTTTATTTCTTTCTCTTGCCTAATTGCTCTGGATAGGACTTCTAGTACCATGTTGAATAACAGTGATGGATGTGGGCATCCTTGTCTTGTTCCTGATCTTAGAGAAAAAGATTTTAGCTTTTCCACATTCAGCATGATGTTAATTGTGGGTTTTTCTTATGTGGCCTTTTTTGTTTTAAGGTTAATACCTTCTATAGATAATTTCTTGAGAGCTTTTATCATGAAGCGATGTTAAATTTTGTCAAATGCTTTTCCCTTATATATTGAAATGGTCATATAATTTCTTTATGTTTTTCTGTTGATGTAATATAGTGTGTTTACTGATTTGCATATGTTAAATCATCTTTACATGACTGGGATGAATCCCAGTTGATTATCATGCATGACCTTTTTAATGTGCTGTTGGATTCACTTTGCTAGTATATTGTTGAGAATTTTTCTGCCTATGTTCATCAAGGATATTGGTGTGTCATTTTCTTTTTTTGTTGTGTCCTTGTCCTTGGAATCAGGGTAGTGCTGGCATAGTAGAATGAGTTTGGAAGTATTCTCTCCTCTTAATTTTCTGGAATAGTTTGAGAGGAATTGGTATTATTTATTTTGTACATGTTTGATAGAAGTCAGCCATGATGGTACTGGACTTTTCTTTGATGGAATAATTTTTTTTTATTTATTTATTATAGCTTTTATGGGGGTACAACCATTCTGGTTAAATATATTGCCCATGCCCTTCCCAACCCCCCGAGTCTGAGCTTCTTCAATTTCCTCTCGTGTTACTGGGCTATTCAGATTTTTTATTTGTTCATAATTTTATCTTGATAGGTTGTAGATGTTGAGCAATTTGTTCATTTCTTCTGTTACCAAATTTTTTGGCACCTACCTGTTCATAATAGCTTCTTATGATCCTTTGTATTTTTGTTTGCATATTGGTTTTTATGTCTCCCTTTGTTTGTTTGCATATTGGTTTTTATGTCTCCCTTTTCATCTGTGATTTTATTTATTTGAGTCTTCACTTTCATTTTATTAGTCTAGGTAAAGGTTTGTCAATTTTGTTTAACTTTTCAAAAAAGCCAACTCTTCATTTCATTGACCTTGTGATTTTTTTAAATTCTTTGTTTATTTCTTCTCTGAAGTTTATTATTTCCTTTTTTCTACAAATTTTTGGTTTATTTCTCGCTTTCCTAGTTTCTTGAGGTGCATTGTTAGGTTGTTGATTAAAAAGTTTTCTTCTTTTTTGATGTAGGCATTTATTGCTATAAACTTCCTTCTTAGAACTGCTTCTGCTGTGTCCTGTAGATTTTGGTATGATGTTTTCCATTCTTGTTTCACTTCTAGTAAGCTTCAGATAGCTTAAGGTAAAATGTAATATAGTAATTTTATATTTTAAATCATACAGCAAAACAAAATTGGAGTGTGAGTTAGAAAACAAGGGGTTAGTTATGGCTTTTTATTACTGTTGCAAGTCACTTGACCTCCCACATCTTCAGCCTCTTTATGCATGATGTCTGGGAGTCTGATTAATAGATTTTGATTCCTTCCAGTTTCAAACTTCCATATTTTTTTCCTCTGTGGTTTTAAGAATTATTATATATGCCATGGGTGGGAGAAATATTTTCTTTGGGTAGCTGTATGGCCTAAGGAATGTGCCTGTTTGTAACATTAGTTTCCTATAGTAATCATTATATTTTCCACTTAAACTGCTTACTTCAGTCATTTATGATATGAGCATGATTATTAAGAAGGGTTAGTGTTTCTATATTTTGTAAAGCATCTGTCATCATCATGCCTTGAAGTTTATAAGCTTTTTGATTGCTGATTCTGGGAGTCCATACTGAGTTTGCTTTTGAGGTGGTTGTCAAGGCTGTGAATGACAGATCAGTTTCACTGTGAGTGTGTGCAGCCTTGCCTGCATTTTAGATTGGTATAATCTGACTTGAAAGGAGGACGTTCTGCTATTCATTGGGCAGATAGTTGCAACATGGAATGTCACTATAAAAAAAGATCCGAAATAAAGAGAAAATTGAATAATTTTATGTTGCTTTCCTAGTTACATTTTCCTTCAGATTAAGTATATATCCTGAGTAGAAGCCTTCTTCAAGTATGATCTCTAAATGTAGAATAAGAATATTGAATTATATACAAAAAACTCTTGCCTAAATATTAATACATTAATCTTTTGTGATAACTAATCAAAATATTATGAATAATAAAGTATTGATTCATACATTTAATAAGAGCATGCAGCCCTGTGATATACAGTAAAAGCATTCTTCTGTTAAATGACTTGTGTCACTTTTATCCAGAGACAGAATTCTTATTTTCTGCTTCATTGAGAAAAACTACTCTTTCCATAATTTACATGTGTTTAAAAGTGAAAATTCACAAGTATATATTCTAGTTTAAGCATGTCAGTATAAGTTAGCAATTATGATCATCCTCATGTAAACCTAAAACATTGTGATGTGTGTTTGTGTTTGTATTCTATAAATATCCAGAAAAATTGAAGTTATATAATGAAGTGTTAAACTATTGCCGTACTTGACATCTCTTAAATTATCTGCAAGCAAATCAAAGAAAAAAGAAAGATTCAATGAAGAGTACCTAAGTTATTCATACAAATCCTATTATTTCTATTGATTTAGTAACTAGTAAACCTCATTTTCCACTCTGCGAAGTGATAATGCTCCTGGCCATGAGCTCTTTTATTTCGGGACTCTAATTTGAAATATTTCAATCACCTCTGAAAGTTGCAAAATAATCCACACGCTGATCTCCCAGAAGGTATATCACAACGCAGATGTGCTATACTTTGCAAGTACAAACAGAATGTTAAAAGATCAGATTATCTTTCTTCTTGGAAGTCTACACTGCACCTAAGATGTGAAATACAGCTTTTATTTTGCTGGAGGCTCTCAGAGGTGCAGCTGCTGGCTGGCAACACCATTAAGTAGGTTCAAGTTGGGAATGGAAGGTTAACAACAGTCTCTGTAATAGAAATCTAGACAAAAGATAATCCAAGTTTCTAGCTTTCAAGGGATTCACTGGCGGGAGCTGACTGTGAGCTCTCAGTATTAAATCTAATAAAGTCCTCAGGCAGAGCAATGGTGGGGTTGTTACCTTTGAGAAATGACACTGTGATTTTCTGCATTTGTAGTCAGAAATAGGCACACTGAAAGATTTTCTATTTTAAGGGAACCTGAAGAGAAATCAAGATTCATAATAATTTTATGGCTCCAGTTTTTATAAATGAACTAACATTTCCAGTATAGAAAGCTTGAATGAAAATACTATAATGACACTGCTTCCTCCCAGTTATTTTCCAAGTCATAAACCAATACAGACACTGACATATAATTTTGCAACTGTACTTCATCAAACCAAGCTTCTTTTTCCTAACTCAATTTTTTTTTCAAGCTAACAGTGTCATCACAGGAAGAGTCTCTAATTTAAGTGCTACTAATCACTTTAATTTGAATATAAAGCAGAATATTAGCCTTAAAAGAAGAATCTTGTAATGTGCAAAGGTTTAAAGTTCTAGTTTCAGTTCACTTTTTCAAGTTGCCCTTTACCTATTTTCTTTCCATCATTTGTACTTACTCCAGAAAAACATAGTGTTCATTGAAGCCTTTCTACAGTTGTTTAATCTGGGAAGAGCTAAATAGAAATGATATATTCCCTTGACCAGGTCTTAACATGCTTCCTTCACATTCCTCCATTTGAAATCTTTACTTTTCTTTTTTTTTTTTTTTTTTTGAGACAGAGTCTCACTTTGTTGCCCGGGCTAGAGTGAGTGCCATGGCGTCAGCCTAGCTCACAGCAACCTCACACTCTTGGGCTCAAGCGATCCTTCTGCCTCAGCCTCCCGAGTAGCTGGGACTACAGGCATGTACCACCATGCCCGGCTAATTTTTTCTATGTATATTTTTAGTTGGCCAGATAATTTGTTTCTATTTTTTAGTAGAGACGGGGTCTCGCTCTTGCTCAGGCTGGTCTCGAACTCCTAACCTCGAGCGATCCACCTGCCTCGGCCTCCCAGAGTGCTAGGATTACAGGCGTGAGCCACCGCACCCGGCCAGAAGTCTTTACTTTTCATGAAGAATTTGTCTTAAATGACCTTTGATTCTTACGTAATTTTTTTTTTAAAGAACAGTAACCTGAGACATATGAGAAAGATATCACTGTTTTAGTCTAACTGAAGTTTTTTGGAACTAAAAAAAAACAAAAAATAAAAAAATATAAATGACCATAAGCAGCAAAAACACAGCTTACACTAGACACTAATACCACTAAACAGAATGAAAACTGCCACCATCTATGGGTAAATCAGATGATGCCACCTTTATTTCAAATTCTAAAATTCCTTTTGCTTAAAAATCTTTATGAAATGTATTTGATGGTTTAGTATATCTTTAACAATTGCTAAATTTAGATGTGGGGATTTATTTTTAATTTGAATTTAATCACTCAGTTCAAGACTGTAGTAAAGTGAATCTATTATAGTCTCTAAAATAATGGAGAATGAAAATTTGATTTTTCCATTTGTAGAAATAACAAAGACAATAGGAAAAAGAAAAGAAAGAGTAACATGCACAAGAAAATGAAAGTGCTATACAGGTATAAAGGCAAATGTCTGGACCAGAGTAATTCACCTTTGTTCTCTTTTATATTACATTCATGATATGATCTAAGTACACATGCCTCCTGCTTTAACACACACATGGCCACACACATACATGCATACCACACCCCTCTTCAGCCACTTTCTCCTTTACAATACAATAAATCCATCCAGTGTGAATACTCTATGACATCTTCAACTCTGCTTAGAAACTCTTGCCTATCTGTTTTACGATAGGCAAGATATTTATATTTCTTTATAAGGGTTATGCATTTTAGGGAGAAGTTATTTAACAGGTATGGAAATGTAATAAATCATTTAAGGAATGTGCTTACTTTGCTATGCTATGCATATGTCTAATTTCTCAACAAAAATATGTTAAGAAGAGTGCATAAAGGATTGTCGGGAAAAATTAAGGAAGCATAATGTAAGATGATTTGAATTACTGCACTGCTTACATCCTTACATCCTTACATCATATATTGAGTTGAGAAGATCTGAATTATTTCTTCATAGGTGGTGATATCAGACCACATATACTGTAATTTTGAGTCAGAAAATTGCTGGTTCATAGCTCTGGTTTCACAGCTGGCAAGTAGATTACAAAAATATTCCCTAGAGATAGCATGTGGTCTTTGAATACCTAGATACTATTGAAATTAATTTAATTTATATGACATCTGGATAAACAGAAATGTAATGATAGCACTAAATGGCCTTATTACAGTAGCTACATGTGAAGTTAGCACAAAAAATAGACACCGAATGCATTTCAAATGCTTAATCAGTGGCATTGTCCACATTAGGTTTTCAACTATGCCTTGATTTCATTGTCCTCTTCAACTTCTCATAATTTGACAAATTTACTTTTGGACAATGTTCTAACAAGGTCAGGTCATCTTCTAACGGAAGCCCAGAAAAATGTGTATGGCTCCACATGGTAGTGTAATTTAGGCTTCTTGGCCAAAATGCCTTTTGGGGACTATTTTACAGATTAATTACAAACAAACAAACAAAAAAGAAAAAAAATGAAGAAAGAAAATTCTTCCAACAGAAAACAAAGGAACAAAGAAACGAACACTAGTGAAGTTGAAGTGCCAGTGGGTCACCACTATCATTAAATTTTTAAGGTAAAAAAAGTAACGTGATCCTCTTAACTTTTTTTTTTTTCAATTTTCCTCATGCAGACTTCAACTACTTTAAATAAAATAACTTCCTCTCAACACTTGTCTTTAGCAAGTTTAAGAGGTTCTATTTGAGATTCTAGTGGAGGATGGGAGTAATATCAATATGTATGGATATACATGTTTTAGGCATGGCTAGAGCTGTTTGACAAATTATCTCTTGTTGAAATTGCAGCATATACAGATTGAATTTGGCTCATTAAGCTGTCTGAGACCTCTTTTTGTAATAATAAGAGTTCATTTAGTTTAAACTAGCAATTTACAAAAATATTTTAGCAAATAACCATTATTGGGGAAAAAAAATCACTTGTTTGCCTCTGTGGGTGATCAGTTTGACATTAATTCGGGAAATGCTAGATTAGGAAAACGAAGCTTTTATGCATTAATATCTAACAAAAGGGATAATGGGAAGGAAATTGGAAGATCAAAGAGTTCGACAAATTGCCTTAATTGCAAAGAGTAAATTTGTTCAATATCTTTAAGTGGTTTGTGCTTAACAAAGACTTTTTCAAATTTCAGAATTTAAGATGCTGCATGAACTTGTAAAAAGTTTAGAAAACTCATTAATGTTTAGAAAACACTAGATCTACATTTCTCTTTTAAAATTTAAACAGATTTTCAGTCTCAACATGTTTAACAAATTCACTTCTTATATTCTGAAAACTAATCTATTTTATATTTAATAAGGAAAAAATACAATTAAAATATGGTACTCCTACAAGAATCCAGTTGAAGGAAAAACAAAAACACTAAAATTCATAAAGCAATGTTAAGTGAATTTAAAGATGAATAATGCAGAGTTTGCTTAAAGGAGCTCACCCATTTATGAAGCAATCTGAAAAGCAAATAGTCATTATGAAACATACATACATGTTCACAGGTTGGTTCAAAGTAGGTAAGAAGCGGGAGAGAAATGACTAACTGCCAGATATCTGAGGCAGGGAGGAATTAGGAGGCTTAGTCAATGACCTGAATACTGGCCTCCGAGTGTGGCAATGGTAGGAGGCAAGAATGATGACTCCAATAGAAGACACTGTAGAATAAACATCAAAATTTTCACTAACATTATTCTGTTAACAGAATGCCATCATAACCTAAATTCAAAAACATTATCTTTAAGATGAATTAACGATTGAAAGTCACAGATAATGGATTGATTTTTCCCAAAAACGTTTTCTGAAGTACTATTTAAACTTCCCAATAAAAACCTTATTCACAAATTATACCAATGAAGTATCTGAAGTAACTGGAGGGCAAGAGGACAACAGATATGTTCCCCAACAAGAATCCTGCTTTTGCATGGTGAATTCCATAGCTGTCCGGCAATGGATCATTTTCTATCCTTAGGCATGGCATAGTTCTGAAATGCTCTTTCATTAAGGATAAGCTGCTTAGTCAAACAAAAGCTACTTAGTCTATCCTTGCATTGGTTTATCCTTTGCAGTAATGGGTAAAAATGGATGCTCTAGGATGATGAAATTCCCTTGTTTTCCGGTTTCCTGTAAAACCAGTACATTCAGAAATAGCCAAACTAGCCTTATTCTGCCTCGTTATAAAGAGACTCAGTTTGGTGGCCCTTGAAGGGCAGATGTCTGGTCTTTCCACCCCAGTGGACATACTCCCCTGGTGCAAACCCATAGACGTGAAGCACCTTAAGCGTCTAGGGCAGTAGAACACCCAAGGTGACTTTGCTTCATCTCCCTTCTTCTTTATTCACTGAAAGATTTCTGCCAGCAATGTCTATGGTTACCACAGTTGTTACAGCTTTTAATTCTGTCCAGACTACTAGTAGCATCTTCATATTTCTTTCATTTTCCTTTCATGACTTTTTTAAAAATCTTCTACCACATTTATAAGTTTTTGCCTAAAAAGCCTCTTCTTTTTTATAGACTTAAAACCCAAAAGAGACTCCGTTTCCTTCTTCGACATGTAATAGCAAACCACACTGCATTAGGTACACTCTTTAAAATTTCGATTAGGCTTTTTTTCCTTCCTTCTTTCCTTCCTTCCTTCCTCCCTTCCTCCCTTCCTCCCCTCCTCCCCCTTTCTCCCCATCTCCTCCTCCTCCTCTGTCCCTCTCTCTCTCTCTCTTCTGTTTCATGTTGTATTTACACCAAAGTCACTGTGAAGCTGTTGTGTGTGTGTGTGTGTGTTAGTGGCAGTGTTTATCATGGTTTCTGAGATATTCAGAAAGCTGATTTCTGTAAGCTGATGTTTTATTATATTTACATAGCAGCTAGTTAACTTATGGGGCCTATTTATTCTAAAAGGTGGTAAAATTTGAAAATATAAGTTGATTTATGAAGGCTTAGATAAATTCATACATAAAGAATTTGTTGTGTTGCTATTATATATAACAACCACTTGTTTTCATATTAATATTCAGTCCCCTTATAAATAATACTATCCTAGGTATATAATGTATTTGCCATAGGGCTTAGTCTTATATTCTTCACATCTACACTAGTCATCACTAACATACATCCTCCAGAAATTTTAAGTCATCAGCACCCATGTAAATAATTCAAGAATAACAGCAAGTTTGCAATTTATAGGAGTCCTACTTAATATAACACATGATAGTAAATTTTGATTTTTTCTTTATGGAAGTAATTGAACTTTTCCATTTACATATATATACATATTTGCTTTTAGTATGATGGGCAGGGTCTCATCTTTAGGACAAAATCTACTTGATCTATGAATATGTTGGAAATGGCTTGAGACTTTTTGTTAAATTTTTATTTTATTTTTAATTGGTAAAGAATCATTGTAAATATTTATTGGGTATAATGTGATATTTTGGCACATGTATAAATTCCATAATGATCAAATCAGGCGAATTAACATATTTGTCACCTCAAATACTTATTTCTTTGTGGTGAGAATATTTAAACTCCATTCTTTTATCTATTTTGAAATATATAATATGTTATTATTAATTATAGTCACTGTGCTGTGTATTTGCTCATCAGAACCTTTAATAATGGCAGTTTCCATTACTAAAGGTAATTATATATGATAATTTTTTATCATATATAGTATTTATAGATAGTATTTATTATATTTATTTATTTATTGACATGCAAACTCAGATTCTCAGAAACAAGGGGTTGATTGCAAACTAAACTTCGTTGGAAAAAACTGCAGCTCTGAAATTGTTTAGAAATCAATATATGTAGCACTTAGATTACACATAAGCTCTGAGGTGAGATACTTCCCTAGATGATCAGGTGAAGTTTGACTGGAAGCCAAGAGGCAGCTCTTGGAGAGGGCTCTGTGAATTCTTAACAGAAATATTTTTTTTTTTTTTTTTTTTTTGAGACAGAGTCTCACTCTGTTGCTTGGGCTAGAGTGAGTGCCGTGGCGTCAGCCTAGCTCACAGCAACCTCAAACTCCTGGGCTTAAGCGATCCTACTGCCTCAGCCTCCCAAGTAGCTGGGACTACAGGCATGCGCCACCATGCCCGGCTAACTTTTTTTCTATATATATTTTTTAGTTGGCCAGCTAATTTCTTTCTATTTTTTAGTAGAGACGGGGTCTCGCTCATTGCTCAGGCTGGTCTCGAACTCCTGACCTTGAGCGATCCACCCGCCTCGGCCTCCCAGAGTGCTAGGATTACAGGCGTGAGCCACCGCGCCCGGCCCAGAAATATTTTTTAACTCCGTGTAATTTGCAGAGTATATTTCCTACCTACCTTGTCTGAAAATGTTTCCTTTTGGATTTGGCTACGAAGTTGTGTGTGTGTGTGTGTGTGTCTGTGTGTGTGTGTGTGTGTTTTGTTGTTTAAAACAACATCACAGAGTAGATATAGATTCTTAACAGTTATATTTTACAGCCTTTTTTCTTTACATAAAAGAAGGAAATGTTATATGAAGCATTTGCAGATGTGGATTTAACAATTTTTTAAAGTAGAAAAACATTTTTAAGAGAAGATTCAAATATTTTCAAATGCAAAAGGAATATGCCCTTATTGTTATAAAATCCACCATATAAAATTAAACATATTGTGGGAGAGGGATCTATATTTTTCTATTTTATTATAATTTTGAGTCAAGAGCATACTTTACAGGATGAATAGATAAAATATACTTAAAATATGTATTCTCAAATCTTTGTTATCTTAAAATTACATTTGAGTCTTAAGATTACTAATATTTCTACCATAAAATGTTTAGGGGTACAAATTACGTTAATCTTCTGTGAAAAAATTTTACCAATGATTATTAACTCTACTCTTAATGTGTAGTTGAATACAGTGAATTAAACCCATCAGGCTATGATTTCTGGGTCTGTGTAACCTCTCTGACAGAAGTGCTTTGATATTTATTTTCCACCTTCCTTCTTCCTTAACATCACTGTTGACTGTGTCTCTATTTGAGACTTAAATGCATGGCCTGTCTGCTTTCTGAGAGCAAACATAAAGCCCGACCTGAGGAGGACGCTGCTGGCGGCTCCTTAGTCTGGCAGGTTTCCTGGGTTAGTCATGTTTTAGTCCTGACTTTCAGCAGGAGCCAAACAGGTGCTTTTTAATGTACTTCAAGCACACCAGGCTGAGAACAACAAGCTTGTTAAATGAATGCTTTTCGGAGACTTAATCGGAGTGTCATTAAAGGTAGGAATAGACTTCTCACTGTGGCTTGCAATCTTGTTTCCCAGAGGCATGTGTGGATATAATGAACTGACTTGAATGTTTCCAGGAGTGCCTGTTATGTGCCAAACTGTTAGGCTTAGCATTTTCATGTACGTACATTCTCATTCAATTGTCAGAACAACATGGTGAAACAGAATTGTTAGGTAGCTATCGAGGCTCAGAGAAGTTAAGCAACTTGCATGAAGTCATGCATTGGATAAAATGTGGTCTAGCTAGAGACTGGATTTTAATCCAGATGGGCAAAGTCTAGCATTTTTATCACCATATTGCATTGCAATGGAACTTTAAGAGGTCTACCTGGAGCTAGAATTCTGCCTTTGGTGAAAGATTTACTGTACTTGGAGAAAATAGTAGTCTTAAATCTTATTCTGGGAACATCGTTCCCATTCAGGACTTGTTTGCTATGTGCACAAATTATTTAATCTGTTAATTTTAGGTTTCTTCCTCTAAAATTAACGATAATGATATTTCAAGCTATTGCCCACAGATATCGTGAATATTAATGCAATAATCATGGTCGTAAGTCATTTGGAGCTATTCCAGAAAATTTCTGACTTATAGATAGATCCACAAAGTCTATTTTTATCTTCCAAAAAAAGCCCCTATCCCAGGCCCATCCCCTACCCACTCCCATTTTCCAAGAACATGTGAAGAACTGACAGAAGACACTGCAGTAAGTAGAAACATGGCCTCAAGGGTGACAGTAATAATGACATGAATCTTACTTTCAATTTTCATGAATATTCTTCTTTGCCCAAAGCCTGGTTCCTTTTTTAATACACAGTGAATATGAGACCAACTAATTTTTAACTAATTTTCTTTGAAAAAAATCATTACTGTATGCGTCCATAGATCTAAATTTTCACACCAGCATGTAAATATTATAGGATCTATATTATCTTCATTAATATTTTGTCAATTACATTTTAATGCTATCAATGTTATCATGCTGTCTTTCTCCAGTAGACTTTATGCAAGACAACATTCAAGATAGTCAAGAATATAGAAATTTCCAATAGTAAAATTTTCAATATTCTAGGAATAGAAGAAAGATTTAATAACTAAAAGGAATAGCAAAGAACAAAAATAATTATTGAAGAATAGTGTAGCAAAGCAAAAATCATGCTAAAACTTGCCTTTAAGCCTTGCATCTATCTCCTAGTTCCCATGTGAATCAAACAAGTAACTGAATCTATCTTAGCTTCAATTTCCTTATGTGGAAAAATGGACCAAATAACAACATATGTGGGGTAGGGAGGAGAGTGGGAAGTAAGTGGAAGAACACTTTTAATTTCCAAATGTAAGTTACTGCTTAATTCAAGTTAATTTCTTCAATTATATAGATGTTTAATTCACTTTTACTGTTTGATCACTAGTAATCAGTAGTAATTTCTGTTAGTAAAATACTCCAATTTCATAATTATAGTGATTGTTCATATTATTCAAAGTGAACATACCAAATTATTTTACATCATCTTTTTTCTAGTTATCTTTAAAATTCAAGGAATTACATTTCTAAAATTCTAAATATTAGCAGTTATAATAATAATTAAATTTCAAATTATTCTGTTAATATATTATCAGTTTTACCCATTTTCCTATCACCTCTGCCTCTGCCTTGATTTTAGAACTGTGAGAGAGTAAATTTCTGTTGTTCTAAACACCCCAGTGTGCAGTACTTCGTTAAGGCAGCCCTAGGAAACTAATATGTACATATATATACACACATACATCATGGGTTGTTTAATGATGGGGATACATTCTGAGAAATGCATCATTAGGCGATTATAGCATTGTGCAAACATCATAGGGTGTACTTACACAAACCTACATGGTATATGTAATTTTATTTACATAGATCACATAGATTTTCTTTCTCATATGGAAAACCAAATGTCCCAGCATTATTACTGGATGGGAATCATTTCTCCTACTTGATCTGTAATGCTGATATCAAGTGTCACATATCAGGTTATACATATGTTCCATTATAATCTTATAAGAACACCATTGTATACATGGTCCATTATTGACTGAAACATCATTATACAGTGGTATATGATATAGAAACACACACATTTGTTGTTGCTATTATAATAAAATTGAATATAAGAGTTTCCTCCCCAGTTACTTTCTTATTATATAAACCTACATTTCAACTAAAACAAACTATATTTAAAACTATGTTTTGAGATTAACCTTATAAACACAACATACCTGATTTAAATGGAGACCAAAGAGGAAAAGGATAAGCATGCATGTTATTCTACATATTATTCATATACATTTCATGCCTCAGTCAGAGAAAATGTAATAACATTTTTATACAAATTTTTTCCATCATAACAAAGTGAATATAAAAGTATATTCAATCAATCATCTAAGTTGGTTTCAATTTTTTAACAGGTATCAACAATTGCATTTAATTAGCTCACATTCAATAAGAAATAATTTTTAACATCACATGAAATGTAACTTTTTGGGGGTGTTTTTGTTTTCATTTTGCTGGAATTTGGGTGAATTTATAGAAGCAAACTACAGGAGAAAATGCCTATTTAAAATTAGACTTAAGGGTGCACTGTGGATATAGTTATGTAAATATGGAAATAATAAGACTTCAAATTTAAACCTATTTCTAAAGGATTAAAACTAAGAAAATACTGTTTTATACTTTCTTTGTTGGATAAGTTAGGTCATTTTTGACATTTTGTTATTTTTGGTATATTGACTAGAGACCTCCATAGAATAGTTCAAATTAGATTCATTTTGCTGTTACTGACAGAGATAAGATAACAAACACAAATACTGATATTTTTAAACCTGTTACTCAGTGAGTGTCATTATTTTTCTATATTACACACTTAAATTATACAAAACAGACATTTAAACTGGGGTTTTATAGTGTTTAAAGTATCATTTTCTCTTATCTTTCTTATTGACAGATGTAAAAGCATATTATATAAATACCAGTAAAAAATGCTTTGCTGTACTTTCATCACTTTGGTGATATTTTCTTGCTAGGGGATTGCAGAAGGAGGAGGAAATTAATTCATCCTAGTTTTGGAGAATGGAAACTCCCAGGCAGTAACATTTACATCTTGGAAGTTCTCTATGCAGCATAATATATAAACTTTAGAACTGATATGAATTTTTTTGGTTAATTATAAATATCACAAATTTGAGAATAGATTATAGTGTAATAAAACACAATACTACAATACAAAAATTATTACTGAAAACAGAAAATTTGAGGTATATTGAAGACAAGGAAGAAGAGAAAGTGATTTATTTTGATCACTTGTGAGCCTTTCAGACTATGATAGGAAAAAGCATTATCATAGAACTTTTTAAAGATTTTTTTAGATCTAGAAGAAAAGTGAGAGAGTAGGAATAAATTAGTTGTTAGCTGAAGGTCATTTTAACTGTACTAATTTAGAAATATACTAGAAAAAAAGAATTTTTCATTTCTTAATGAGACAATATATGCACAGGAGATATGATTAGATATAGTTTGAGATCCTGTTTGGACACCTTCTTAATTATCTTCAATAAAAATGGAATTTTAGGAATGAGATTAATTCAACAAATCAATTGATAATGGCTAATTAATTGATGTCAGTTATCATTTATAAAACAGTTCGAAGATGGAACATGCTATGAGTGTTAAGTAGTATTATTAAGATTATAATAATGAAGAATGTGAATAAAAGAATCTGGCATGGGTAACATTTTAAAGAACCATTTGTATTATGGACATTATAAATGTAGCATAGCATTTAGGAATTGATTTGCAGCTGTTTCTTAGGTTTCTTTTTTTTTTTTTTTTTTTTCCTTTGCCAACTAAAGGTGTCTTTTTAATTCCCTCTCTTGCTTCATTTCTAATGTCAGTAAGTTAATCAAAAAGTCTTTACAAAGATGTTATTCTGAGCACTAAAAATTTGGTAGTGAACAAAATAATCAAAATGCCTGCTTTCAAGGAATGTACATTATGCTGGAAGAAGCAAAACTAAATACATAGGGATTGCATTGAATCTGTAGATCACTTTGGGAAGTATAGACATTTTAACAATGTTGATTCTTCCAATCCA
>CM052440.1:143366751-143395741 GCA_028533085.1 Varecia variegata
TTAGGAACAAGCTCGTCAAATTCAAGAACAAAAAGGAATCAATTATACTTGGAGTATGCTGAGGACACAGTAGAATATGAAATCAGAAATGTAGGCAAGAGCAGTTGGTTGACATTCTATTTGGGATGAAAAGTCACTGGAAGACTCAGAAGGAGTGGTTGATCTGATTTTTACTGTGGCTACTAAGTGGGGAATGCATTGTGAAAGTTTGAGTTTAAGAAAAGAGGAACCAGTTAAGAGGTTTTGTTTGTTTTTGTTGTTTCTGTCTCTTTTTAAAAGATTTTTTAGGTAGATTTAAAATATCATAAAATTCACCCATCCCAAGTGTATAATTCAATAATTTTTAGCATAAAGTTAAAGTACAAGGAATTTAACCATCACTAGGAATCTGTATTAGAACATACTCCCTTACTCCCACCAGAATCCTCACATTCATTTATAATTAATCCCACCTCTAGCTTCAGGCAACCGCTAATCTGCTTTCTTTCTCTGAAAATTTGCTTCGAACATTTCATGTAAGTGGATTCATATTATGTTGTTCAGAGAGTTGATAGCAGTTTATATTAGGATAATAGCAGCAGAAATGATGATATTTCTGGTTTGAAATTTGTTTTGAAGGTAGAACTGACAAGACTTTTTGTTGAATTGGATGTGGCATTTGAGGAGAATGAAAGAATAAATAAATAAATTCTCACATTAAAAAAAATTTGATATGTGTTATTAGGTGGATGGTGGACCTATTATGATAATGAAAAATGTTCCAGGAGAAAATCTATGCATTTGTTTTTGTCATAGCATATTTCAGATTTTTAGTACATATGAGAGTTTGGCTATAAAGTAGGCAGTAGGGTATAGTACATCTGGGAGTCATCAGAGGATAGATATTTAAACTGCAAGTGTGTGTGAGATTATCTAGAGAGATATAAGAGAGTGAGACAGAGAGAGAGTGTGAATGCACCAAGACTCTGGGAACAGTAGCAGTCTGGCATATATAATTTGCACAGCCCACTATTATATAAAAATGTGGGCACCTTGTTCAAAAGATTACTGTAAACTTCAATAACTTCTCATTTCTAATCTAGCATGTAGGGAGCTTAGAAGTCTTCATTCTGTCCTAAGAACAAGTAAAAAGATTCAACCTGAAAAACCAACTCTTCTTAGATCCATCAGAGAAGTGAGCTCACAGGGAAAATCACTACTGCCCCCAAAATAGGAGAGACAGACAAATAGATACAAAGAATCACAACTTACTGTAGTAGACATCTAGGAACAGAAATCTCCATGGGAGCCAGCCAGGTTAGAAAACCTGAACTGTAATTGAATTGCTGGAGGCTAGCATGGAGAAGCCTGAGAGAGAAAAATTTCAGCAGGACTCCCTCATCTGGAGGCCTTCATGCTTTTGTGAGTTTTTCCTGCAAGAGCTATAGTAGGTATCACAATGAACATCAGAAAGATCCCCCCAGGTTTCTGGCAGGGGAGGGGAAAAGGAACCATTTTGAAATATGCCAGAGTATCCTGTTCTTCTTAACAAGGCCTACTCTGAGGAGAAACTATTTTATCAGAGCCTAACCTGCTGAGATTATATTAGATCCCAATGTACCTAGAAGAAATACCCAACTCCAGTAGTTCCCTCCACCTCCCGAATGTTATGTCTGGCTTTTAACAAAAAATTACAAGAAATACTAAAAGGCAAAAACCAAGTTTAAAGACACCAAACAAGCATCAAATCACCAAAATCCGATACATCAGGAACATTGGAATTATCAGATCAGGAATATTTTTTAAAACTATGATTTAATATGGCAAGGACTTTAATGAAAAAGCAGACAGTATGCAAGAACAGATGGATAATGTAAACAGGGAAATGAAAATTCTAAGAAAAAAATCAAAAGATATAGTAGAGATACTGTAACAGAAATGAAGAATGCCTTTGACTGGACACCACTGAGGAAAGAATCTCTGATGTTGAGAATATACCAATAGAAATTTCTAAAACTGAAAAGCAAAGAGAAAAAATACTGGGATAAAGAAAAACAGAACAGAATATCCAAGAACTGTGGGACAACTACACAAAGTATAGCACGTGCACAAGGGGAATATCAGAAGGAGAAGAAAGGAAAAAAAAAAATATTTGAGGCAATAATGACTGAAAGTTTTCCCCAAATTAATGCCAGACTCCAAAGCACAGACCCAAGAAGCTCAGAGAACACCATCCAGGATAAATGTCAAAAAACTATACCTAGGCATATCATATTCAATTTCAGAAAATCAAAGGTAAAGAAAAAATTTTGAAAGAAACCAGAAGAATAAAACACCATGACTATATGACAAGAAATATAAAAATTACATTTGACTTCTCCTCAGAAACGATGTAAGCAAGGAAAGAATGGAGTGAGATATTTAGTGTTGAGAGAAAAAAAAAAAAAACAACCTAAATTTCTGTGTCTGGCAAAATTACTTTTTAGATGTGAAGAAGAAATAAAGACTTTCTCAGACAAACAAAATTGAAGAAATGTATTGCAAGTAGAACTACTGTGCCAGAAATCTTTATAAAGAAGAAAAAAAAATAGATTGGTAATTCAATTCTACAAAAAGAAAGGAAGGGCATCAGAGTAAGTGAAGGTAAAAGATACCTTTCTATTTTTCTTATTCTTCAATGATGTACTAGATCGTTAATAGTTATTTAATCAGATAAGAGTTTATTCAAGATAATAATAGCAATAATGTTTTCTATGATCTATGCTTGTGTCTGTGCATACACATATATATGTATATATGCTTATGTGTAAGTGAAATGAATGACAGAAATTATACAAAGAATAGAAGGGAAAAACTGAGAATATTTTGTTATTATAAGGTACTTATACTACCCATGAAGCTATGTAGTGTTATTTGAAAGTTAACCTGGATTAGTCGTATATGTATAGTGCAAGCTCTAGGGAAAGCACTAAAAAAGTAAAAAAATAAAAAATAGTAATGACTTATATCAGACATAAAAAATGGAATTGTAAAATGTTCATTTAAAATCAAAAAAGGCATAAAAAGTGTGGAAGACAAAAACAGGAACAAAGAACAAGGGCAACAAAGAGAAAGCTGTAACAAATATATATATATATATATATATACACACACACACATATATATATACCTTAATCCAACTACATCAATAATCACCTTAAACATCAATTAAAAGACAGATTGTCACAGTCGACTCAACTATGTGTTATGTACATCCATTTTAAAAATAAAGATACATATAGACTAAAATTAAATGGATGGAGAAAGACTACCATGCTAACACTAATCAAAAGAAAATGGGAGTAGCTATATTAATTTTAGAAATGGTAGACTTCAGAATAAGGAAATTTATCAAGGACAAAAAGGGACAGTATCTGATCATGGAGGGGTCATTTTCTAAGAAGACATAACAATCGTTGATGTTTATGTGCCTAACAATAAAGGTTCAAAATATGTGAGGCAACAACTGATATAAGTGCAAGGAGAAATATATAAATCCATTATTATAGTTGGAGACTTTAACATATATCTTAAGAGAAATAGATCTAGTAGGTACAAAATAAGTAAGGACATAGTTGTATTCAATATTAACCATTGGTTAACCAGATATCATTCACATCTATAGACTACTTTATCTAACAAAATAATACACCTTCTTCTCAAGCTCACATAGAAAATTCACCAAGATAGACCACATTCTGGGCCATAAAACACAGCTGAACAAATTTAAAAGAATAGAAATCACATAAAGTCTGCTTTCATACCACAAAAGAATGAAAGTAGAAATCAATAACAGAAAGGTAGCTGAAAAACCCCAAAATACTTGGAGATTAAACAATGCATTTTAAACTGATACATAGGACAAAGAAGAAATTGCAAGATCAATATAGCAATATTTTGAATTAAATTAAAATGAAAATACGACTTATCAAAATTTGTGGGATGCAGTGAAAGCAGTGCTTAGAGAGAAATTTATACCATTGAATGCATTAGTTAGAAAAGAAAAAGATATAAATCTGATAATCTAAGCTTCCACTTGAAGAAATTCACATTAAGTAGAAGAAAGGAAATAATAAAAATTAGAGGAGAAGTCAATGAAATTGAGAAGAGGAAATCAATAGAGAAAATCAACAATCAAAATCCTGTTAAGAAGACCAATGAAATCAATAAACCAAGTCTTATTACAAAAACAAAGAGCACATGAACACCAATTGCTAATATAAGAAATAAAAGAGGGAATATCACTGCAGATGCCATGAACTTTGAAAGGCTAATAAAGAAATCCTATGAACAACTCTATATCTACAAATGCGATAACCTAGATGGAACAGACCAATTCCTTGAATGACACAATCTGCCAGAACTCACACAAAAAGAAACAGACAATCTGAATAGGCCTATATCTATTAAAGTAACTGGATCATTAATTAGTAAACTTCCAAAGGAGAAAGCACCAAGCCTTGCTGGAGAATTCACTGTGAATTCTAACAAACTTTTTTTTTTTTTTAATTTCGGAATATTTCAGGGGCATCAATGTTTTGGTTACATGAATTACTTTTATACAGTTTGAGTCAAAGTTGTAAGTATGTCTATCACCCAGAGAGTGTGCATTGTACCCAATGTGAATTTACCCATTCCCTCATCCCCCCTCCTACCTGCTTGATTGCCATTAAATTTTACTACCATGTGTACATGAGAGTTGATCATTTAGTTCCCATTTAATAGTAAGTACATGTAGTGTTTGTTTTTCCATTCTTGTGATACTTCAGTAGGAGGATCATTTCCAGTTCCATCCAGGTTGTTACAAAAGGTATTAGTTCACCATTTTTTATGGCTGAGTAATATTCCATGGTATACATGTACCATATTTTATTAATCCACTCATGTATTGATGGGCACTTGGATTGTTTCCACATAAATCTTTGCAATTGTGAATTGTGCTACTATAAACATTCAAATGCAAGTGTCTTTTTTATAAAATTCCTGAGGCAGGAATGCAGGCTTCAGTTCTCAAAGAGTGGGGGAAATTTTAAAGAGACAGAAAACATCTTGTTGTTTGTTTTCAGGCCATTTCTTCTGTTGTATATTCCCCACTCTCAATTGTATGCTTCCATATCTATGAGAAGAGGGGTGACTACTCTGTTACATTGCCATCCTCAAGCCAGGAAGAAAGCCCTTAGCAGAAACTAACCCTGATGGCACCTTGATCTCTGGCTTCTAGTCTCTAAAACTGTGAGAAAATAAATTTCTGTTGCTTAAGTCACCCATCTGTGTTATTTTGTTATGGCAATCCTAGCAGACTAAAGAGGGAGCAGTCATTATGTCCCATGCTCCTGAAAATTAAAAGAAAATGAACATTGAGATGAGACCACCAGCTTTAGGGAACTGATGTCAGTCATGACCTCTATATGATCTCTTTTATTTTAGTGGGAGGAGAGTCTATTAGGAAAAGTTTGATGAGACAATAAAATGAGGAAATAGAGATGGGCAATTATCTATTAATTATAAAATATTGCTTTGTAAAGGCCAATATTCCATGCTCTTCCTATTGTTTTCCAATGCCATTATTATGAAATTATATTTCTTGCACCTGTGATTCATTCTGAAAATCTCTATAAAACTTACCTTGTGAAAATTAAAATGTTCACATATTTCCTTTAGTTAAAAACTTTTTTTTGAGATGAAGTCTAAATATTTTACCCTGGGATCTAAGAGCTCCCTAACATGATTCCACTAATTTGACATGATTTATTCTTCACAGATCCTTAAAATGAGATTCTTGCCCATGGAGTGGGTTTACCTAAGACCACCCTCATGCTTGATGATTTACTAAAAGGACACATAGGACTCAGATAAAGCTGTTGTACTCAGGGTTACAGTTTAAAACAGTGAAAAGATTCAGATTAAAATTAGCAAACAGAAAAGGTATTTTGTGGTAAAGTCTAGGAGAAACCAGGCCCAATTTCCATGTATTGCCTCCAGAAAGTCACAGAGACATGTTTCATTCTCTCAAAACTAATATGGAGGATGCATTAAAGTTCTGCCAATCAGGGAAGCTCACACATGCCTTGATATCTAGGGTTTTTATTGGTGGTCAGTCACATAGGCATGCAGTACCTATGTCACTGACCTCTGCTACTCAGTCTCTAGTCCCCCACAGCAAAGACAGGGTTTCACCATAAATCACATTGTTAGCATTAACTATCTGATCAAATTGGTAGCAGGTAGCCCCAGGCATCAGGCATTCAAAAACACTCATTAGGAAGAATATTCCTGGACTCATAGTTTATCTCCCAGGAGCAGGCCAAAACCTTGCCTGCATAACCTTCCCAAAGTAATTTCCATACTTGATTTTAAATTGAGAAGGAAAGGTGGAGCTCCAGAAGGGGAGCATGGGGGAAGGGGACACCATTTAGTTAGTGTTTACCATGTGTCAAGCTTTGGGTCAGGCACTATAAATACATTATCTCTTTAATCCTCATTACAACCCTTCAAGTTGGTTATGATTCATTTATTCATTTACTTTAAAAAATATTTACTAAGGGGCTGCTGAAGTGTCTTGTGACACTTCTCTTCTATGTCTAGGAGGATTTTGTAAATCCTTAGTTATAATCTTTAATATCTTGAAATTTGGAGTGAATTAACATACGTAAAACTCCTGAGACAATTCTATTTAATTCAACAAACATTTATTAAATACTTATTATATAATGTGCTGAGTTAATTTAAGTTTATGCCCCACATGTACTGTATTTTCTGTAGCTATAAAATAGCAGAGGAGATAGCATTCTTTAATAGTAAATTTTCCATATTTAGTTGCTCTTAAAATTTAATGTATTTTTTAATCATTGTTCAATATCTTGATTAAAGTAACTTACAATTGCTATAAAAATATTCAGAAAATACACAGTGTAAAGGTAAAAATAAAATAAAAAATAAATATTACTTTATTGAGTGTAATCTCATCTAATCTGAAAAATTATCGCTAATTTTTCTATCATCTTATACAGCATCATCCTGTGTATAGTTGTAATCTTTTAACAATGAAATCATTGCATCTCTATATGGTTATACAATACATAGCCATTACCACATAGATTGACATGAACTGTCATATTTTCATTTTTTTGCCATTTTTAAAATGTTTACAATATGCCAGGTATTATACAAAGGGCTTTACATTCACGTCTCATTTATACCTTAAAGTAACCCTTTGAAGTATTTATCTTCATTGTACAGTTGAAGCTCTGAGTATTAAGGAACTGAACTAATATATACAAGGTGACAGAATTAGAAGTAATGGTTCTAAGTTGTATACCGAGGTCACTCCTATTCCCAAGTTCTATGTTATCTTTAATTATTCCAGGTGTGCACCTCATGTATCTTTAATGATGTTCCCAACATCTGGAGAACATTTTTGGTACCCTGTGCTTCTTTGGTATGCCCCTCAAATTTTAATGTATTTCTATGCATATGTTTGTTTCTAATTAAACTATTAATAATTAATTTAATTGAATTTACCATATGGTCTTTGCTACTTCATCATTAACTTATTTTTGCTATTGATTTGAACTTGGTAAAAATACACAGAATATATATTGATAAAAACATTAAGATTTATGATTTATATAACTTAGTCAAGACTTTTTTTGAATCATACACTTTTGCCTTATATTATTGAGAACAGTTTTTCCTGTAATTAGTCTTTTCCCAAATAATATGTGTCTAAAATTTGAAGAAAAGTAAAATCATTGATTAATGCTTTAATTGTACTATATATCAAATGACAAAATCAAAAGCATGGATCAAATAAATATATATTAACAAAAATCCACATCTTCTTTCCAGAGAACATAGTCATTAATAAGTGAAAGAAAACAATGCAGAACACTTGCCACCTCCATACTCTCTGCCTCAGGTCAACTTTCTCTCTGAGAGTTTTCAGGCCACAGCCTCTTTTTATACTTGTCTTTTTGCAGTGAAGCTTGTGAAAATCCTTTTGCTATAATAGTTCTTCGCTTCGTTCTTTTCCTGAAATGGCATTCCAAAAGGACTTTTTTTTTTTTTGCTGTTGTGGCACAAAACTATTCAATGGGCCAATAAGTATCAAAACCAAATGCGGATTGAACTCTGGCCTTTCTTTCTCTTGCCCATATTCCTTCCTAAGCAGCCTGGTGAGCCATGCTTTACAAACCCTAAAGGCTCATTAAACAGGTATTTTTATTAAGCCAGTATAAAGTGGCTTACTTTCCAACCTGATTCTGGTATAGCATCACATGAGGTAGCATACCTCCTTATATTAACTCAAGCATTTCTTTCTACTGACTCCAAGTCTTTAGACAAAGGTTAAATCTTTCAACCAATTGCCAACCAAAGAACCCCTAAACTTAAACTCAACTATAACCTGTAATCCCCCACTTGGAAATGTCCTGTCTTTTTGGGCCAAACCAATGCAGACTTTCCATGTATTGATTTATGATTTTACCTGAAACTCTTGTCTCCATGAATGCATAAAATCAAACTGTAACCTGCCTGCCTTAGCCTCATTTCCTCAGGACACCTTGAGACTATGCTCCCTAGGCTTTTGGTCACTCATATTTGGCTCAGAATAGACCTCTTTAAATTATTTTACAGAGTTTAGTTTTTTTCCATTGAAACAATCAGGTATGAAAAAAATATGGAAGCAAAATGATCATTGAAGGGTAAGAAAGGGATGCCTTTTTGAAAAGATAGAGTATAGGATTTGTTCCAATATTTTGAAGTGATTATTAATAGAAAACTGTCAAAGAAAAAAAAAACTTTAGAAAAATCTCAGTAATTGATTCTTACCTTTGAATTTTTGATAATTGGTTTAAGGGTTGGCTGATATAATCTTGAATAAAATGTGTAATAATCAGATATTGTTTGATTTAAAATATTTAATTGGAAATGTTTAGATTGTTAATCTTAGGAAAATTGAAAGGGATTTTTACTTAAAAGATTTCAAACACTTTCATAACTAAGTGATATGCAAGCCACATAACTCTAAGGTAAGTGCAGAGGTCAGTATTGCCAGTTGAGTGTTTTTATATAATACTTAATACTTATTTATGTGTGTTATTTAGTAGATACTTTGAATTTCTAAAAGTCATTGAAAGCAATGAAGCAAAATTATTCTACAAACTTTGTAATTTAGGGTGTTTAGTTAGGTAAATTGTCTTTCTCCCTCCCTCTCCATCTCAATTGGTCTGAATTGGTAGATTTTGGTACAGTAGAATGCAAATGTAAGGATTATCTAAACTCTAGAAGAACATAATAAAAATCTGCAGAGCTTATAAATTTAGAAGAGAGAAGTGAAGCAAAATTTAGGTATCAAAAAAGCTTTAGAAAATGTCAGATGGAACAAATGAAAAACTCTACAATGTTGTTCCTGCTAATATAATAATGCTTGAAATCTATTTAGAAAACAGTCTGTTATAAACACATTGATATGATTCCAAATTTAGACATGATTACTTGCCAAATTTTAAGGATTTGTTAATCTTTTAAAAGACACATAAACTATGGAAATATTTAAACAATACTGATTGTAAATCTCATTTCATTCTTTCTGTGTATGTATATATACTTAGCTTTTTGGCAGAAACCAAGATACTAAAGTAAAAATTTATGAAAACTTACTATCTTTTCAACATAACATTCAATAATAAAGTACAATGGTTAACATGTCTTCAGGAAATTTATACCTCTAGCTCTGCCCTCTTCCCTGTACTCTAGATTCCTATATTTCACTGCTTGATTGACATTACTATTTGGATGTCTAATGAGTAGGCATCTCAAACTTAGTATTTTCCCCCCAAACTTACGTTTTCTCTGTCTTTATCATCAGAGTTAAGAGCAACTCCATCTTTCTAATGTTCAGGTCAACCATCTTAGTCTTTCTCAACTCTTTCTCCCACACTATGTGTCCAAGCCATTAGAAAATCCTTATTGGGGGCAGTAAATCCTTTAATATATATCAGGAACCCACTTGCTTTTACCGTTTCCACTGTTACCAACTTGAGCATCATTTCTTGCTGCTCAACATCTCTAATTATCAGGGAAATGCAAATCAAAACTACAATGAGATATCACTTATCTCCAGTGAAAATGGCCTTTATCAAAAAGTCCCAAAATAATAAATGTTGGTGTAGATGCGGAGAGATAGGAAAACTCATACACTGCTGGTGGGAATGCAAACTAGTACAACCTCTGTGGAAAGCAATATGGAGATACCTCAAAGAGCTACAAGTAGAAATACCATTTGATCCAAATATCCCATTACTGGGCATCTACCCAAAAGAACAAAAGACATTCTATAAAAAAGACATCTGCACTAGAATGTTTATAGTGGTACAACTCACAATTGCAAAGATGTGGAAACAACCCAAGTGCCCATCAATATATGAGTGGATTAATAAAATGTGGTATGTGTGTATACCATGGAGTTCTTCTACTCAACCACAAAAAACAATGGTGATCTAGCACCTCTTATATTATCCTGGATAGAGCTGGAGCCCATTCTACTAAGTGAAGTATCACAAGAATGGAAAAACAAGCACCATGTGTACTCACCATCAAATTGGTATTAACTGATCAACACTTAAGGGCATATATAGTATTAACATTCATTGGGTGTTGGGCAGGTGGGAGGAGAAAGAAGGGGATGGGCATATACACACCTAATGAGTGTGGTGCACACCATTTGGGGAATGAACATGCTTAAAGCTCTGACTCCGGTGGGGCAAAGGCAATATATGTAACCTAAACATTTGTACCCCCATAATATGCTGAAACAAAAAAAATTTAATAATATAGCCATATAAATATAAAAGCCAGGATGATAGATTAAAGTGGATATATGCAAATATAATTTTGTACAATATTGATTTTTTTTATATATTGAAGGAAACTATTTTTTAATTTTTTGTGTAGATTTTGATAGTGGATTCTACCAAAAAACTCGGTATATATCTTAGAAGTTTTTAAAATTTATTTTTAACACCACTTATTTCCTTATTACTAAGCCCTAGTGAATAGAAGTATAACATTAGAAAAACTGCTTTTGAAAAACTTTATTTGCAGTGATTCAAGGTAATATATTTGTTCATTTTTAAAATTTTATTTTGAGACACTCTATTAACAATACTGCTGTACTATTTACACTGATGTGATACTATAACCAGTCTGGCACTATTCAGGAAATTAAAATCCCTTATGGCTTTACATGAAGAATCTGAACAAAATTGTGTATGTATACAATACAGACACATTCTGTAGATTTATTTTACCTCATTACATAAACTTACTTTTAATAAAATTAATAGGAGGAAAATAAAATATCTCAGAAGTGATTTAGCTTATTTGATTATTCATTGAGTTGACTGTCTTCCTGTTCTGGAATAGTGTATACTGCTCAACATTAAATTTTTACAAATTTTAGTGGAATACAGAATTAATGAAAGGGTATTTTGGCTGCTACCATTTTGAACTTAGAATGGATCATTTAGAAAAATACAGGGCAAAAATATTAATGGTGATTATTTACCAGGAATATAATGAAGCAAAAGAGTAAAATGCTCCTTTATAAAGAAATGTTTTTAGAGCAAACACAGGAGGGAAAACTGAGAGAGAAAAAGGTGTCTGGAGGAAAGATGAGAGAGAGAGCATCTTAAGCCCCTGAGATTTCGCTCGTGAGAGGCTATTATTTGTATTGATTTTACTTTGCAAGTTCTCTTTTTCCCTCTCTCTGCTGGCCCACTATGTAATCCATAAATAATAAATAGAGTAGCAGTGAGTCATTCTTTAGACTGCAAGCATAGCAACCATCACGACACATTAATCCGCCAGTTGAGCACCATAGCATCTCCACTATAAAAATGCACTTTTTTGACTGTGGAATCAAGACCCTACAACTTAACCTCTCTATTGGCCCCTGGGTTCTAACTACACAGACTGGGGGGTGTAGAATAAAAGGATTATTCCCTGCCAACTGTGTCAACTCTTATTACTCAAGCTCTAATTCATATGCTTACTTCTTTGCCATTAAAATCTTGATTTCAGTATTGACTGTATAAGGCAAGAACTGTTGTTATTACATTTAATAAATTGTTACATATGACCACTTTCTGGGTGCTCTTTATGGGCATCATAAAATTTTCACTAAGTAATATAATTTTATTTATTTATCACATAAATCTGTGAGAAATGGTAAGCAGCAGGTAACTAAATGGCTAGTTTATAGGCCCCCAAAAAAGAGGACAAAAGAAATGACTGATCTCAATTAAAGGACTTTTAGAAACTAACATCAATTAAGGTAATTGGGAATTAATAACAAGTCAGTAAGTAATATGGCCCTAGGTAGTTTCAGTGCTTCAGAGAACTGAGGAGTCATATCATATATTACATGTGCAAGGATCTGCTATGGAAGAACTGTCTGATTTTTATGATTATTTTTTAATGTTTTCTGGTAGAATAAAAGACATTCAGAAAAGTGCACAAATCATCAATGTGCACCTCAGTGGATTTCCACATGTGAGCACACAGGTCACCCCGAGGAAGAGCCAGAAGATTACTGGCATCTCCAAAGTCCCCCGTTGTCTTGTCCCAGATACTTTCTTCCACAAATGCTGATGTTTGTTCCCCAAGGATGACTTCTCAGTATTTGCTTTTTGTCCAGATTTATGTGTGTAGAATAGTTTGGAATTTCTCATTTCTGTATAGCATTTTATTGCTTAAAGATACTATAATTTGTTTTTCCATTTGATTGTTGATGGACAGTAGGCTTATTTTAAATTTTGGACAATGGTACATAGTGTTATTTGAACATTTTTGTACATATTTGTGGTAAACGTGCATGCTGGCTGATGAGCCACGCATGTATCCATTTTGGTAGATATTGTCAGAGTTTAGCAATGCTGTGCCAATTTGAGCACTCACTAAGGTTATAAGCATTTCATTTGCTTTCACGCCCTTGCTGGTACTTGAGATTGTCAGTCTTTTTTTTTTTTTTTTTAATTTTTTAAAGCTATTCTGGTAAATGTAGTAGTATCATATTTTGAGTTTAATTGTTATTTCCCCAATGACTAATGAAGTTGAACACATTTTCATATGATTATTGGCCACTTGGGTATCTACCTTGTTTTGCAAAATGCCCAGCAAGTCTTTTGCTCACCTTCCTGTTGTGTTGTTGTTTTTATTTATTGATTTTTAGGATCTGTTTTATACACTAAATGCAAGTCAGCTTGTATTTTCAATCATTTAATGGTGTCTCTTAATGAATGAGAGTTCTTAATTTGAACTTAATACAATTTATCTTTTTATGATTAATGGTTTTTGTAATGGTTTTATGCAAGAGATCTTTATCTTAGGTTGTAAATGTGTTCTTTGATATTTTATTCAAAGGGTGTTTTATTGTATCTTTCACATTTATATTATAATCTTTGCAGGATGGATTTGGAGAGGCTATGCTATTTAACAATGGTAACCAGCATAATCTCCAATTTGTAATGAAATATAATTTAATCTCATAAATTTGATTCTAGGATGTCATTTGGTTGATACATCAGTCTGGGTCCAATCAAGAGAGAAACATCATGTAGCAATTTGAAGAGGGAATCTTTAATATAAAGACCTATTAGTTATAACAAAAGGTTGGAATAATGATTGACTGGCTAATAAGAAACAAGAAAAACTCTAGAGTATAGGAATAACAGATATAAGGAGCAGCCACTAATACTATGGTTGATGTGAGCACCCAAGGAAAAGCTCTATACATACCCTTGTCCCAGGCTGAGATCCAGACCTTGTTAGAGAGGACATGACCATGGCTCATTCAGCAGAGAATTGGCTGTCGTGGAGCTAGTGGAACTTGGTGGAAATCTACCTGATATGCCTTGGAAAGCTGTTCATTGGAAGGTATCTCAGTGGAGGGGCTCTAATGCAAAACTGTCCAGGGAAGGGTATGAGAAGTTGCTGGCAGATGGTTGCTGCTTGCCATCAGGCACTGCAGGTTCTCCTCATGGTGGAGAAGCCACCCACACTACAGAAGCCCAATCTGGATAAGCTGCTTATAGTGCCAGAGCTGGGCACTGGGGAAGCTACATGCATTACATGAGCATACCAAGCAAGTATGCCACAGCTAGGAAGCAAAACCCTTTTTTTCTTACCATGTCCCTCCAGCATCCTCTACTGAGAAAGCTTTCATATCAGCTAAAAAAAAATAAAAAGTACTTAGTGGCCTATATCCATTTTTACATACCAGGTAAAAAGGGTTACTTTGGATACTTTGGAGATGAAAGATAATAAATTGATAACTGAATGGTCAAATTCTGGTTTAAATAGAGTCTAGGAAGTTAGATATCCAGGATTTCTGGATCCACTCCTAATATCAGTGAAATGTGGCCATTCCTGTGACTCAGTTTGAAAGGTAAATACCCATCACCAGTGTGGCCCTTGGCACATGAGGACTATACTACACTTATCTGGAAATGTCCTGGCTCTACAGGCCCTGAATTTGCAGCCCTTGAAATCAGCCTCTATTAGAACATCAGGAACTCTGGACCAGGTGGAGTTCTTACATGCCAGGAAGTGGGTACAACTTACTAGAATGTATCATGACATCAAAAACATTCAGTTTCCAAGCATCTCTCATAAAAGATAAGAAGTTTAATAAAATCATTAACTAATGGTAGTAATATCACTTCTCTGCTTACAATTAGGCAAGAAGTTAAAATACCATTTAAAAAGTGCACTGATGGACAAGTATCACTTCCTGAAGTACTTTTAATTTGATATACATATAGGCACTCTGGTTTTATTTATTTATTTTTTTGAGCTCATACTTCAGATTGAAGATTTTAATTGCCTTTATGATATTATATTTTCCTACTTTTCTGTCTGTTTTTGACAATTTCTTTTCTAACTCTTTTCTTTATAGTACCTAAATGCCAACATTTCTCAATATAACCACCTTTGGTTCACTGATTTTTTTTTTAGAGTAAAACTCTTTTTCTTTCAAATTCCATCTATTTCTATGGCTTCAACCTTCATCTCTTTGTGAAATATATACATTTATATCTCCAATACTGAAGTTTCAAGATTTTAGAGTCATAAATTTCTAGCTACTGGTAAAACAATTATGTCTTATTGCATTGCCAGCAGCTCGGATTCAACATAACCACAATCTTTTCCACGATCTCCATCCAGAGTTCAAAATTCTTATTAATGGTACAATCAATTGTCTAGTCATCCAGGTCAACATTTTCTAGCCATTCATGCTTAACATTTTATCTTCACCTTCTACTACTTTCTAGTTCATAACAACATCACACTTTCAAGTTTCCTAGGTTTTCTATCTGTATGCTTTTTAAACTTAAACTCTAAAAGAAGCAACGTATGGTGTTTAGAATAAGTTATTTGTCCTTTGCAGGACTGGAATAAAAACTAAAATAATTGATGATTCCACTGTTTATTATGAAGAAATCCAAAATATGTAATAAAATGCCATTGAATTTGGAGTATGTTAACAAACCATGAGGTCAGCATTCAGATTTAGATTGCAGGCAGTATAATTTTAAGTGTTAGAAACAGGCTAAGCAAAAAAAAAAGAGTTGGAGGGACTAAGGACCTCATTAAGAATCTCACTGGAATGAGACAAATCAAATAGAGGACAGAGAAAGTTAAGTTGTAAAATACTGTAACAGTGAGTATCCTAAAGTCAAGATGGGAGACTTAACGTGTGTTTAATCTTCATGAAGAGCTTGACAGGGAAATTCTCATGAGGGGGAGAAAGATAGCTTCAAAGAAGAAGATAATAAAAAATTACTGAGATGTTAAGGCCCAAAATAAGATTAAATGTTGAATAATAGAATGTAGGAATAAATCAGTATATGCCACAAAGAAATACTGAATCAGAATTGGTCTTTAAGAAAAGGGTATATAAATGGTTTAGAGTCTACATTTTCCTCTTGTCTGATTCCCTAAAGCAAGTTTTTAAGTATCACTGGAAGCTATACAGAAAAAAAAAAAAAGACATTTGAAAAATATGTACCTATAAGAAACTTGATTCCCAAGAGGATAAATAAGCTCTTGAGGTCAAGAATAAGTCCAGAATTCTGTGAATGTGTGGAGTCTTTCATTCACTTCTCTGTGAGTTGCCTCCTGAACTTATGTAAAAATTATGTATCTTTCTCTTTCAGAAGTAGGAACTGAAAGAAGATTAAGTAGCTTTACCAAAATATAAGAGCAGTTCAATAACAGAATTCTGAGAGGACGTCTAGAATCCCTGGTAAGTTGCCAAAGTTGTTTCAAATTAGATGTGGCATTTTTGAAAATTTCAAATGAGTGGTCCTAGTCATCTACTTACACTTTTTGGATTGATATAATATTAAAATAAAATTATGCCATCCTTAAAACAATTATTAGAGTCCTGTTATGTTTATAAGCAAACAAAAATATCTTAATATTCTAAAGAACAGTCCATAGCAATGTGCATATTAATTATATTTTAAAAAATAATGTATATAATTAACAGCCTATTTGAACTCAGAAATTATTATTCAACAAGTATTTATCCAGTTCATACAATTTGCACAATACTACGTGTGACCCTGTGAAGTCTATAAAGAGACATTATGGTATAGAGGGTAAGTTTGGGTTTTACATTCTAACTGCCTGGGTTAGAATCCTTGCCTTACCACTTATTACCTGTATAAACTTGGAGAAATAGTTTAACTTTTTTCTAGGAGTTTTATGGTTTCAGGTCTTGCATTTAAGTCCCTGATACATTTTGAATTAATTTTTGTATATGGTATTAAATAAGGGACTTACTTCACTCTATTGCATTTGTATATATGGTTTTCACAGCAATGCAAAGACTATTCTTTCCCCGTTTGGTATTCTTGATGCCCTTGTCAAAAATTAGGCAACTATATATGATTGGATTTATATTTGTGATTTCAATTGGTTGATGTGTCTGTTTTTATGCCAGTACCATACTTTTTTGATTACTATAGCTTTGTAATATTATTTAAAATCAGGAAGAGTGGCAAGCATCATCTTGAAGGATACTGGTCATCATGCTCAAAGTGAGCTTTATAGTTGGGTCTTACATCAGTGATTAAGTTCTTTATTTCAGAAGTGATACACATCATTTCTGCTCACAGTTCATTGGCCAGAACTATAACTACCAGAAGGCCAGGAAGTGTAATCATACCATAAGGGCAGAAGAAAAAACCAGAAAATTTTGGCAACCAGAACCAATGACTACCACAGAATTTGTTCTTCTTTTAGAAAGCACAGAAATCCAAGAAACCAAGGACATTTTTTAAAACATGCCATATGGAAAATTATAATTTTTTAAATACAGAGTGATCTATACTAATTTTGTCAGGCACAAACATTTGCTCTTCTGGGTATTTAATTGCAGTGATTAATTAGTAGAATTGAGCAAGGACATTTTTACCCTTAAAACTTATACCAAATTATGCTGAAAGGAAGTTTCACAACAAATTCTTCTGTACACAGGAATATTTATAATCAAACAGGCCAAAAAAGGTATATTAAATTTTGAATATAGCAATTCTATGGTAGATTTTAGATTTATTACCTTATTAGAAATAAGCTGAAGTTAGCTCATTGAAGAATGTATAAAGAAGGCTTCAGGCTGCTGAGTTGTGTTAGATAAGAGCAAAATTCACATAGAGCAGAATAAATACACAACAAAAATTTCCAGGAGAGAGCATGTGGCCCAACAGAGCCAAAAGGAAGAATTTAGGGTGAGTAGGCATCACATACAGCATTGTATTCCTCTAGAGTTTGCTGCATTTAGCTGTCTTAATGTCCTTTACATTCAGCTGCTGTGATATGATAGTGTGAAAATGAACAATCTGGGAAACTTCACATCTGAATTAGCACAATTCCTACATTAAACTGACGTCATTCCTGACTTCATAATGGTATAAACTGATTTGTTTTACACAAACATGTTATTGCAGAAAAAAACAGTTCTAATTTAAGCCAAACCATCTGGTGTTAATCAGAGATAAAGAGAAATGACATGACTGTGGTAGTTACCTTTGGAGCATAGCAGCTAATCCCACTTCAGATTTCAACTCTTATTAAAGAAACTAATTGAAACTATGGCTTATTTTAAATTCAGCAGGTTAGTCCTAAAATAACTTTGCCTATGCTTAAATATTCAAAGTAAATTGCAGACAAATAATATCTTAATACTAATTCAAAGTTATAACCCAAAATTAGATTGGATATTATTTCAAATATTTCTTAGTTTTGCATGGTATAAATATGGAAACATGTAAGTTTCTTTCAACAGCTTAAGTCTTTAAAATTAGATGAAATATATATTTACGTACTTTAGCATTCCATTAATTTTAAAAAATTTAGAGTTAGAATAAAAAAGACGATTACATATATTTGAAATAAAAATGAAAATTATACCAAGTGATCAATCTGGGTGGAGGCAGCAAATGTATATAAACAGATAGAACAATTTATGCTATGTTTATATTTGAATCCACAGTTATAAGCTATGTGAACCATGTTATTAATTTTGTGTTAAGAAGTACATGTATACATATTTTGGACTTTATATATATGTAACGTTTAAAGTAGTTTGGCCTTATTAGAATGACAGCTCTATAACTTCAACTTAAAATGTAAATTCAGTAATTTATTTGATTAATGATTTTAAGTAAAACTTTACTAATCTTTTGCTTGGTATTGGAGCTAAAACTTCTTCAGATGCACTACCTTTATGAATGAGATTTATAAAATTTATAGAAATTATTGAACAGTTTTCCCAGATTGCTGGTTCCTTCATTATTGAATTAAATAAATTGTTGACACATGCTTAATTTATATTTATATGAGAGTTATGTTTTTAATTATTTGAAAATTGTCTTTGACAGTTGTTGGGTGTCCCATTGAAATGCGCAAGAGGATTCAACTACTGAAGCCATTTCAGTGGTCTTGGTTCAGAAGCACAATTCTTAGGCTCAGATGCTTTTCTTTTGTGGTCACTGAAATGAATCCCAAGTAGTAATAAAACTGCCTCCACTGACTCTCTTTTGTCACATCTTCTCACTATTGTTTTTGCTTCTGTTTTTGATAGTGGCCAAGTTTGGATCTAATCAGGTTTACTCGTAGCCAATTCATCATTTTCCTTTGGTGGTAGTGATGAATGAGAATTAGGCTTTATTGTCTGGTTAATCTACAGTCTCTGTCATGTAGGGATGGGAGAATCTGTTCTCTGTCAAGCAAGAGGTGACCAAGAATCTGCACTTCAGTCATTTTTATTTATGCAATATTATACCTTATTGGAAAGGAGACAGCCCTTTGAAATATAGACTGGTGTAATTTTTGCATTTTGTGTTAACTTTGACCTTGTCCAACGTTATAAAATCAACTGTGAATCTCTTATGTTTTGTGTTTCTATAATTGAGAAAAAGCCCTTATTGCTAGTGTATGAACTGGAAATATTTCTATCTCTGGAATGTCTTAATAAATTAGAATACATTTCTTAAATTTAAAGGTACTATTTTTATTGTTTTGCAGAAGCTAATAGGTGTGTGTGTGTGTGTGTGTGTGTGTGTGTGTATATATATATATATATAAAAAATATGAGGAACACAAACATTCCTAGGAAAAAACATAAGAACCAAAATGTTTACTATTTAAAATGTGCTAGATATAAAAGGGGAGAAAAAATATACACACAAAAACTGCCAGAGCAAAGTAGTTTTTTGCGGTAACACTCTCTTTCTCTCTCTCTCTCTTTTTAACATACCTATCCATGTGTATGTAAACAAAATAAATCCCTGCACAAATCTCTGGTTTTATCTATGTAATACAATGCAGGAATACATTTCATATTTTTTAAAATAAAATTTGCTTTCTTTATGACTAGACTAAAGAAACTGAGCTTTTTAAACTTCTGATACTGATTTACTAACTAGATAGGCTAACATTACTTCCACACAATCTTTACAATATAAATTTTTATTCAATAAAATTTGAATTAGGATTCTAAAAATTCTTTCTACTATCAAGAGTAATTATATTATGTAATGTGTCCAATTAAATTTTCAAAATCCTTGGATAAACTTTCAACTTTTCACTGATACTAATGTAGTTAAATAATGAATAAGTTCTGAATACCTGTATAATTTTTAAGTTTGATTAAATATTAAAACATTTGTTGTAGCATTATCCACACACATATGTATATATATATATATATTAATGCATATATAATTTTATAGACAATAATTTTTCTCATGTATTATGTTATAAAATAGCTATAACTCTGGGTTATTTTAACAAATGTGATTTTCTTTTCTTTTTTGTCCCCTTAAATGAAGTGATTGGAATGTACATGGCTACATTGTTACTGTCTCAAGGCATGAGTTTTGCCTCTCTCTAAAATTCTTGTATATTACAGACAGCTTTCAATTACCAAATACCTGGTAAAATAAGAGTTAGTTACTTTGGTTTAAAGTTAATTAATATGAGTAAATTAGACTATATTAGGACCTGCACAGGAATACACATATGGAGAGTAAGGAATATATTTTTTCATGGAAAAAGAGAAAATTTTTGTTTAAATCTAAGTATATTCTTTTTACAAATGTGAAATGATAGTGCAAGCAAAATTTGAATGCAAATAGAAGATTGTAGAAGGATTGCATACAGATCAAAAACTTCATTTGCCTCCATTTATAATAATGACAAATAATGAGTGTGAAGACTTAATAAATTGGGCTAAATTTTAACCAAAATTGCTCAATTTTGATAGGTTTGTTCATTTAAAAAGAGTATATGAATATGTATTGTTACAAATCATAATAATGGCAGATTAAAATTTTGTGTTCTCCCTGTTGAAATAAAAAATTGGTCTTAGAATATTCAGTCTGCTCATTAAGGTAGTAAAAATTGGTCTTTCCCTTTTCTGCAATCTTTCCAGTTGACAGAGATTTTGTATCTCACCAGAGTAATCTTCTATACTTTATGAAAAATTTTTGACATCTTTGATTACTCAAAAACAATGGAGTGACAGTTCCTTCCATCTGAAAGAAATAAGATTTCTTATGATGATGATACATTCTTATGTTTAGAGTTTTAAATATTATGCTGTTTCTCATAGGTAGCAATCTACAACTTTTCACGGTTTTCAGGAACCTACTCTTTTATTTATAATTCCTAAATTAGAAAAAGAAAAAAGTCAAGATGTCCTTTACATTTAAACTATCTTTATGATTTCCAGGTGGGCATCTGGAAAAACAAATATTCTTCTACATTATAAAAAAGAAGATTGCTAAAAATAATTTTTTTGGTATGCTCTGTGTTTTTAATCATATTGAAAGAGAAACTCACACTTCCCTAGATTAATTTTATTTAGGTAAATTGTTATTCCTATACATATGTTACAGAGATTGTGGACTTTAGAAGAAGGCCCTGGAGATGTAGTAGTATCCTCGTGCTCATAAAGTGTTTCTTGTTCTTTCCAGAAAACACTAATGAATTCTTTTTGAATCAGTTATTTATTGTTCCTATGATGAAGTATTTTTATTTTCCTCATTCTTGATATTTTTGGTCAGTGTAATATATAAGACTCAGCCATCTAATCTTATCATCTATAAATGTTTCTGTTCTCTCATGCTTTCCAAAAGGCTCTGCTATAAGCTACAACATACTAGAAATTTGTTCTACCGCAAAGGTCAGTTTCAGAGCTTCATGGATAGAACTATTCTTGCTAGTCTTAACTGTTGAAACTTCAAGGAAAGACTAATAGCACAGGTTTCTGAGCTGACATAACATGACAAATGTCAGACTGTGGCACAGGACTGAGTCAACAATTTCAGACCTTATTTCTATCCAGATGCAGAGGATTTCATGAAAGCAGACTACAGGCCCAATATCTAGGAGAACAAAAACCAATTTAGCAAGAATGAGTGAACTGATGAAGAACAGGTAATAATGGTTATTTGTTTGGAATACTGTTGATGTTATTTTGAACGCTCTTATTTTCCCTTGATGGATGTTTAAGGAAGTCAGGAATAAACATTTTTACTGAATGTTTTCACTTTCAATGGCACTGTAGTTATTTAATTAATACAACAAGCATCAGTCCTCCTTTTTTACAAATCAGGATACAATTTAACAAATCAATTGCTCAAACACTGTATAAATTTTCTGTAGTGTCATATCTGAGAAAAAATTGTATTTAATCAGGTCTGACAAGCACACCATTAAGGAGCAGGAGGTTGTGCTTTTTGTTTGGAAAAAAATGCCTAGAAAGCTCTCCCAGGCAAATAGTCTGGTAACAACTCTATGACTAACAGTGTTCCAGCTTGACAGGTAATAGGCTAAGTCATTTTCTAAGGTAAGTTACTTAACAGATTTTAGAGGGAGCAGTTCAACCACATGTATTGATACTGCAAATGAAATTTGTTAAAAATGAATTTCTGGGGTTTGGTCTCATAAGCATGTAATATAAGAGCAAATATTACTACTACTTTGTACTGATAAATCCCTGGAATGACAAAGCATATTAAAAATACAATCCCAGGTTTCTTTCAAAATCTCTAAATGGAAATTACCTTTATGATCTTACTCAACATTATGTGACTTTTGATTTGCTTACCATACTATAAAGTGTGTCAACCAGCACCTTCTGCTGCACATGTGTAAATAAATCAGGCCAAAACACAGTGAGACCAGGCATGTTCGTAAAAAAATAAATAAATAAATGAATCACTGGGAGTGGTATACTATTAAGGGAAAAAAAAATCTGAAACTTGGAAATAAGCAAAGGAATGATTGTCATTTAGTGTCATCTAATAAGAGATCCAAATATTATCTCACTCTTCGTAAATATGTATCCTATTTTATGCATTATTTACTATTGATTATTTACTATTTACAACCCCATAAGGGTAGAGATTAACTTGTCGAAAATAGATAGCAATGCCCCAGATTCTTGTCTGAGATCAATGTAAATCAATTATGTCTTACAGAAATGCAACTGATTTCTGTCCACAAGAAAATATCAGAACACACAGTTATAGTTGTATTGCCCTATAATGCATTAATCAGTTATGTATGTAATTTTACATTACATTCTTATTCCAGTTTTCTTCCTTTAAGTGATTATATATACTTCTGTATCTCCTATACTTTTTTGAAACAATTTTATCATGTTGCTCTTTCTTCTTTAAAGAGTTAAACACATGTTTGACAAGTGATCACTTAAAAATAGTGCTCAAGGTTTTTTTTGTTAATTTAGTGTAGTTCAGTGCTTTAAATAGCAACCTAAACTTAGTGCAGTTTAGAAATGTAAAAGGTGTTTAATTAACTAAACATTTAAAATAAGACCAAATACTTTTCAAAAGTCTTTAAAGGAAAGGTTAAAATTTGGTATAGTTACAAATAAAAATTAATTTGTTTGCTGAACTTAAAATCTAAACAAGAATTGTTAAGTTTTTGTATCACACTGGTAGCTTTGGCATTGAGCAGGTAAAAGTTACACTGAGGCATCATTAGCAGACTGAAGGAAAACCAAAGCAAGACTTGGGTGTTGGTACACACTGAGAAGTTGTTGAGCTAATTTTGCTATGAAAATTTTAACCACCTCACCATCTCCCACCATATGTTCTTCTCTCTCAAATGGCCAACTCTCGGTGGCCATGAGAGCTATCACATCTGCCTCCAGACACCATCCTCGATCATCACACACCACCCAATGTGTGGTCCAACAGCCATTATCTTAAACTCGCAGGTAAGCGAGCAATTCCAGGAATCATTCCAAACATTACATATAAAGAAGCCCATAAAAGAAGCAACTCAGAAGGAGTCACGAAGGGGACGTAAGAAAGACCCTGCTAGTGCTACGCTTGTCAGAACTGCCTTATGCTCGCTCTCTCACATGCTATTCTTATATCATGGTGGGGCCACCTGTGCATCTTTGACCACAGAGAACACTAGGTACCAAAAATAGACGCCTGGCATTTTCTCCAGATGCAAAGCTATATGAGCATCATAGTTCCATGTAAACGCACATAGAAGAACATCTGTAATAACAAAGAAATAAGGAAACTACTGGTAGAATCCAACCTATCAAAGACGTACAAATCTCAGGCACTGAGAATACACCTTCAAGGGATCACAACTTACAATACTCAGAATATACAAGCATGAACTTTCCTGCCCCTCATTTTCCTGATTTGGAGCAGACTGACCAACCATTCTGGGTCCTAACAGTATGTTTTCCTCTCTGGCTCCAGCCTCCTTTTCCCTTATTTCAGTTTTCCCCCTCTTCCACTTCCAGGTTGTGATACTTATTTTCTTCTTCTTTCCACCAGTATCTCACGGAGGTCCTCACATCTGAGCTGTCTGTGTGCTTCTCCACTTCTTCTGTATGCTGATAATAGTGTTGAGTTATAATCTTAATCTCAAATCGGGGTCTGTGATGTTTCCCTTTTCCTTTAGTACCATCAAATTTTTCATTCATATTCATTTTCAGATTTTGGGAGGTTTTTTCTTGATTAGTTTGTTTGTTTTGTTTTGAATCTTCTTTCCTTCCCTACTACTCTGGAAATAAGTTGTAATTTTGCCCAGGCTCACCCCACTGAATGGAAGACCCTGAAGATAAATATTAATATAGTCAATCATAACAACCCAGCCCACACATCCCGTTTAGCATTTGTTTCATTCTAGTAGTAACTCCTTTGAGGTCAGAGACCATGTATTCCATTATTTTTATATCTCACAGACTGCCAAACTAAAAGATTGTCGCACCCTAGGCAAATACAAAGCACGCCATCTATGAATAATTGATGGATTCTGATGCCCTAATACACATCCATATTTGCTTCCGGGAAGTAGTTTAGTTGTTCAAGGATCAAGTTCTAGAATGAATAATTAATCATTTATCAAATGCCTCCAAAAGGCAAGGTCAAATGTGATAGAAAGGAGGAAAGCCATTAGGAGATTGTTGATATGCACACTAATCCATTTCAGAAGTGTCAGTTTGCATTTGTTGGTGGTTGGCCTGTGGGGCACTGCAGATTTTAGCTTTATCAGAAGATGCACTTTTCAACACCTCATGACTATAGACTAGATAGGAATAGAGCCCCATACACTGTACTATGTAAAATTCTCTGACTTCCTGGAGGATCTTTTCTTGTTACTTACCTATTTAAGGTGATTACATAGTTCCCATCTATAGCAGAGTCTGCTGGTGACCTCCCAGTATATATCCTCCCCTTCTTCCATGATAATAGGAATTTTAGCTAAGTACAGAACTGGCCAGAACAGGGCACCATCCACCTTGGCTGCCAGGTATGTTCCTATGACTAAGTTATGTAAATGGCATATGAATGCAAATGAAGTATATGTCTTCTGAATTGTGTTCTTAAACGTGAGGTGTGTTCTTCTCCTTTTCCCTTTTGCCCTTTCTGCTGGCTGAAATGCATCTTGGGCAAGGCTTGGAGGCAACATCACAGGAATAATGAAGGAGTAAGCTAGAAAATGACTGGTCCCTGAATGAATTTTTCTAACAGAGTAATCATTCCAGCCTTGCATTTACTATCAGTGGAATGCTACATAAAACAAAAACAAAACAACAACAAAAAAATCCTATTTTGTGCAAGTCACTATTGACATGAGTGCCTCTTACAAGCAGACAGGTTCACACTTTAACCAGTTGCTGGACAAATGGGTTTCAAGACCATTGGATGAGTACTGAATCCAATGATCATTTATGACAAATGAAAGGTGGCTCTAATGATTGACCCTAGACTTACCATTTTTCTATATCTGATGGTGAGTTCATGCTAGAAAATGTATTTTCTATAATAGTTTTTCATATTAAAAATTAGTCAAAATCTAGCTTCTTCAATATAAAATGTCTTTAAGCCCTTTATAAACTGTATCATGAACAATAAAAACCCATGGCTCTTTTAAGCATAATGAAATAGAGATTTATTTATTCATGGAACATTTGCTGCTGTCAATTTTCATAAATTTCTTTTACCCATATCTGATGAGCTCTTTGTTTTCATTTTGGTCAAAGATCTGATGCTCGATGTTTTGTGGGGTGCTGATAAATCAGGCAAGAATATCAGAAGCAATATCTGTACAGTTCTAGAAATTGCACACCCTAAAAGGCTAAACAGAGTTTACTAGATGCTTGTTGCTTCAGGGATGGAGTCTGCCCTCTCCTGTGTGCTTCCTGGTGTAATTATCATTCCGGGGAACTGAATGCTACAAGAAGATAGTTCCACAATGGGGCCACCCGACTGAAAATGAATGTGGCTTATTTCTTCCTCTGTTCCAGTTGGCTGGTTTGCTCAGTTCACTGCCTTCTAAGTCAGCCTTGAGAAGGAAGGGAAAAGGCATTTTCTGAATGTAATTAATGCCATATCATGGTAACTTTGAATATTTAAAAAAAATTACTTGTTTTTGATCTTTTTAAACTTTTTTTTCCATTATTAATTTAGCTACCCTGATTGAAAAACAACTCTACAAGTCATTTCACTAACAGGCCTGATCGTAAATTTGTTTCTAATGTCTTTATGACCACAGAAAGCAGAGATGAATTGAGCTGGCTTAATTGGCTGAAACACCGTTGAAATGTAATGTGGGTGATTTAATCAGCCTATGGCACTAATGGAGTTAAGCACTTTGTCCACTAGGAAACTATGGTTTTTCACTGAGTTTCTAAGTGGCTGCTTATTGCTACATGTAAGGCACTTTCTTTTGTACTTTGCATGTGGTTTTGTATGGTAGATTAAAGGGGGGGGGAAGCCTATAGAGCATATATTTTAAAAATGGAACAGTGGCAGTTTTTTAATCAACACTTTAATATTGGGGGGAAAATTAAATTGCATTTTATCCTTTGTTGTTGAATACTTTCTGGGCCAACCAATTTCAATTTCCCTAAACCATCTGTTGGCATTGACCAAATTGAGCCCACTTTGCACCAATTTCTTTAAATGATAAATTTAAGTTAGCCATTGGCCACTATAAACGGGGGGGGGGGGGAAAGCAAAAAAATAAAATAAAATTTAAAAAAGTATCATCCATTACCTCCCTTACCTGAAAGTGGGTGGGCTATTCTTACTATGAAGAGATGGTATTGCAAAAGATGGTGGTCTCTAAATCCAGATTGTCTGTGGTCACATCTCTGCCAGCTCCCTTCCCTTCTCTAACACTTCTTAGCTGTGTCACCTTGGGCAAATTATTTAACCTGGAATATCATTACATCAGAGATGAGATTCACAGCACCATCTAAACATCCATTTGTGTGCTATAGCAGCTCTTCCACTTACCTCTCACGACTCCCTGCATCTAGCTCCAGCCCAGCTCCACTCCAGTGTGGTCTGTCTCCTCCAGGGATGGCACATCAAGAAGGGTGGCTTAACTTCTCAAAGGTTCTTTTCTTCTCAACATTCATTTGAGGAAATTGATTCAAATGCATTATTTCTCTTGGTAATTAGAGTTGAGTAATAATATTGTGGACCAGTACAAATTTACCTCTGATAAATTGTACATATTACACCAAAATACTCTTCAGTGGGTCTGTTTTATCCTTCATTGATGAACGGAGACAATCATAACTATACTGCATAGAAAAATTCCCACACCAACACTACTTTATGTTTTTCTATCCTCCAAATTTTGGTAACTATAAACATATTTTAATAAATGTCTTAGTCATGTGAATTATTTTTGCATGTGTTTTAAATTAACTATCAATAAAAATCGAGTAAAATTAGAACTAATTTATTTGTCAAAACAGCAAAAATTTTATTGTCATTCTGTGGAAATTATTGCTATTTCATGAGAACTATAAAAACATAATATTTTTTAAATGAAGAGAGATGACAAATTCTGTGTAAGATAAGAATGGCAATTTCTACTTTGTTGATTCTGCTGCCTGTGTTGAGAAGTCTGCTGGTTGCGGGCAGAGAAAGACTCAGCAGGCTAGAGTGACATGATTAATTGTCAATATATGTTTCAGGTGGGGCATAGGATGGTGGTGGATAAGATGGTGCCTGAGAATAGGAAAGATAATATAAGAAGTAGACTTGGGGAGATGGTAGAAAAATAAATAAAAATATAGCTATATTTTAGATTAATATGTATGTGAGAAGGAGAGAAGGATAAAGAAAGTGTGAATAAACAACTTAAGCCCAGTAAACTTTCACCTATTTTATCTTGTCACTTCATGAAACATGGAGTTGGCTTTGTTTTTTTTAATTGTTCCTTCCATTAAATAGATGTTAGTCACTTTTTTATGCTTTTTAGACAATGACATTTTTCATATTGTTGTCAATCTTCTGGTATATAGAAATTTTCTGTGAATGTCACTTATGTAATATAGCTGATAAAATTTACTGAGAATTTACTTTATACTAGAAATGTTGTTAAGAATTTAGTATATTATTGTATTGAGTCTTTACAACAATGCTATAACATTAGTATTCTTATAATTCCCATTTTATAAACGAGGAAACAGAAAGTTTGGGAAATTAATTGACTTCAAAATGTAGTAGCAACACTAGCACTCAAATTTAGTAATGTAGTTTTTTTCAATGTCCAAATATTTAATTACCATACTATACACACACACACACACACACACACACACACACACACACTTTCAATGAGAGAGAGAATTGATTTTTGTTTTGATCCATACAATAAATATTATATAAACAGTCATGAGTAAAATTTTTGGATGCTTTTGATAATATTTTATTTTCATTACCTACTAAGTCAATATATCTGTAGACACAGCATGTGATTTTATCAACACTGGCTTCAATTATTTATGGAAAGATTATAGCCTAATACAGTCCACAAATATTCATAGTGGTAAATTACAGCTTGCTTTTCATTAACAAAAGGAAAAAATATCATTAACATCCTA
>CM052440.1:143396241-143457477 GCA_028533085.1 Varecia variegata
CAAATATTAAAATTAATGCAGTAAGATTCTACACCATATTTTGCAAAGGTACCTAAAGTTGAAAACTTTAGAAATAAATGCTAAGTTTAATTGCTACTATTTTTTTCAGTAAAGAAAATGCTTCATTATATCAGTCCAACTCAAACTTAGTGTAATTAGATAATCATTATGCTGCTTTTTAAACTAATTTCCATTGATTTTTATATGAAACAATTGACAAAAAATAGTGAACTTAACACTTATTTGATTCCTTTCCTAATTAAATTTATTTTAAATTTAATGCAATGCATATTTTCACAATAATAAACACAAAATATTAACAATACTGTGTTCATTGGATTATGTACTAATTTATCAAAATTGAGTGAAACAAAATGAAGTTAATATTTTTTTAAAAAGCGTATCTTTCCTTTCACAGCTCAAATTACATGGAAACAATTAAAAGTAAAGTGTCAGAACATTTAAATTAGGTTTAGAGACACTTTTGAGGAAATACATTTATTTTTTCAGAGAGAACATTAAATTTCTTTCAAAGAAATAACTACTGTGGCAAAATATCATTTCTCAATATATATATTCAGAAGCTTGCAGGAGAAAAATGTGGCTCTTGAATATAACTGGTCTTCAGTATGTATTTTCCCCATATTTTCTAGTTATTTTTTATCATATGGACATTATACTATTTGCTTATTGACAGTCACTCATATTTAGAATTAAAAAGAGCCACATTATTTTTTCATTACATTTCCCTCCGCCCCCCCACTTTTTTTTTCTTTTTGCAGGGGTTTTACTTGCTTTTTCTATTCCAGGAACTAATTCTAGCTTTGGGGAAAATTTTGATAATACCTAGTATAAAAATAATATTCCAGTTTTCTATAATCCCCATTCTAAGAGTAAACTTTAGCTAAGCTTTTCATATTTTGTGTTCATTATCTATTCTGATTTTATCTAATAATTATTATATAAGCATTTTTGTACTCTCTTGAAGTTTTTTACAGATATAATTTTAAGGACAACATAACCAAGGAGAAGATACAGCAGAAATTACTCAACCATTCAACTCTTTTGTACATTCACTTTGCTTTCAGTTATTTACAATTATATATGCAGCAACAATGAACATCTTTTTGGACAAACAGCGTTTGTATGTTTGTGATTATTTATAAAAAATTGTATTCTTTAAAGTTGCAATTCTAGAAATAGAAATACAAAGTCATAAGATGTGATTTTTTTTTTAATTATATATATCTTGTCAAATTTGCTTTGCTGATATAGAGGGCTTACCAGTCTATGAGGGTACCAACAAAACAATACCTTTATCATTTTAAAGATCTTGTCTATGTTGATAGGTAGCATGTGAAATATCATTGTTTTCATTTGTGTTTCTTTCTTTCACTTAGAGTCACCAGTTGCATTAGCCTCTAACAAGAGAGTCAGCCTGTCCTTTGAAGTTTTGAAGCCAGGCTTTGACTTCTTCTCTCTAGTTACGAAAAGTCCTAGATGGCATCTTCTTCCCATATAAGGGTGTTTCATCTACTAAAATCTGTTTAATGTAGCCACTTTCATCAATTATCGTAGCCAGATCTTCTCGATAACTTGCTGCAGCCTCTAAATCAGAACGTGCTGCTTCATCTTGCACTCTTTTATGTTCGGGAGACAGCTGCTTTCCTTTAATCTCATGAACCAACCTCTGCTAGCTTCAGACTTTTCTTCGGCAGCTTCCTCACCTCTCTCAGCCTTCATAGAATTGAATAGAGTTAGGGCCTTGCTCTGGATTTAAGCTTTGTTTTAAGGGAGTGTTGTGGCTATTTGATCTCTCCAGACCACTAAAACTTTCTCCGTATCAGCAACAAGGCTGTTGTGCTTTCTGATCTTTCATGTGTTCACTGGAGTAGCACTTTCAGTTTCCCTCAAGAGCTTTTCTTTTGCATTCACAACTTGGCTAAAGGGCATAAGAGGTCTGGCTTTCAGCCCATCTCAGCATTTGACACGTCTTCCTCCCTAAGCTTGATTATTTCTAGCTTTTGATTTAAAGTGAGAGACATGTGACTCTTCCCTTCACTTGACCACTTAGAGGACATTGTAGGATTATTAATTGGGCTGTTTTCAATATTGTTGTCTCAGAGAATAGGGAGGCCCAAGGAGAGGGAGAGAGATGAGAAATGGCTGCTTGGTGGAGCAGTTAGAACACACACATTTATTAAGTTTGCTATCTTAAAGGTGCGATTTGTGGTGCTCCAAAACAATTGTAATAGTGATATCAAAGATCACTGATCACAGATCATCATAGCAGATATAGTAATAATGAAAGAGTTTGAAATACTGTGGCAATTACCAAAATGTGACAGAGACATGAAATGAGCTCGTGTTGTTGGAAAAATGGCACCAATAGACTTGCTTAACACAGGGTTGCCACAAACCCCCAATTTGTAAAACATACATGATTGGTGAAGTACAATAAAGTGAAGTGTAATAAAAGGAGAGATGTCTGTACATCTCAGATTTGCTTAGGGGTGCTCTTTCACTCTTGAGGGGAATCTTCATTCTTGAAGCGCAGCCACTTTTTGAACAACTGCAGAAGGAAAGGCAAGGATAGGATAAGGGATATATGTGGGTTCCTAATCTTCCATCTGAAAGAGGTAATTTGCCAATTCTTTTCATATTCATTTACAATTCAAATGATGTCATTTGACTTTAAGGTGATGGGAAGGTCAAGTCTCATACGTGCACTAGAAGATAACTGGTAATAGTAGCTGGAGTACTAATGACTGAGATAGTTTGACATTCTTGAGGCCAAATATTGAGTAACTTCTCCTTCCTACATGCCGAATCTGTTCTGTACCCTTTTTGTGACAGAAAATCCAAAAATTCCATTCAGTCACTGGTCCAAATGAAAGTTATAGAGTGATTGATGCCTCAGATTTTCACCATCCACTCTGCATATGGCTCCTTTCATCTAGAAATTTATGAACTCAAAAAGAAAAATTAGATGCCCTGCACACCAATATAAAACAATGGAACTAGGGCAGGTGCAACCACAATAAACATTCCCACTTGGAAAAATGTGGTGTGGGAGAGCATAGCAATTCTGACATCCCACTGGACATTTGTTGAGATGGGCCTTTATTTTGGTGGTGGATATTATTTCTTATTTAAGTCACAAATATTTTTACTGCAAGAAAATACCCAGTCTATAATTGTCCATGTTCCTTTACTCTCTTCCTACTTAAAGATGTTTCATTTTTCATTATTCTTCTTGGTGTCAAAATATGGGCATTAGGAAATATTTTTTCCTTGAAGTGAGCAGTTTTCTCAGTCTGCTTTCTTACCATTGAAAGTTGGAGGTTTAAAGTCTTTCGAATTCCCAAGAAGTTATAGATATTCTTTTTTTTTATTTCAGCTTATTATGGCGGTACAAAAGTTCTGGTTAAATATATTGCCCATGCCCCTCCCATCCCCCTGAGTCTGAGCTTCAAGCGTGTCCATTCCCCAGACAGTGCACATCGCACTCATCATATAGGTATACACCCATCCCCTCCCCCACCCCCATCCCCCCGAGTCAGAACTTCAAGCGTGTCCTTAGTTATGGCTTGTGGGTTATCTATTTATTTAGTAGTACAATTCTATTAAAGCTTACTTGGCTTCTTATTTATTTTATTCCATTGATCTCCATGTGGTAAAAGCTAAAGCTAAAGCATTTTCCAGACAGAGTTCTTAGATTTGCTGCATTTATTGCTTTCTTTTCCCCATGCCTTTTTTCACACCTTAATTGGGGATAGCTTTGACTTTATGAGAGTTAGATTTAAGAGCCCCACATTTGAGTCTTTCTCTAAGCTACTTCTTAAACTGAAAGGATTTACTGGGTGCCACAATCATAATTGAGTTTCTAGTTTTAGACATCTTAATTTACTTAGATATTTAACAATGAATTTGATAATCTTAGCATTGATTAGGTATTTGCCACAAGGCTGAACTTTAAATGCCTTTGACTCTCAAGTAACTTTTCAGTTCCATCATTTATCATTTGGGGTTAAGGAATATTTACCCCTTCTAACTGTGCAAGTCTCCAAATTTCTGTGCTTTATTCTCCTTTATTCCTGCTATTAAACCAAACTCTTCTGTCTTAGATTGCCAGATCCAAATACAGTCCCATCAATCAACATATAGGACTAATATTCTACTTTGCAACCTCTTCCCCTAGAGCTACAAATTCTTTGAGTATACAGTCTGCTTCACAAGTTTATGAGGACAACAATTTACCAAATCTTGTGCCATAAGAATCACCAGCATTCCACCCTGCAATATATTTCTTCTCTTCCTTTCCAATTAACTGCTAAGACAATGCCACATTTTCTTTCACTCTGCTATGGCAGCACCCCCTTAGTGGTATCAATCCAGATAGTCTAGATTATGCTGTAGCAATAAACCCCCTACAAAGGCTTATTTCTTTCTTGTGCTTTACACACATCTTGGGTCTACTTCATGCCTTCCTATGTGCCCAGAATGATGGAGGGGCTACATCTGGGCATTGCAAGGCACTGTGGCAGAAGGAAAGAGACTTTGGGAAATCCTCGTTTGCCTCATAAAACCTCTCGGTGGAGGTGGTACATATCACTATTCCTCATAGTTCATTGACCAAAGCAAGTCACACAGTCACATTTAACTTCAAAGTGGTAGAAAAGGAAAAAATTCTGCCATGTGCTTAGAGAATTTGAATGACTAACAAAATAAACATTTCAATAATGTTTCAATAACTCTCTTGAAAGTATTTTTTCAATTTTGATATTACCTTATATTTACTACTATCTACTGATATTCAATGCTAAGAAAATGATCTAATATACATGAATAATTACATAAATTTGTGGGTGATATTGGGCAATTTTATCCCTCAAATTAAGATAGAACATTTAGAGTATGTTTGAAGTTGTCTTTTTGTCCAGGGGGACTGTTAAACATTCAAATATAGATGAAATCTGTTTATTTAGATCATTTTTAATTGTAAATATTTTCACCTGCTTTGTGATATTGACCATGAATATTAAAGCATTGCTATATAAAAATTGTAAAACAATACTTTCTTTAGTATTTAAGTCTCCTATTTTATGTATTGTATCATATGTTGACCAGCTCTTTGCCAATTTTTAGTGGTATTCTATATACTATTTATTACTCGTAACAGTAGCCTACTGGAAAGGTCTCATTGCATAAACTAAATAATTATGCTCTCAAAGTTTATTATATTCACTTTATATTTATATTCATTCCCTGCACCCAGCTGTGTCACTCCTTGAGAAAGACAGAAGGACACAATTAGAGTCTTAAAAAAATTCTTAAACTCAAACAATTCTGTGTGGCTCACAGATTAGTAAGAGGAGGGACAGTTTAGGTACATCTCCTGCTTTGTTAGTTTCCATGGGAGTAGCATCCAATGAAATCATTTGACAGATTCTCTTGAAGAGGGCACTGGGGACCTTTTGTAACCCTGTCTTCAAGTACCACATCTCTAGCCAGTAAAAGATTTTATTGCTTATTCTGATGCATGGGTGCACTGAGGCTCTGTGCCCAGAATTATTTAGTATTATTTTCATACATTCATAGGCACATAGTTTAATGGGCATTATGATATACGGTTAAGTAGTCTAGGTGACATCTGATAGTAATCTTTGAGTCAATAAAGGGAACAGCATTTTAAGAGAAGAATGAGCAAACCCTAGCTATAGGAGTAAGAAAAAGGACATTATAAAAGATTTAAAAGTAACATACACGTTTTCTGGTCCAGAAGTCGTTCACTACAGCAATAAAATCTGTTCTCAACCCTATTGTAAACATTTGTCTGTGGACTATAGTGTAGTAATTTGTTTAAGCAGATGGCATAATATTATCATTTAAGATTGATTTTCCAAGGTTATGTTTCTTAAATATTGCCATAGAAATAAATTGATAAATGAATATTTGTGATGGAGAATAAAAGTATCTCAGCCATATTGTTGTTTTTCACAGATAACTTTCTCCTGATCAGTTGCAGGAGGATTAGGAGGATAATAACACACATTATATCATACCTATTAACATGATTACTCATGATGTCTTCTATTGTAAATGGCATCTTTTCCAACTTTAATTTTTCAGCTTCTCAGAATTGTCCTAATTGGATGCCCAAATACTTCTATGAATCCCTGAATGAATAGCAAGGAAAAACTCTGAAGTGTAATTTTTTATATGCTTTTAGACTGAGATATTAAAGTTTCTTCTTTATAATTTTATTAATAAAATACTTTTTATTATATTTTTTATATTCATTGCTTTCTAAAGTCTTTACTTTTTCTCATGAAATCTTATAATATGGATATGTTGATTATAGAACTCAGAATATTTAAAAATACTTTTGAAATAAGACTAATGGATGTTACTGTTTTATACCAAGTCAACTAATAAGAAGTTTCACATTTGAAAGCTAGAATATGGAGAGGACTTGGTATTAGTCCAAAACTGATTACTACACAAAGAAAGAGGATTTAAGACACAAAAAACAAAATAAAATGTCAAAAGCCAACAAAACAATAACTAAAAATTCTGCACGATAGTCATCAGAATGACTTAAATTAAAAAGTGTCGAGACAAAATATTAATGAGGGTGTAGAGCAACCAAAGCCCACATATATTTGTGGTGATGATGTAAAACTACTTGAGAAAAAGTTCTGGCAATTTCCTATAAAACTTGAAATATAACTAATAGAAATTTCTGTCTTCAGTATTTTTTCAATATAAATTATATATACAAATACACACACATACACACTCACACACACACAAAATTATACAAAACATTCAGAGAAACTTTATAATAACTAAAAACTGGAAACTAGCCAGATGTTCATAAAGAGGTTCATAAAAGAGAACACTGCCTGGCAATACTATGGATACATTAGTCAATATGTTGGATGTCAGCATTGTGCCGAGTGAAGCAAAGCCTTACAAGTTAGAATGCATTTTGTAAGACTCTACCTGTACGAATGGAGCAGGTAAATCCAACCTATGATGTAGTAGAAAATAGCAGAACAGTGGTTGCCTCTGATGTTTAGGATACAGGTGGTGATCTACCGGGATAAAGCAAGACAAAGGGGATCATAATGCTTTTTATCTTGATAACAATACATATGCATTTGTCAAATCTTACCAAATTTACACTTAATATTTTTGAATTTTATTGTATGTAAATTTTTCATCAAATAAAAAAACCATTACACAAGTATTGAATTCTAGGGAATGCTACGAAGACTGAAGTATTTGGTGGAAGTATATAGATTTCTGCAACATACTTTTATTGCATCAAAAATAAGTTGGATGGATTGCTATGTGCTCAGTTAAGTGTACCACATGGTTAACAGTACAATCTAGGTGGCTATTATGTGGGTGTTCATGGTAAAATTCTTTCAGTATTTCTGTATGATTAAAACTTTCCATTATATTACAAAATTGAAAAGTACCACAGAAGAGAGGAGTTTGTCATAATATTCAAAACTCTAATAACAATCAAGTAGTTTTAAGGAAATTAGTTAACACAAATTATTTATTGATTAAAAAAAAAAGAAGGGGGCAGAGTGAATTGGTCTGAACAAAGTGATTTACCAAGCAATGTATCGGTTTGTGCAACCTTTTCTCAAACAGAAGGAAATAAAAAGTTTTCATTTTGCTCTCCTGTAATGAAAAACAGAATCAAGGGAAATCACTGCAACATAGTTTCTTAACCTGGAATAGTCAGTAGAAAAACCAAGGCCAGATAAAAAAAACTTTGCTAGTTTTGCAAGAAGTCAATTCTTGATCTCAAATGAAATTAATGAGAGATCACTGATTAACACTTACCAACAGGAATAATAGTTGACATCAAACATTCTTTGTAATAACTGGATTATGCCATCATTCACCAAGGGTCAGTTACCCAGCTAGCAGCAGTTCACCTACGACTGGCCTTACAAATTGAAAAAGTAGTTTTGAATTTCGTCGTTTGCCTAGTTTCTCAGCTTATTCAGTTTCACATATGCATTTATTTCTGAGAAATTTCTCAATTCATTGAGGTTACTTATATGGAAGTGCATTGCTATTTGAATGTGATGCCATGTGACACTAATTTTTAATAAAAATAATTAATAGTACTTACTACTAATACATTATTAATAGTTTATATATTCATATATAGTTGACCCTTGAACTGTGTATGTTCTCTTATATGCAGATTTTCTTCTACTTCTGCCACTCCTGAGACAGCAAGACCAACCAGCTTACTCAAGGTGAAGACGATGAGGATGAAGACCTTTATGATGGTCCACTTCCACTAAATGAATAGTAAATATATTTTCTCTTCCTTATGATTTTCTTAATTACATTTTCTTTTCTCCAGCTTACTTGATTATAAGAATACAGTATATAATGCATATATCATACAAAACATGTTAGTAAGCTGTCTATGCTATTGGTAAGGCTTCAGTCAACAGTAGTTGATTTCACATATATACTATGCTATTAGTAGCTAAGTTTTTGAGGAGGCAAAAGTTATACCTGAATTTCCCACTGCATGGGGGTCAGTGCCTCTAATGCCTTTGTTATTCCAGTGTCAACTATGCAATTAATATGATTTAGCTATAACTTTAATATTTGAGTATTTATTACATACTAATAAAATGCCTGTAGCATTTATATATACATAGCCAGTACAGATACTAACTTTTATACTTTTTCATCATTAATATATAACTTAATTTTAGTGTTTGCTTTGATTATCTGCTTTTAAAAGCTATGGGAAAGTCTTATGATTATAAAGTAAGTCAATAGGCACAGAAAACTGTTACAGGAAAAAAACTTGAAAGAAATTAGTGTACTTTTTTGGGAAAAGGTGGCGAGAACTGGCTATAAAAAGGATGAAACTAATGAAGGTGCTGGTGTTGCTTTTAGAGCAATTAAGCAATTATGAAACTCCAATTCCATGCTTAAACCCAAGAAACTTTGTGTTACACAATGGAAAGTCTTCTTCAAAGGATTATGTTTGTGTCTCTTGAAGAATAAATAAAAGTGCACAAAGCACTGTTTTTGTTTCTTATATTAATAGGATGAACCAAATATTTTGAGTATGTTTTTTCTGTGATTCCTTAATGATTTAAGCTTAATTTCTTACAGAATTTATAAAAAATAATTTAATGTTTAATCATTAGTAGTAAACTGTCCTGTTTTATCAGTTAAAAGACAGAAACTTTTTCTCATAAAGATATAAAGCAAAGAAACAAACCTTAAACATCTGATTAGCTGATTTAGCACATCCTTATCTCAATATCTTTAACCCTCACTTAAGGATGCATAATAGAGTTTCCAATTGTCAGCCTAAAGACATGTTTTCCTTTGACATATTTCTAGAGTTCAATATAGATCATGACCTTGAGCAAACAAAAAGATTACTTGGTTTTGTCATTAGCATAACGTTCAGGTCAAAGTCTCTCAGAAGAAAATGCTATTTGAGGTCTAATGAATGTATCCAAACTTATTTACTGTGTTTTAATGTAGACTAGCATTACTTATGATAACATCAAACAAAAAGTTCATATGAATAAAAGCTTAGTGTTTTGAAATGGTTATATAAATATAATTATATGTTGTCAAGTATTAGAGGCTGATAATAAATACTTTTTTATTGTTGTGAATTCAGCAGAAGAAATAACAATATTTTGGGTATCAGAGTTTTTGCAACAAAAAAATTACTATTGTTAAATTCTATCTGGTAACAGCTGTGAAGGTGTTTTGCTATTCAAGTCAAATTATAGTTGCCTTGAGTATGCAATAGGTAGGGCAATTTTTTTTTCAAATAATATACTTGTGTATCTTAGAACTCTGATTAGGCATCTTCTCAGTTGCTAAGCAACACTTAGAAATATTTCAATCATACTTAATATGTTGGCTTCATAAGACAATATAACTATCTCCTATGTTAACTACCATTCTGGCAAAAATATAGGTTTAGTATTCCACTCTGTCATTGGTTTATTAGCATTCCTGATGGGCAAAGAATAATGAGTAGACATCCTATTATGTCAAAGCAAATGTCAGATTTGATATGCCTTAAATATTTTACCTATAGATACAAAAATTGTATTGTAAACAGTTAGAGTTAGCACATCTAATAATATAACTTTGCATATTCATGGTACTGTTGGCACCATCAGTTCATTTCCTTTATACCAAAAGTGTTCAGGTATATGAAATGATGAATACTCCATATTTTTTCTGGGCGTGAATCCAATGACCAGATGCTTGGCAAGGTCCACGTAGATTTGTGATTGCTAGTACAAACAATCTCTAATTAAGATTCTTTAATTGAGGCACTTACAAAAAATATGTATACCTCCAACAGGAGGCAACAGAAAGTATGCTCCATTCATAATTATTCCATTTTCATTAATTCAATCAATCAATATTCAGTAAGTCTAATAGATGGTGAGTGATATCATATTACTATATTCAGTCTTTAAGAAGCTGTAAAGACAGACTCTCCATTTACATTGGAAAAAAATTGAGCCTCAGATGTGTTTTTTTGTAAGTGGCCCAAAGTTGGACAGTTAATATGAAATAACATTGGATTTAATTCTAAATCAAATCTCAAATTTGATTTGGGCTTCAAATCTCAAGCTCATTTTCTTCTGCTTTACTTGCACATAATTACTCTTTCATGAGTTGAAATATTTTATTTATTCATTTGGTTTTCTTCTACTTCTACTTAAAGATATATTAAAATATCTTTTCTCAACATCAATATTTCCATTTTGCCCCTGCCATTGTGTGTGCTGATGTCCCTAACTCACTACTAGTACCTTGTACTAGACCATCACAGTGATTTGCTTGATTAATTTTTGAAGTATTTTGAAAGCCTATGTATCTCCTAACATAATTTTATCTTGACATATAAATTTTTGTCACACTTTAAGTAGTTGCAAATCAGTAATTTTTGGCAAATTGCAAATATTGGCACTTTAAAGTAAAATTGCACATCACCATTTTAAATGCATCCACTGGAATCTAAATATAATAGATTTTTGATACTATCATCCATTCAAAGATATATATGAATAAGAGCTTCTTTAAAAGTGATAATTCTCACATTACTTATTCTTCCTTCATATTTTCATTCCACTTCCAATCCAGAGTTTTTTTTGTCATGAAATATAATTTTATGCTTGAAAGTCTTTTATTGATTACCCTATCATACTCTTCTAAAACAAAATATGCCCATAAATTATATGTATTTTTTAAAAGCTCTGTGATGATAAATTTTGAATATTTCTTCTGGATTGATTTATCATTGAGATTTGTATTAGTACCAACTGAGAGCATTTATATATTACTAAATTTAATCAATACTTGTTAAAAGGCAAAGAAAATTTTTATTTGAAATGCTTCTATTAAATAGAAAGGGGTTTTTTATTTATTTTCAGATTAATTGTTATATCTACTAATGAATTGTATGTATTGCTTGAAATATTTAGCATCAGTTTTATTCCTATTCTTTTTTTTTAAGTACTAAGAAGCATATTTCACTTACATAGATGAAATTGGAAGAACTTTTTTGTAACAATGTCAAAAAACACTTTGAATTCCTCCAAAGTCAAAAAGACTACATGGTAATTTATAAGCAAAACTTATTTTTAATGACCTACCAACTGAAACCTCAATTAAGTTTTCTCTTCACTTGTTGAAAGTAAAGAAATGGAAGCCAATGGGTTTGCATTCAGTTGTTAAAATCATTCATTTTTTTCAATGTGAATAGAGATATTTTGAAATGTCCATTTGTTATACATAAATGAGGTTTTGTATACTGCACAGTAATGCACCATATTTCAAGATAGTTGAAGATCTGTGTGTGTCTTTTAAAGTGTGATAAGACAAATTTGAAACGGGAATGAGAAAAGACCAGGTTAGCATCTAAGATCAATTTAAGAAAATTGTATAAGTGGAAGTTGAAAAATTCCCTAAAACTATTCATTCCAGAGTATTTCCTCTACAACTCTGGGTACTTCTGTGGGTAGGTATACTCTAGTTTGAAGATCCTGTTCTAAATCATTACTTCCTGTTAACTGCAGATTTCTTTTATCAATAACTTTATAAGTCATGTCTGTCCTTGTCTATATTCTAATGCTTTGACATCTTGGATCCTTACTGACCCTAAAGGACTGCCCCTCCCTGCTACTACTAGTTCCTAGAAATAGTGCACAACTCACCTGGAAGTGTGCCTTGCACATGCAAACCAACCAATGCAGAGCCCATGTCCCCAGCCACCTCTCCTATCAGGCCACTATTTCCTCGCGCTAATTACCCAAGGGCCAACCAAGTACCAGACAACTAGGAATAGTTCGTGCCCCCAGAGGCTGGTGAAATTATCCAGACTAGCCAGTCATTAGCCTGCTTAGCCTGCCTTTGCTCCTCCTTCCTGCAGAAACCACACTAAACGCTTTTACCCACATTTTCCCCTCCCACCCTCTGCCTCTGTAGGAACCTGATGCTTTCCTCATGGGCCAGGCTTGGCAGGCAGTACTTCCTGTTTATAGGGAACTGTGAATGGAATGAATTTCTTCCTTCATGACAGTCATTTCCCTGTCTGTGTGTTTTATCATACATGATTAAAACAAATCCCTGGTACCATTAAAACAACGACTGATAAGGAAAAGGTCACTTTCTGTCATAAAATTCTGTCATTTTTTTCAGGAAGCAGACAAACATCCAGGCACATTACTTTTTTCCACCCCATTTCCTAAACAAGACAAAGTCCTTTCTCTCTTTTTGACCTTGACCCCATTCATGTACTTATATATAACAGTACAATTCTGTGTTTTGCTCTGTTTTGCTGTTTCCTATTTTGGATACCATAATACATGGTTCTGATTTTTGTTGATTATGAAATTTCAGTGATCTTCCAGATTATGGTGGCTGAAAGTTAGTGAGAGCGGATTCACCATACCCTAGTTTCCCTTTGGAATTGAAACAATCACAAAACACTCACAGTTTTAGCAGCTTTGGAATGGCCAAATCCTAATTAGTGGTTGTGAGATTCCAGAAGAATTTTATTAACCAATGGATTTATAAAGAGGATTGGATCAGTCACAGAAAGAAAGATCACAATGTATCCATTCTAACTGCATACCTAAGAGACCAAGTAGAAAAAGGACAAGTATTACTGCAAAAAATTAAGGCTTTCTAAGTAATGCAAAAATATTTCAACTGTTTCCCAACAATTCCCATCCCATTAATTCCATTTAAAAAAAAAAACAAACTATATTTATTCTAGGAAAACAATTTCCCAAAATGCAACTCATCCTTGGATAAAAGTGGTTAACTTTAACTGTTTAGTGGTCACATTTTCCAGAAACATTTCTGGAAAACTATAGGGTTGGCCCCCCATGTGCTAGTTTGCTTCACCAAATTTTCTTGTGGTGAGCACCACAAGGTAACTGCCTGTTGCCTCTGCCCTGCCGCCTCCTAGATTTTGCAGAATTAAGACTGGAAATAGCTGTTTTGTTTTTTTTTTCCTGTTATAACGCAAATATGTAGCAAAGTACCAGGAGCTTAGTTAAATATTGAGCAATAGACAGCATTCTAGGTGTCAAACAAAGCAGTCTAGAATCCTGATGGAGATTATATTGTAGACACCAAGACAGAAAATAAACATAACAGGTAGAAAAAAGATATAGATATACAAAATAATATATAGACAAAAATAGCTTTTTTAAAGTTCACAATTACAATTTAGGAAGTATAAGAGAAAAATTACTTTTAACAAACAGCAGTAGTATAAAATCCCTAGTATATTATGAAAATTATAATGTTTTACTGACACACTACAAGGCAACACGGATAAGTTTATGTAATTAAAACAATGAGAGAACATCAATTGAATATTTTAATTTGATCAAGTGATTCTAAATTTTATTTGAAATAATATTATATGGATAGCTGTTAAGAACTATAGTAGTGAAAGATAAAATATGTAAACCAGAATGAGATTCATAGCACAATAAAAAATAAATGAATTAAAAACATTATTCAAAGCAGCACTACACACTTTTCAAAGATATATCCAAATCTAATGTCATATAGTAAACACATTAGAATGGAAGCCTTCGGGTGGAGAAGGATTAACAGATGATGGGGGGAATGATTAAATAAAATGAGAGATGACCTTTACCAAAGATGATCAGATGCCATGGGCTGAGGAGATGATGTACTAACCCAGGACACCTGAAGGGAGCAGGTAAAGAAATACATAGTAAAGCACCCAAGAAAAATAATGAACAAAAAGCAACGACTTGAGACATGTTCTATCAGATAGCAACATTTAATAAAGTTAAAATAATTACAGCTGCCCAATGCTGTCAAAGAATAGACAGTGGAATAGAAGAAATAACCCAGAAATAAACCCTATTATGTATAAATATGACAGAATAGTACCTGAAATATAAGCATCCCTGCCCACACACATGCACAAACTTCACTTCACTCTTTCTCATGGTATTTGAAGTCCGGTCATTCTTCCTCCCTGGCTCACATCAATAGAAATAATAATTTGAAAAAAAATTTTTTTTGTCAAGTGCTAAACAAAGATCTTAAAATGCTGGCTTGCCGCATAGTCCCTTTTTTCTCTCCTGGATAAAATTGGGCCTTCTGAACAGGAAGAATTTAACACATGGGGATAAGGACAGTGAATGGACTGATTGAAATAAAAAGGTTTTTATCATGTAAAAGAGGAAGAAGATATTCCTTTGTTTCTTGAAGAACAGCAGTGAAGTGGAAAGCACTATTTGGCTAAGCTGCCCTCCAGTGTGACACTGACACTGGCTGCTGCAACAAACAGACCTGACTCTCTCAATGAGTGCGGTGTCACAGGTCCATGTCATCAGGAGCTCTTTGAGCCTTTGTTGTCCAATATGGTAGCCACTAGCCCTTGTGGTCTCCCAGCACTTGAAATATGGCTGGTTTAAATTTGATTTTGAAGACCTGGTATGAAAAAATAACTGTACAATATCTCAATAAGTTTTATACAAACAACATTTTACGGTGATACTATTTTACATATATTGGGTTAAATATATTTTAAAAATGAATTTCACTTGTTTTTGACTTTTTAATGTGACTATTCAATGTTTAAAATTACCTATACAGTTTGCATTGTACAGTCATGTGTCTGTGGGAATACATTCTGAGAAATCTGTCGTTAGGTGATTTCATTGTTGTGCAAACACCATAGAGCGAATTTACACAAACCTAGATGGTGCAGCCTACTACACACTAAGGCTATGTTGGATAGCCTATTGCCCCTAGGCTGGCTACAAACCTGCACAGCATGTGGTTGTACTGACTACTGTAGGCAGTTGTAGCACAATGGTATTTGTCTATCTAAACATATCTAAACATAGAAGGTACAGTAAAACGATGGCGTTATAATCTTATGGGACCACTGTCATATATGTGGTCCTTCATTGACTGAAACATCATTGCGTGGTACATGACAGGACACCCATTGGGCAGCACTGCACTAGCATCCGTTCTCTAAGTAGTAACTCCAGCATTTTGGACCATTTCAATTCCTGATTGAAGTTGCTGCCCAAGCAACTTGGTAACACTTAGCACAACAAAATGATTCTTAACCTGGATTATCATCTGTATTTTCCTCACCTGAGACAGAAAGATGCACAAGGGAAATTCAGGGAAGCATAAACAAAGGGCCAGCAAGTGACTGCTTGTGCTCCCCATCAAGTCTCTAAATGAAAAACAAACCAAAATGATAATAAAAGAGTCACAGAAATGTAAAATAAAATGCTAACCAAAATACCAGCCATTTTTCCACATACCCTTTTTTCTCATTTAAAGCCCAATCTTAGGCCGGGCACGGTGGCTCACGCCTGTAATCCTAGCACTCTGGGAGGCCGAGGCGGGCGGATCGCTCGAGGTCAGGAGTTGAAGACCAGCCTGAGCAAGAGCGAGACCCCGTCTCTACTAAAAAAATAGAAAGAAATTATCTGGACAGATAAAAATATATATAGAAAAAAATTAGCCAGGCATGGTGGCACATGCCTGTAGTCCCAGCTACTCAGGAGGCTGAGGCAGAAGGATTGCTTAAGCCCAGGAATTTGAGGTTGCTGTGAGCTAGGCTGATGCCATGGCACTCTAGCCAGGGCAAAAGAGCGAGACTCTGTCTCAAAAAAATAGATAAATAAATAAATAATAAAGCCCAATCTTAAAACTTTGCCAAGTCACAAAAAGTTAGATTTCAGAAAAGAATGCTTAGTTTTCATGCAAAAAGATTCAACTAGTGGAGAGGATAAAAGTGTTGGAAGCCTGATGTTGGCTTAAACTCATTAATATTTACCTATTCTATGTTTTTATCCAAATGTTAGAATTAAGAGAAAATTGGTTCAAATGATGTCACAATTAGTATGTGTCCAGAGTATAATTTATCTTAAAAGAGATGATGGAAGGAACTAGAACTTAAGACATAACACACTTAATAGTTTAGATAACATTTTATATCTGTAACATAAAACTGTAATAAATAAAACAGCAGAGGCAAAATCAGACCTTTGAGGTTTTTCTTAGTGATCTCTTTTTATGGGCATTAATATTATTAATTATATTTTGTGATCATTAGCCTTAGGGTTGTATCCAATTTTCAAATGGCCTTGAAATATATATATGTATATATATATATATGTATTTATCTAACTATTAAATTATTCTGACTGTTAAAACCCAATTAAAAATATCAGCCCATGTAATCACATTAATATCAAAGATCATGAGAGACTTTTAAACTTGGTTGAAATTCTTAAGTGGAATAATTTTGGTAGGTCCATAATTTTACCACAGTGTCTAAGTTCTGTAAGAATCAGCCCATAAAATAAGCTATTACATTTTGATTTACACATTTTAATAGCAAACTTATTTTTACATTTCCTTTGGAGTGATCCAAATGCATTTATAAACATTTTTCATTTTTGCTGGCTGTCTTTCAGAGTTTTTTAGTTTCACATAAAACAAACTTAGAACTCAATAAGTTACCAATACAAAGTATTGTATTAAATATCCAATTTTTTGCATGTATTAAAATATTCAGCTCACACCCTACATCCCCTGATAGACAATTTTTCATTCTGTGCTGACTGCAGGATCACTGAAGAGAAGACAAACAATGTCACTTATTAGAGTTACCTGTGGATAGGTTCTAATAAATTCCCCAAATATAGGTTATACTTTTTACAAATTTCTGTACAGGCGGAGCAGACATTTAATGGCCTGTTTCGATCTGGTTAAGTACCTAATTCATTTTTAATTATCTGGGTGGTTTCTGCTCATAATATTCCTAGGAAGATAATTTCTATTACCTTTTTATTTTGAGCTGATAATACTTGAGATTGTCATTTTGCATGCCCAACTGATAATTGCATTCAGGTAGGGATGCTACCACTCCCCAAATGCTCCCGATTCTCCCAACAGGCTTTCTGCCATCTCTGCTAGAGCTACTAGCCTCCTTAGATGAGGAAGCCAGAACACATCATCAAGTTGTCCTTGAGTGGACATTAGCCACTTCTCTATTAGGTTCCTTATCTTTTAAAGCGCTTTGGTGAGATATAATTCACATTCAAAACAATTTACCCATTTAAGGTGTACAATTCAATGGGATTTTGTTTTAGTATATTTACAGAGTTGTATAGTATTGATACATTCTACAACATGAATGAGCCTTAAAAACCTTATGTTAAGTAAAACATGAAATGTCCATACTAGGCAAATCTACACAGAGAGAAAGTAGATTAGAAGCTGCCTGTGGCAGGAGAGTGGGGGGATGCTACTGGGTATGGGCTTTCTTTCAGGAGTGATGAAAATGTAGTGATAGAGGTGTTTATTTTGAGCGACTTCCATTTGAGCCTGTATTCCTCCTTCTTCATTTTGTCTTTTATGTTCTTCTCCTGTAAAAGAGACCAGCTTTTTCCCCAGAACTGTTGTGACTTACTCCTGGTCTCTAACTGAAAGATCAGCTTGGCTATATCAGAGTTGTGCAGATGCAGAGAAAAGGGATACTTAGAACTTGTCTGGGCCCCAATACTTACCAGGGTTTTTAACACAGCTCCCAGTACTAGGTCACTTTTGCTCGGAATGTACTTTGGTTTCCTTTAACAGTTTTCAATTAAATTTCGTAATTTTCTTCCAAAAGGCCATGTACACTCTTTTTTAGGTTGATTTTTGGGTACTTTATCTTTTTGATTGCTATGGCAATTAAAAATTTTTGAAATTAGATTTCTAGTTTTTCTCTTTATTTGTAGGAATTTAATTTATTTTTCTAAACTGATCTAATATTCAGGACTTTTATAGACATATTTTACTAATTTTGTAGACTCTTTTGTATATTTTCCTAGTTTTTTGTGAGACTTATTAGCTATAATTATAATAACTTTGTTCCTTCCTTTTCAATTTTTATGATTTTTTTCTTCAGTGGTAAGGACTGCCAATAGAAATATTAAATTAAAGCAATAATAATGGGCCTTGTTGTTTCAAGGTGATTTTTCAAGTTAGTGTCTAGAAAATATTTAATGTCATGAATAGATAGACATAATTTTATACAAATGCCAATTATAAAACAATAGAATTGATCCTAATTAATTTTAAAATGCATGCATATCATAAGCTATATATCCATTTGTTTATTTATATTTATGTAAAATATGGGTATATTCTGTCTTATCTGTTTAAAAGAGAATTTAAAAGGACTTTCTGTACATGTGTGTTTGTGTGTATTGGATTTCTACAGTGCATCCAAAGCCTAAAGACAATGTAACAGGTTTCACTCTCATTATAAAGGGTGGTCTGGACTACCTATGCAGGGCAGGCTTAGGTATTATTAAACAGGTTCTGTTATAGTAACCCACCATCCAACTTGAGGAACTAAGTGAATCAAGACAGAAAAAGAGAGAAAGAAGAGAAAGAGAGAGGCGGGGAGAGAGGATGCTACTTTAGAGAGAGTAGTTGAAACGCTGTAACATGCATTCCCACTTATCTCTCAGATTCCATGGAGAATGGCTGGTTTTATATCACATGCTTTTTGCTATGCCTCAATGCTTTTCATAGTATGGAGCTGGGGGACTTAGTAAGCTTCCGATGCACTTTGAGTTCAAAAAATAGGCATTTAATGTCCTGTATCTATCAATGATTCTTAATCAGCCCAAGTCAAATGGCAGGGAAGGCTTTCACAGCACCACAGGAAGAGTGCAAACTTTGGGCATCTGAGGGTACGAAGGACCTGGTGTCTGGCTTCCAGCAGGAGAAAATTAAAGGCAGAGGTTTTACTGCAGCTGCCTTTCTAAAAGGCACAGCAGAGAGAGGTGGGTATAATGGAAATGTGTTGTATTTCCACTGAAGGCAGAGTGAAAGAGAATATGTTGGAGACCAAAGTCAAATATTGTAAAAGTAACCTGGACTATTGCTATCTTAAAAAGAGCTCTGTTCAGTATAACCAACTAGATCAATTACGGGACCCTGAGGTATGCACTGCTTTCCTTCCACCAAAATGTGTTTCTCATTTCATGGTATAAAATGATTAGTAGGAAACAGCTGCCCAAAAGGATCTTCATTTCTCAGCCTGCTTTGCATCTAGGTGCAGCCAAGAGAACAATTCTTACCAATGGGATATAAAAAAAGTGATGAGGAGGAAGGGGAAAAGAGACTAAACTAGACCGGACCAGACCAGGAAGAGAATACCAGACCAGGTGACGAAGAGGAGACCAGACCGGACGAGGAGACAAGACCAGATGAAGAAGAGGAGTCCACCCAGATGAGGAAGAGGAGAAGAGACTGGGCAAGGAAGAGGAGACCAGACCACACAAGGAAGAGGAGACCAGACCTGACCAGGAGACGAGACCAGCTGAGAAAGAGGAGACCGGACCTGACAAGGAGATGAGAATGGACGAGGAAGAGGACACCAGACCAGACGAGAAAGAGGAGGCCAGACCAGATGATGAGGAGGAGTCCACCCCGGAAGAGGAAGAGGAGACGAGACTGGAAGAGGAGGAGGAGACCACACTGGATGAGGAAGGGGAGAGGAGACCAGACTGGACGAGGAAGGGAGTACTGAGTTCTTAACATGCAATACTTCATTCAGACCTCATGAACCACCCTATAACAGGTATTGTGCTTTTCCTTGTTTACAGATGAGGAAACTGAGGCTTAGAGAAGTTATATAATCTGCCCAAGGTAACACTTTTACTCATGAAATTGAGAATCAAAACCAGGCCTGACTCCAGAGTCTCTGCTCTTAGCCATTATGCAAGTCAGATACCTTCTTTCTGCCTATCTGGCTATTCCCACAGCTTCCTGCAAAGCTATCCTCAGGCTGGCTCTGGGGCTGAGTCACAGCTGCTGTCCTGGTGATTTTCAACCCTAGATTTTTATTTATTTATTTATTATTATTTTTTTTTTTTTTTTGAGACAGAGTCTCACTCTGTTGCCCAGGTTAGAGTGCCATGGTGTCAGCCTAGCTCACAGCAACCTCAAACTTCTGGGCTCAAGTGATCCTACTGCCTCAGCCTCCTGAGTAGCTGGAACTACAGGCGTGTGCACCATGCCTGGCTCATTTTTTATGTATATATTTTTAGTTGTCCATATAATTTGTGTCTATGTTTAGTAGAGATGGGGTCTCACTCTTGCTCAGGCTGGTCTCGAACTCCTGAGCTCAAACGATCCCCCCTCCCCAGCCTCCCAGAGTGCTAGGATTACAGGCGTGAGCCATCCTTCCTGGTCCAGCCCTAGATTTTATTTTTACTGTGGATGGGAGGAGGGGTACAGTCCTGGGCTGAAGGGCAGAAATTGAGCTCCTTGTGCTGTTCTGTCTCTCGACACAAGAGGGTGAACTCTCAGCAGGCATCTCTTGCACTAGGCGTCACTTGCCCCACTGGTAACATGGGAAGAATAATCCTACTCCTGGTGCCTGCCAAAATTACTCTTTTTTGAGATGATATATGGAAGAAATCTGCATAAAGGGTTAGCATTTATTAGACTATGTATAGATCTAGCCCCCAAACAAAGTTCCAGATTTAATTACCAAAACTTCCCAGCAAACTTGGAAAACCTCCAAAGTATTCTCACCTCCCTGCCTTTGTTCATGCCTTTCCATGTATCTGAAAGGCCTCTCCGTCTTCACCTACCATAATCCTACCTATCCAAAAGGATTACTTCATAGGCATCCTCCTCGAAGGTGTTTGTGTACAGCTGTCCTTGAAAGGATCCATTTCTCCTACCTAATCTTTGGCTGTAAGCACTTAAAACAGGCATCACTCCTAGCCTTACCATATAATTACTGATGTATAGGACATCTCCTCTATGGAGGACACGTGTTGGTTTTTGCTTGCCTAATATCGTCTCCCCCTTTCAGTAACAGCAACTTGATTTTCCTCTGGTGGACAATCTTCCCTCACTTTTAATCCATATGATTTGGATGGGGTCAACCCCACTTCCAAATCCAGAGGTAGGCATGTGACATAGGCCTATTCAGAGTTACTATAATGGGTTCAGTGAAGGGCAGGTGACTCAGTTAAAAGCATTGAGAATTATTCCTAGGACTTTTGCTATGACCATTGGCATAAAAAGCTCTATTTTTTGCTACAATTGGATGTAAGCATAGAGCTGTAAGGGACTTTCACATGGAAAAAAAATTCCTGAGGATGAAGCCACCCAAGAGCAGATTATAGAAAGAGACTTAATCTGGAGGATAACATTGTTGGAAACAATTGGATCTTAGATTCAGCTATTCCTGAAACTATTAATGGAAGTAAGCTGCCTAGGACAAATAAATTCTGTCCCCAGCCCACATTCTTTTTTCCTTTCAAGCTAGTTTGTGTTGGGTTTCTATAACGTAGAATTGAAAGATAGGAACACATCCTCAATTTGTTTAGGAACTTTAAGGGGCCAAAGGCCTGATCTTTTTAACTTTACATCTCTTAGCATGGTACCTGGTAAGACAGAGGGTCCTCGAGGTGTGATGATTGATTCATTCAATCTCACTTTCTCTGAGCAGCTACAATGAGCTGAGCTAAGCACTGGAACCACAGGGAATAATTAGACATAGTCCTTGACCTTGAGAAGTTCTGAATTTAGTATAAGGAGGAGGTATGAAAATGAAAGCTTTGTAATGTAACTTGGGCTATAGTAGAAATTGGAGCAAATTTTTGTGGGATTCCAGAGGGTTGGAGGTTTGGGGAGATGGGATGTGGGAAGGCTTCTCAGAGGAGGTGACATCTGAGTAGAGTTTTTAAAGAACAAATGGAAGTTCCTAAGCAGAGAAGTGGGCATGGGGAAAAGGTGTCCCAGGGATGAGAGGTCTGAATCCTGCCTAGGATGCTAATAGATGCACACTAGGATACTAATTCATGTACAGGTTTAACCTGAGGAAGGAGAACATTTGAAAATCTGATGAATGTTTAAGATTTTATATTATATAGGACTGTATTTTAATGTGTTGAAATATGTCTGACCTATCCTAGAGTCTCAATAAGTTTCTGTTGAATGACTTAAAACTAGGCTTCAATTTTTAACATTTAAGACTAATTGGAACATCTATAGAATCTACCCAATATTTCACTTAGTGGCTATGTTGGGGTAATTTGGAGTAATTTTCTAACTTTCTCTCTTTCTCTCTCTATATTTTTTAAAATAAATTTTAAATGGTAATTTTAAAACATTTAAAAATTTCACAACTCTCAATGTATAACATAAATATGATAAATATTTTATAATAAAAATAATACATTTATAATACTCATAGTGCAGTAGAAAATGCACATATAGACATGCATTGCTTGACAATGGGGATACATTCTGAGAAATTAGTCTTTAGATGATGCCATCATTGTGCGAATATCATAAAGTGTAATTACACAAACCTAGATGGTGTAGCCTACTACACACCTAGTCTGTATGGCATAGCCTATTGCTCCTAGGCTACAGACATACACAGCGTGTTACTGTATTGAATACTGTAGGCAATTGTAACACAACAGTAAGTGTTTGTGTATCTAAACATATCTGAGCACAGAAAAGGTACAGTGAAAATATGGTATTATAATCTTATGGCACCTCTGTCATATATGTGGTCCATCTTTGATGAAAATACCATTACATAGTGCATGACTGTACGTAAATAGACAGTGATGGTGGGAATTGCAAATAGAGACATTTTTCTGAGTGGTGCAATATTTTAGAGACTGTTTCTTACATCCTTTCTGGGGGCATTGGTTTCCCACGTCCTTTGCGGGAGACATATTTGCTTTTATGTGTCAGTTCCAATGCCCTGATGTGCTCTGTGAAGTTCTTTGCCGTCCTTAATGCAATTAAATCTTACTTATTCATTACTCGATATGTAGTTAATATTCAGTCAGTTCCAAGGGAATATATTTGAAGTTCTAGGAGTTCTCAGGCATGATAAATATCGTCATTGTACAAAGATCTTATGCATTTTCTCATATTAAAACATTCTTTTATTATTTTTAAATATCCAGGAACTTCATATCTGATCTTGACTCTGACCCACTTACAAAATCCACTATTTTTCTGTAATGCATTCCTAAAGGCCTTTTGTTTCTCCCAAAGAATACATTTTTATGGGTTGAAAAAATAGTTCATAGTTATAAAAGTAACTATACTCATAGTTTCAATTTTCTTGTCCTAAAGAATAAAAAGTTGGATTTTCTTTATAATGTTTATTTTCTCTATTACATTTTCATACTTAATATTTTCTGTTGACTGTATTTTTACTATTATATTCAAAGCACTTAAATAAGACCCTGAATTTTGTTCTGTACGTTAAAAAAAATAGTGATAAGCTCTGAAATGGCTTCTGTTGGTACTTCCCACCAAACAAATTGGTATAGATTTCTTATAGATCCCTTTATGATTGTCTCCTCCTGAGGCAATGAGGATAAAAAGGAGAATAAGTGACAACATGTGTGTATCTGAAGATTATCGCTGTTATCTTGCCTTGAGAAAGGAGATTTAAGGCTCATATCTTTTTGAATGAACAATGAATCAAAGAGAAATTGAAATGGGTTAGTGAGATCTTGTAATAAAATAAGACAAAACATATTATGATCTCTTTAATAAGAGTGAAAATTTGGGTTTCTCTCTTCTCTTCCCACTTCATAGGTTGTAGCCTTACCCCCGCCTCCTTCTCCCCTAAGCTTTGGCACATGCCAAACAAAGATAGCAGAAGTGAACGTTTGGGTTAGAGAAAGAAAAGTCATAAAATCTCCATTAGTATGAATGCATGAGTTATCCTTCATGTAGATATTTTAATCTCTTATTATTAATACTTATTCCTTTGAACTTGCAACCAAAATAGGGCCCTAAAAACCAAAACAGAATGCCAAGAATCTGTCTGTATATACAGAAAGATGTCATTAGCATCAAGTCAGTAACCAGACCCCCCTATACAGAGAGAAAACACCTTATCTGTGACAGTACCTTCCCTTGGGGCCAGTAACAGGAGAATATATGCTTTCTTGTCTTCTATGCACATTTAAGTTGGTCTCGTTTCCTTGTATAAAAACTGGTGCTTTATCAATATGATCGTGAAAATTAGCTAGTGAGGGCTTTCAACAAAAGATTTTCTTCTGTTTCTACATATTGGGCTAAGAAAAAGTCTTCCATCATAGAAGTATATCAGTAATTGAGTGCTAGTTCAAGCTCCTTTTACTTAACAAATCTTTCTTGAATGTTCTTTCATGTTAATCTTTCTATTCTCTGAAATCTGACAACTTAATCTATCCTACACATGCCAACATGAAATTATATTTTGTCAGGTATAATGTGCTACTACTTCCCAATTGTCAGTCCTCTCTTCCCACTTTAATAAGGATTTAAGGGGGCCCGATTTATTTTTATTATTTTGTTCTCCAAAACATCTGTTGTAGTAAATATTTAAATGATTGATTGACACTTTGAAATAGAAGTTATAATATATATATTTTTTTTCTTATGACACACACACATGACATGAAATATATGGGATATTTATTATACAACTGAAGTGTCTCTGGATGTATAATTATATTTCTCTAGCATGTCTTAATTATCTTCAAAGCCATGATTTTATACTGGTTTATTTTTCTCTATGTGTGAAATCATTTCCTAGTAGCAAATTAGGTGCTTGGCAAGCATGAGAGCATCTATTTATTACTGCTGATGAGCTGAGTCATTGAACCGCGGGGTTTTGCCTGTGAAGCCACACCGCTGCGTGTAAGTGTCTGGGGCTTTAGTGTTGCTGGAGACAGTGTGAAAGGGCACGGGGAAATGAACCGCAGCTGAGCCTCAGTGTGCCTCTTCCTCGCAATCACACGCCCTGTCTGTCTTGGGCATTGCCCCTTTCCTACCTCCTCTGAGTGATCTTCCACAGTTTCATGTTCAAAAAGGGCACCTGAACCTGGTTCAAAGGAATACACTGACTGGACATTACATCTAAAGTTTAGGCCACATTTCCTCTTAATGAAATGAATTGTGTTTGCTTAATTCTATAGTATATAGCAAACTTGTGGGAAAAGTTAATATTTCAGAATTATGAATTCCACATATTGACAGTAAATTGGAATCAATTATGAAGAGAGGCAGAGAACTCTAACTTTCCCTTAGTCTCTGATGGAAAATATGTCATTTTTCCAAACTGACATATCCTCGAGAAGACAGAGATTTACATATTATTTTCCTTTCCTGTCTTTCAATTCCCACTTAAACTTTAGAACTCTTTTGTCAATTTATGGAGGATTCTTCGCTTGGGACTAGGTTCAGACGCTGTGAGCAGAGACCTACAGAAAGCAGGGAATGCAATTCTCCCCCATCTGGTATAAAGATTATAAAACTTACAATGTTTATGGTGTGGTATAGAACAAGAAGTCCTCCATCTATAGCCTACTTGCAAATCATGGTCACAAAACAAGATACACATCAAAAGGAATAACATAAATATCAAGAACCACTCTTTCTGCCTCTTTTATGGGAGCTATTTCTTTTTGTGTAGAGCAGGTAGATAAATGGAATCAAATGTAATGGAGGGGAAGGTACGCAGGATTTGGTCCAGTCTCTCCAGTACTGCTATATTTGCTATCACCTGCCAAGAATCACATAAACCTATGTGAACATTGCATTGACTTTGGATTGGCTGATGCCTCCATTCAATATAATTGGTTGTGATTCATTTTACATCAATTCTCCATTCTCAGAATTCAAGGTGAAATTGAGATGCTATAAGCTTAGTTACCTCTGAATAACTATTGTCTGACAAATTACATGCATATACCTTATGAAATTCATCATTCAATCCATTTATTTGTACTAAAAATATAATTATTTTACCTATCTTTCAAATGATCAATCCCTACATGTTTCACTCTCATCGTTTGCCAGCACAGTCTTTATGGGTCTTTCCTTCACCAAACACATATTGACAACCTGACAGACTGTCAAAAGGTTAGTCCTAGATTTGGTGTCTTTAAATCATTCTTGAAAAATTGTGTGTTCTAAAAATTTTATTTAAAGATATCAAAAACAGTAATTCTTACTTTTCCTTCGACAAAATCATGATTCACTTTTTTTGTATTTTTATTAATATGTCATAATTGTACACATTTGGGGATACATGTGACACATCACTACATGTATACAATGTGTGATGATCAAATTAGGGGAATTGAGATATACATCACCTCAAATATTTATTGTTCCTTATGTTGGGAACCTTACAATTCTCTGTGCACACACAATTCTTGTAGCAAACACGAAATATTTTAAGCTTGTGGCTCCAGCATAATATAAAAAATTCACTGATAGAGCTCCAAAGACTGGGGAAGTTGGAGAACCAAAGCTTTTGAGGATGGTGATGTGCTAGTGAGACATCATAATAATTGATGTATATAATTTTGCCAGCCATCAACTGCTTTGGATGAGAAGTTAAGGTTTCTATCAGATAAAAAGGCTCCTTAGAAAACTGGTCTCTGGTCACTTATTCCTTGGCTAATACCAGTGGTGATATAGTTGCTGTTCCATGTTATTAACAGTTAGTGAGGTCAACTCTTAAAGTGAGGAAATAGGAAATTCTAGGGTTGGCTGATGCCATTTTGCTAACAATTGGTTTCATGAGTTTGAGAGAAAACAAAGGGTTACAGCTTTCTGGTTTAAGGCATAGATTATAAAATATATTACAACAGACAGGTAATAAATTAATATGAAGCAAGTCTATTGGAAAGTGGACCATCCTAGAGAGCCACACCCCTTTTAATTTGGGTTTTCACTATTTGGTACTATCTGCTTGTGGCTGCGTGTGAATGTAGACCCAACAATGATGAATATTCAAATTTTCTATTTTTTACCTTTTTAAAATTATGAACCAAACTATAATACACATCAAATAGAAATCTATATTCAGCACTTCCCATGTTAAGGAATATAATTTTTCCAGCTCCCCAAAAACACCCACAAGCACATTTTCATTACTATCTGGCATCTTGCTGATTTTTTTGTATTTGGTCCACGTGGCCTTTGTCCATTTCTGCCTCTTTTTCTGTCTCATTGTATATTAATCATGTATTTTATTTTGTTTAATCATTTCTATTAGGGTTTTGCTATAACTTTTACTATTTACCTATCAATGGCTTACAATAAAAATCATAAAATACATCTTTGACTTCAGTCTATCTGAAAATAATACTTTTCCACATCACAAGTAATGCATAAAAGGTATAATAGTTTAACTTCATGTAGCTTCCTCTTGCCTTTTTTCACCCTTGTCATGCATTTTAATCTACATAATTTATAAACTAAGACATCATTCTTAATATATTTATAATTATTGCTTTAAAGAGTTAATTCCCTTGTATACAGTAATTTTCCCCCTTTTTAACAGTAGTCCTCCCTTATCTGTGGTTTTTCCTTTCCATGTTTTCAGTTACCCATGGTCAATTTCAGCACAGAAATACTAAATGGAAAGTTCCAAAAATAAACAATTCATAAGTTTTAAATTGCATACCATTCTCAGTAACATGATGAAATCTCACTCTGTCCTGCCCTGTCCATTCTGGGATGTGAATCATCCCTTTGTCCAGTGTATCCACGCTGCATACACTACTCACCTGTTAGTCACTTAGTAGACATCTCAGTTACCAGATCTAAAAAGCATAGTATATATGGGGTTCAGTACTCTCTGCCCTTTTGAGCATCCACTGGGGGTCTCAGAACATCTCCCTTGTGGGTAAGGGAAGAACTACTGTACTTACCATTATATTTACAATGCCTAATAATGTTTATCCCTTCTTATACTTTAATGCCTCCAAAATATTTTGTCTTTAGTATTTATTATATTTTGGTGATGAAGTCTAACATTTTGTTTTTGATAACATCTTTATTTTGCTTCAATTTTGAAAGATATAGTCACTGAGTATAGAATTCTATATTGGCAGTTTTTTTTTTTTCCTTTCAGCACTTTAAAAATTCCATTTCATCATCTTTTGGTTTCTGTAATTTCTATTGGGAAATTAGCTGACCTTCTTGTTGTTAGTCCCCCAATCTTTTGCTTTAAGTGATTTTCTACAATATGCATGTGTAGGTGAGGTTTTATTTATATTTATCCTTCTTGGGGTTTGATGAGCTTCTTCAATCAGTCAGCAAATATATTTCATCAGATTTTGAGAATTTTGTTTTAATATTATTTTGTCTCATTATCACTCTCCTCTTTTCCTATGACTACATTTACCTATGTATTAGAAAATTGGATTCTCTAAAATGTATGTATTCTGCTTTCTTTTTGGTATTATTTTCATGTTTTTCCCTCTGTGCTTTAGTTTGAAATTTTTTTTCCTTAATTGAACCCGCTTTAAGTTCCCTAATCCTGTCTTTGGCAGGGTCCAGTTGCTGTTAAACTTATCTCATGTATCCCTAACTTTACATAGGATTTTGCATTTCTGGAATGTTTGTTGGATTAGTTTGTATAGGTTTTAATATTCTGTTGTTCATAATGTTTTTCATCCAGAGTTTCTATATTTCCCTGTATTTTTCTTTAACATCTTAGTTATAGATGTTTGAAAATTCTTGCCTGCTCACTGTAATATCTGGATCATCTCCTAGTCTTTTTTTATTTCCTGTCTTGTCTTTAGATTACTGATTAATTTTTCCTATGGTTTTGCTTGTCTAGTAATTTTTTATTTATATCACGGGTGATACTCTATAGACTCTCCAAAGTTTAACTTCCTCTAAATAATGTCTTGTTCTGTTTTCTCAGAGAGAGAAATTACTGTTGGATCTCCTTGATACTCTTAAGCTTTCGATATAGGTTTTGTTAAGATGTGCCTATTTCTGGTTTTGATCTTTCTCCTAGAGAAGAGCACTTACTTTTAAGACATGGTACTTACTCGTATCACATAGCCTTTCAAATGAACACCTGTGCTATCTCAAAGGTCTTTCCATTCTGGCTGGGTAAAAATTTGAATATCTCTCCACCACTGTGAGATTTTTTTTTTTTTTTTTTTTTTTTTTGAGACAGTCTTGCTTTGTTGCCTGGGCCAGAGTGCTGTGGCATCAGCCTAGCTCACAGCAACCTCAAACTCCTGGGCTCAAGCAATCCTTGTGTCTCAGCCTCCTGAGTAGCTGGGGCTACAGGCATGCACCACAATGCCCAGCTATTTTTTTCTATGTGTATTTTTAGTTGTCTGGCTAATTCCTTTCTATTTTTAGTAGAGACTGGTCTCACTCTTGCTCAGGCTAGTCTTGAACTCCTGACCTCAAGCGATCCTTCTGCCTCGGCCTCCCAGAATGCTAAGATGATAGGCATGAGCCACCGTGCCCAGCCCGTGAGAATTTTGATATATCTGTTCAGGTTTTAGCCTCCCAGAAGCCATTCTCTGATGAATTTCATGGAATCTCACCCTATCCACAATATAGCTTAGGAATCCACCAAAGATTGCTGAGGAATCTGAAGGAAGATATTTAGGCTTAATAGAAATTTAGGGACCAGAGGCCCCATGGTTGTGGTATGAGTCTGAAGATCTTTGTATAATATGTTAACAATTTCCAGAATTGTCCATAACAGAAAAGCACTAAACAAGGAGATTGTTATGTTTAGGCATCATGAATAACCTTGAGATGTAAGAAATTTTATCAATCAGATAGAGAGGGAGACACAAGGCAGATTATCATGGACCTTGTAGGATGTGCTAAAAAGTTTTAATTTTGTACATTAGAATAAAAGGAGCTATGCTTCTCCTTTAAGAAGTGGGGAAGTAGTGATTGATATTTCAGAAAGCGAATCAAAGCTGCTGTGAAGACCAACAGAGGAGAGCCCAGACCGAAAGCGGGGACACTTTTTAGGAGACTGGTATAACAATCCAGGAAGGGAATAATTGGCACTCAGCTAGTGATGTGAGAGTAAGGAAATGTGAAGGATATTTAAGTAGAATAGAGAAAATTTGATAGATAATTGGGTGTAAATAGGAAGGGAAAATAAAGCACCTAAAACTTTTCCATTTCCATATGTAATGATCTTTCCATTTCCAATTTGAAAGATTGGGCAGATTTCTTACCAGAAAGACTGTAAATATATTAGGATGAGCTAAGGAAGGATTTTAGTTTAGTTTTGACACATTAATCATGAAGTATTCAATTTAGCTCTAAGTATAATGTTTTCTAGTGCATACTTCAATATATGTATTGTAGGTTAAGAAAACCATCTAGAAATACAGTTTTGACAATCATAATGGAGATTATATTATGGTGACTCCATAATAATATGAGGAAATACATAAAATAATAGGTATACAATTTTTTGTACACTATGATTACAACTGTCTAAAATATTATATATGACTGTATGTATTAATATATACTTGTATATAATTTCATAAAGATCAGCAAAAATTCATTGACAGTTTAACATGATCCAAGAACTACATGAAAGGCTCAAGTTAGAACTGTCATTGATTCTCCCTTTATTAAAAATATGGAAAGGAAAAGTATTAAGCATCTACTAGGGTTAAATTGCTAACATTTTATTCCATGGGTTATCAATTTCATATAAAGAATATTAGAGGAAACACAGACAACTTTTTTTAAGTAAATATGATGTGTATTCTATAAAACCATGAAATACTTTCAGATATTCACACTCATTATAGCCTATGCAATAAAAATTAATCCCACATATTACTTTGCAGTTCCATTTTTGCTGATTTTCAGAAGGATTTGGAGTAGCCATTAGTGAAATACAGAGAAATCTATATGTCTGCTAAGACTCATTTGTTAGGCTTCAGGGTGTACCAAGTTCAATCAGCAATGACTGTCAGATTAGATTCAGATAACATTTAGTGTGTATGATCACTGGTGTTTCCCTTATCCTTTCTGCAATGAGGATTAATTGGGTTCATGACCTAAGCAAAGAAAAAATGCTGATAGTTGTGCCCAATGGACATTTAAGTCCAGACATTATCTTCTTGTGGCAATAGTGCTGTACTATACATATTAAAAGGAACCTAATAAACTAAAGAATGAACTAAAATGTATAACTAATACAGTGAATGAAGTATGCTGTTAAATTTATTTAGTTATTTTAGAAACTGGCATTTTTTTGTTCAGTAACAGCGGCAACCCATTGAAGTATATATGACATAAAATGCAAATTTATTCTGGAGTAAGCTTTTGAAGTTAATTATCAATCTACCAAATTGCAGTTTTCTTTCCTTTTAATATTTTAATTTTTTATTTTGACTTTTGAAGGCAGTGATCATAAGCTTATATGTGATGTGAGAAAAAAATATCTTAGAACTTGTATGTGTCAAGAGAATCCTGAGTTGCCTGTCTTTGTGAAAAATAATGGACTATAAAAAATTATGAAGATGTTAAGAAAAAGCAGAAAGTGCAAAAATGATGGCAGTACACAGCATAATTCACATAGCAAAGCTTAAAGTTGCCATAAATTCCTTCACAAAAGGAAAAGGGAAAACAAGATGGATAAAAGCCATTCAAGAGAGGATGATGGAAAAAGGAACTGTAGGTAAGCTGTAGCTTACATAATGACAAAACCAATTAAATATTTCTCTCCATCTAAACTTCTATATTGCAAAACTAAGGAAAAAGCCTGAGATTGACATTTTCTGAAAATGGCTTATCTTCAAACATTGCATGATGATAAGCTTTCTAACTAACTTGGTTGTTAAAGCCAATGATTCATTATACTTTAGGTAGTTTTTTTTTTTTTTTAGGAATGCCATATCTTGTCCTGAGAGTGCTTTTATATATACTTTGTTGTAAGTTGAAGTGGGGAGAAAGTAAATATAGATTCTTGCAGAGATGAAGTGTACACCAGAAGCTTAGAGTCAGAGAAATGATCTTGGAAAGATGTGATAAATTTAGTATTATAAAAATCTCCACTTGCGAGTGACAGGAAATTGAAACAAAGTGTATAGAAAAAGTGCAGTCTTTAAAGGTCCATTTATAAATGTCATGATATCAAGGAAACCTATTTCTAAGGACAGAATTTCAATTCATTTTGGTGTTAGGTGTCAGTGACAAGTGACACAGGTCAATCCTCAGTCAATGACAAAAGGCAAAAAAATGGGAAATATTTATAAATATACTAAACGACTCATGGAAGGTCATATAAACACCAGGTACTTTTTAACTCAACCCTGAGTGATATAATTGCTTATTACTCATCCTGACCTTAGAATAGAAACTCATCTTTAATAGTGGCAACAGTATTTACCGGGTGTCCTTTCCCTGGGAGCAGTTAGTTATAAACTCATAGCAAGAGTTGCATTGGATAGACTAGTTATGAGACATGAAATAAGAGTAATTTGTTAGTAATAGTTGTCCTTTAAGAGGGTAAAATGCTGTAACCTAGATAAATATATTTCAAAAGATATTTTTCCATGATATGTATTAGAGTATTTTAAATTGCATATTTAATTTGGGGGAATAATAATTCTGTCTCTGCTAAAACATTTCAAGGCAGCTTGAAATGTAATTTTTGTGGAAGTCAAAGAATAGTTTCTTTTCATCATAATTTTTTTCTTCTGACCATAATATATTTCAAGGAAAAACAAGGAAAATGTGAATTTAAAAATGAAGTTTATCCAAAGCACTATCCAGAGTTAATCACAGTTAACATTTTGGCGAAAATTCTATTAGTTATTTGAACTTAACAGACACAATTCTTAGCATTTTTTAACATCAGGATCATGGTGTACATACTATTTAGTAGTCTACATTTCTTTTTACATAATAATATACAATAACAATTTTTTTCAAAGTGCTCTCATTAATTGTGAAACATGCTAAAGATATATACGTTATATTTAGTTGCTCAAGAATGGTTCATCTTTTCATGGCTAATATTTGGCTTCTAAGTGCATGCAGATATGTATTATTGATATTAATACAAGCACCATGATAATAAATTTTATGAAAATAATTTCCTAGTTGCAATTAAAAAGTTTTTTTAAGAAAGGATAATCAAAAACTGTACAATGATTTGTTTATCATCACCAAATATATATCTTTATGGGTTCCCAATAATTATTTTATCATGGTGAATGAAAAATGGAAAGAACTAAGGAGTAAAAGACACCAAGAATATTGGTTAAAGTTTATACAAAGAATAATGTTCCTTTCTGTGCAAAATTGTGGTCTTTACTTGTAGAATACCTATACTTCAATTCCCATTAAGCTCTAACCACAATCAGCAGCAGTAAACTCAAAGGCTGATTTTCTACCAATAAAAAATAAAGGACATTTAGATTTGGAAAGCATAGCACTTTTGGTAAAGAAATCTAGTAATGTACGAAAAAGGTTAATCTCTTTTTAGTATATACTATATACATATCTCTTGTTTAAAGACAAAATGTATACTTACAAATTTATTGAATATTAAATGTGATGTAAAGAGTAAAAATGTATTGGAATCCTTCTGACAAAGAAAATGTTTATTCTACTATACATCACTATTGATATGGCATCTTTCATGCATTAAATCTCCAAAAACTATTTTTGCTCCACCCATATATTTCTCAATTAGCATAATGATGTTTTAACTAAAATATAATAAATCCTTAAGTGGCAAAAACTTAAAGGAGTATTCAACTTCTGGAAGAGTTACATGTAATTGAATTTGCACTATTTCACCTGAGATAGGACACCAGGAACAATTACTTCTTGGTGTTACCAGGTTTATGTGTTGCCTCATGAGTTTCAGATCAAGGGACAGAAACTTTCTAGAAAGAAACTTTTATTAGTTTGGTAATACCAAACCTAATGACATTTGGTAATACCCCTTGACTGTGATTCACGCATTCTTAAATGACTGTTTTTATTTGAGTCAATGAATATTTAACACTCAAAGCTTCCTGTCTCTCTTTGTGGACAACATTTTGGCCAGGGTAATTGCTAAGCATTAGATGAGATTACCACTGGAGTTTGAAAGATGTAATGATAGCAATCAGAAGTATATTCCTGCTAGATTATTTTGGGACACGTGAGAGATTTTAACTGTCGCATTTTTACACTAACTCCCAGAGGTGTCATGATGTGGTAGCAGCCTAGAGAGCTTGTTGCATCCAGTTTGAATCTGGATGATTTTTATCCAAAGATACAAGACAAAAAAAGTTTGTCTTTTAATATAGTGTAAAGTAGATTAGGCACGAATAATGTTGAAATATTAAGATCATTTTTCTCTCTCTCCTTTTTTTGCATGTAAGCTCATGATAGATTTCATAGAGAAAAGTATGTAACTATTTCATGAAATAAGCCTTTTTTAGTATGTGTGTTTTCTAAGAATATCTGAAATATAGTGTGATTATTTTTTGCTTTACTGTAGAAGCAAAGGCCACTATAAGCTATTGCTACATGCATATGAAGTGGTTTGAAAACTTCAAGGCAACATTTGATATGGCTTACATCATTTCATTTAAAATGCAAGGTCTGTTTGTCCTTGTTGACAAGAATTGGCAATTAAAGTCAATTAAGGAGAAATAGAATTTAAAAATTGATTGGACTTTATATGCATGATGAGTTAACTTTGTCAAGACAAGTCTAGGTTTTAATATTTTTTATTCCTCCTAAAGTCATAAGCATTCTCATTGTTTTTCTCATTTATAAAGGGAAATGACAGAATCTATAGTCCCTATATGCCTGGCCTTCATTATTAATTTAATGAGCTAGACTCCAAACTGATCAATTTTTTGTCCTTACCCAAGCATTTGAACCAAATAAACCACAAGGATCACAACTCTTGTGCAGCATCGCTGCAGCATCTATCACCCTATTAACATAAACTTCTTAAGTTGATGGTATCTGTTCAGCCTCACCATGTGCAAGACACTCTGTTAATGTGCTATGATGAGAAACAGAGGAATTAGAAAATGCAGATCTTATACTTTCAGGGACATAATTGTAATCTATGATTAGACAAAATTTCTTTCACAATGTCATTGATAATGCTGAATCCTGCATATTTTGATTTTCTTTTTGAATGAAAGTGATGGATGTGACTGTTTAAAAGCAAACCTAACAGAAAAAGTTATAGTGAATAAACTTGTCCACCTTCTTTTTACTGACTAGTCCTCAGAGAAAATTATCTTCAACCATGTACGTTTTTGAGTCTTCTAATGTTTATTTTTTTAAAACTAAATATTATGGATGTATTGCTGTTTTGATTTGCCAGCTATAACCATCATGCATGTGTAAGCTGCAATGAAATATCTGGGTATAAATAATTTATTCAACTTTTCCTTCCCTCTCCTTCTGTTATTTAACCATTTTGTCAGTTTTTATTTTTCTAATCATTAGCTTTATAAAATTTTCACAGCTCATTACCGAATCTTATGCTTCTCATATTTAAGCAAAAAAATTCCACCTAAAGCAATATTTATATTCTTATTTTCATCCATGCCTCTGAAATACATATGATTTTATTTGCTAAATTTTCAATAGCTACAGTAGATATTGTATTTTAAAATTTATGTTAAAGTATGTGCTCAGAAAGAAAATCATAATTTCTCATTCTGAATCTATCAATTGGAAGCAGTATCACAATTTGATACTATTGTGATTCTAAAGCAGTATCAATCTTAGGGAGGGCTGTGCATTTTATTAGCCTGATATATTTTCTTCTATTTTAATATCACTCTTTTGAAATAGTTATTTTAGATGTACTGATATGCTCAGATATCAATATGTCTAATCTAAATAATGATATGGAAGTTGGCTATTATTAGAACTGAATAAATCAATGTAAATATTCTCTAGCTTCTTTACCCATATTCCCTTAAGGTTGAATGAGGTGTTCCAGTCTTTTACATTGTATCAGAAGCTTAGAGAATTTATACAATCATGAAATTTTATTGAGTTTTAAGATGAAAAGTATATAATATGGTGCAAATGTTAGGTAATATTTCCATGGTGGCAAGTATCCAGTTAATTAAATACTTTGGAAGAAAGATTCAAGAAGAGAAAACTGTTTTATTTACTCTAGACACATAAAAAAGCAATTGTATTTAATTCTGTTTTCAACAAATCCTAGAAATAAGACCTAGAAATGGCAATATTTCATATTTTATAATTATATTTAAAATGTGATATTTCAAGTTTTACAAGTCAGAATAACTTAAAAATTGATGGATTGATGCAATAAAGATTGCCTTTGCAAAGTTCAATAATTAGATTCATACAAATATCACATCGTTTGCAAGTCCACAAATGTAAATAAGTCAGAATTTTCTAAAACTATGCATTAGACTTTAGCCCTGGAAGCATATTTGATAAATATTCTTAATTCTGTCCTTATGTTCTTATGCTAAAATTTTGTCTTAATCATCAAAAATTTTCTTTATAATAAAGACAATTATTTTAATATCATTTTAGGATAAAAACGTTTAATGCATATTTCATTATAAGTAAAAATAAAAGTATTTATTTTTGATGGATCACAGTTCAAACCTGCATTTTTTTAACCTTTTCCATAATATACACATAATTTGCCTATTAAATGTACAACTATAGCATATAAAAGTATCTGGATTATAAAGCTCCTCATTGGTATAAATAGGGTAGTGGCTTCATATAAAAGTAGTTTCATTTTTGAGGACAATGTACTTATGGATTGGGGTGAAAAATTCATGTTTAACCTTATTTTATGTTTCTCAATTCAGTTTTCATGAAAAAGGTCTGATGATGTAATAATATAATTCTTATTATGATTCATTACAGTATTACCACAAGTAAGGATAGGTTTAATAACAAATATACAATCTAGATAAAATTATTAAGGAGGGGAATGACAGAAAGTCTTAACACAGACCTTTAAGGAGCAATGGCCTTATTTTAATAACATTGAAATGCTTAACATAAGAAATTTCTTTTTTAAAAAAATGACATTTTTACAAGAGTTGAGGTGAATAACAGTGATATGGATCAAACCCCTTTCTTCTTACAAATCTTGCCGTGTTATTCTCATTGAAAGCTGAGAGCTTATGTGACTAAAAATCATTGACTGTCATTGGATTTCTCTTTTGTGTATTTCTTTTTAAATTTCTCGTTATGTATGGCATTTTTGAAATGGAACTTTATTAAAAAGTAGTACTTACATGGCAGAAGATCTAGGAAATGAGAATTCAGCGAGATAGAAACAACAAAGCAGATACCTTCCAAAATAAATTATGTGGCTATCTATCTGAGACAAAGGGGGAACAGGTTCAGCTGACAAGTTGATGTTGAATTAATCGATGCTTTTTATGATAAATTTAAACAAAATAAAGCAGCATGCTCTGTTTTCACTCTCTAAGCAGAGCTGCTAAAACATCTTTATCCCACAGATTGTGAGGCTGCAATGAAGTTTAAGTAGAAACTTGCATGTATAATAAATTAGTTGTAACCAAATTGTAAAAGTTACCTTACTGCAGAGGGTTTCCTGTGTGAATATATAAAAATGGCAACAATACATGTAACTTGGTACATAATTCTATTGCACATAACTAAAATTTTCACCTAACGTTTAATCAAATAGAACTAGACTTTGATTCTCACGGAAGGAGAAAATAAACAAAAGGAAAAAAAATAAAAGAAGAAGAAGAAAGAAAAAGGGAGGAGCGGCATTTTTGCAGCTGGATGGTTTTAAGCTTTTAGTTACTTAGTTGAGTGTGCAAATGAATTGTCTAGCCCAGGAGTTGGCAAACAATGGCCACATACAATCTGCCACCTGTTTTTGTTAATAAAATGTTATTGGAACAGAAGCACAACCATTCCTTTATGTATTGTGTATAGCTGATTTCATCTACAACAGCAGGGTGGAGTAAACTCAGATATTTTATTATCTAGTCCTATCCAGAAAATGTTTGCAATCTCTGTCCTATATTTTAAACTGTGGCTGAGTTTCATCTTCTATTCCTTTCAGCACTGAGATGTTTTCAGTGGAAAAGAAGCTAATGGTCAAAACAATAAATGCACAGGAATAATAGGTGCATGGGGAAAATCCCAATTCCTCAAATATTTACATAGCACCATTAGGAATAAAAGATAATGTAATAATTTACAGAATTTACAATCTGAATATGGTACATAGGATATACCATTATGAAAAATCAACCACAAATTCTATATAATCAAATTTTAAGTGAATGGAGTTTTACTAATGATGTCTAACGAAGAGTATAAACATGTCATTTCACTGTATTTATGTAAAGTGCTTATAAACATCTGTCCAAGGAATGATGACAAAATCTTTTTCAGAAAATAGTGGGTTTGCCAAATGTTTGTGTTTATATAATCAATTAAGTTTATTTTATTTATATGTTCTTCATGGCAATACATACTATATATTGCTTAAATAATAAGACTTTGATAAGAAATATCATATTTGTTTGGATATTTTCCTTTTCTAAACATACACTAGAAATCAAAAAATTATCCTCTGCATTCTCAATTTTGCATCGGAGAATGCCCCTATTAATGTATATATTTGTTACCTCTTTTGCAACTTTATCTGTGATAATATTAATATTGGAGTTCTTGGGAAAATGGGAAGCAAATCACTTCCTCCTACATTTTCTAAAAGTACAGGCCTCACCTTCTGGAAGTCTTACAAAGGTTCAAGTAGAAAACAGCTGTTTGGGCCTCAAAAAAGGCAAGCCCCACAGACCCATAGATATCAGGTGTTCATCACACCTTTGGAGCCTAGTTGGGCTACATCTCATGGTTATGTTTGTAGCAACATTTAGAACCAAGCTCATGATAAAATAGTGTCATTTACTGTGGGATGCACAGACATTATGAAACCATGAATTTAGAGGTTGATACCTCTCAGGACAATAGATGCAAAAATTCCAAACAATAACAACACAAATATATGAAAGGGAGAAAGAAAGCAGAAAGCAAAGAGAGAACAAAACCACTATGAGACTGATGGCAAGAGCCCTGAGCTTACACAGAGTTATGCTGCTATGGGTATTATCTGAAATATAACAACTTCAACAGGCATAGTTGCAAGGTTGTGAATATAACAGCAAATCAGCTACATGCTCAGAAGGCCATCATAAAGTCTCCACTTTACAAAAACAGTCTTTTTTTTTCCCCCTGCAAATTCTTCCATGTACTTGTCATGTCCTCTCTGCAGGCTCTTGCCTTAGAAGACTCACTGCCTTTGTATCTCATGCAAAGATTGGGGACACTCCTTCCATAGTCTACAATACTGTATGGGCCTCGTAACTTGGGGTGGTAGCTTCATTCATGAAAACAAACAATCTTTTTCATCTTGATAAAACGAAAAACGAGAGGAAAGCAGAAAAACATGAGGAGAGGTTGAGAAGGAAGACTTATATAAAAGCAAATGCACAACATAATTCGAAATTAAAAAGTGCTAATTTCCCCCCTGCATGTAGGTCTCTAAAAAAAGGAAACAAAGTGACATGGTAAAATGTGTTCATCCTAAAAGACAATTCTAAGTAGTAAAATCTTTGGCTAATTTCTTAATGTTTGCGTGATATACCCCAAAACATATTCAAAATAATTTATAACAGAGATAGATTTAGCATAAAGCTGATGATTCTTACATTTCAGTAACTTTCACTTCCAAAGTGGGCCCCTTCCAAAGTCCACTGAGACATCCTAATCTTGTATTCACATGGCCATGTGTTTTAAAATATTTCAAAATATTTTAATCATAGTCTATTATGATTGTTATTTCTTTACACTCTGTCTTCCCTCCTCTAAGAAAGCATTGGAATGGCACAAAAGCAATTTTAAGGGTTTGGCTAAGAAGAAATTGCATTCAGAACAAATTTAGTGTGGTGTTATTGGGATATTTGCAGGCTTCAAGATCACTTCTGTGTATAATTGAATAGTAGTTATAACAGCTACAGATAAGAATAGTTTTATAAAATACTCCTACCACCACTGTGCTGATTCTCCACCTCAAGACACCAAGTTACAAGACCAGAGGCCATATTACTACACAATCATGTCCTGTGGCATCCAGATCTAGAAGTTAGAGGATCAAAGAGAAGCCTAGGTTTGAAATATTCAATATAAGATGCAAGTCTGTGGAAAATACTTCCAATTATCAAGCATGTGAAATGAAAACAGAGTCAAAGGGACAATATTCTCATGTCAGAAATGTGTGATAAAGCAACATATATATTGTAAATGCACCATACCTCTTCAAGGTGTGTTATGTGAATAGAATTTATCAGACTCCCACGTTCAAAGACTCAAACTAATAAAAACAAGTACATTTGTATGTAAAATTACATGTTTTGTGTCCCAGCTATCAAAAACTTTACAAAGAACAAATTTTAATACACAATGCTAGAACAAAGACTAAATTAATTTTCTTTTCTCTCCATAGAAAAATACAAAATTGTCATGTGAAAAGGCAATCAAAGAGTACACAAAATGTAGGGGGGGAAAGTGTTACAGCTGTGTGTCAGGCAAGTAATACAAATATTATTTTTCTGTACTTTGTGTTGTTTGGTATTTGTCAGCTTTTAAAAATGTCTCATGTTCTGGCATTTCTTTTCTCTTTCTAAATGAATAGTCACTTTAATAAAAAATAGATCATTCTTCAACTAGCTTTTATTAAAATTCTACTCTATGCAAAAATTGTACTAAGTAGAGGAATCATAGCACTGAACAAGACAAAAACAGTCCTTATCTTCGCTATTACAGGTAAAACAAACACTGAATAACTGACGAAGCAAATTTTAATACAGTCCTACGAGAGAGATTCAGGGTGCTTTGTACTCATGTAATAGAATATTCTCTAAGGATAGGCAGGGGAGGATGGTAAGGGAAGGGTTGCTTAAGGAAGTGAATTGTGAACTAACTTTGCCGCATGAATGGGGATTACGTCTGAAATGCTTGGATGGGATGAGACAGGGGTGTTAGATCTGTCTGGATGTTCCCCGGTTCCGAGTGTCAGGAATGAGTACTGGTACCGACTGAAGCCGATGACGGAGTGATCACAGATACAGAGCAATCCAACACAGTTCATTACAGGAAAGACAAAGAAGCCATAGGAAGTGAAAGTGAAGAAGGAAGCTACACAAAATGACATAAAGTGAAAATACATTCCAGAGAGAGAGAGAGGAACAGGTGGGTCTCCAGGAGTGGAGAAAGACCCGGAAGTCTGAGGGCACACTGCCTTTTAGGTGCTCACTAGTTTGTCCCATCTTTCTCCTAGCAGGATTGGTTGCCATTTCCTGCCTCTAGGGGTGATTGACAGAGGGGGTTATATGGCATTATATAAAGGTTAGATGACAGGTTGCCTATGTAACAGTTTTCTTTTCTGCTCATGTGTCTTCCCCAGAATCCTTCATGAAAACTCCACCCATGCCATGCTAATTATTAATAGATGGTAATGAGCCCCAGGTCAGTTCAAGGTTACTAGGAACTCCTTGCTGTCTATGTTCCCACCAGAGAACAGTTCCTAGCTGCAATTTGGTTCCTAGCTACAATTCCGTCCCACTCTCTGCTCTTAGCCACTTCCTTGCCTGATTTGTCACCTGTTTGCCCTCCTCCAGACCTAATCCGGCAGTCCAGGCAGAGGGGTAACTCATGCTACTGCTCTGAAGCTGGAAAGACCATGGTATGGTAAGAACTTGGAAGACAGGTAAAGCAGTAAGGAGGGGTCACGTGGCAGATAATGAGGTGCAGCTAGCAGTAAAGGTGGGAGTGGTGTCAGGGGCACATCACACAGGGCCGTGTTGGCCAAGGTGATGTTTTTTCTTTTATCATCAGAACAAAAATGCGGTTTAAGTAACTTTAAGTATTGAGTGATGTGATCAGTAATAAATATAGTTATGACTAATCTGTAGATAATGCCTGAAGAAGCACAGCAGGCCCTGGATAACATTGTTTCCTTCAACGTCATTTCGTTATTATTTGATGAGAAAAAAATCGCTCCCCGCCCCCACTGTCTGTGTGAAGTCTGCCCGTTCTCCCCTCATCTGTGTAGGTTTCTCTGGGTGCTCCTCCCACATCCCAATGCTGTGCAGTTAGGAGCACTGCCTCGTGTCCAGGGACCCTGTGTGAGTGGGTGTTGGAAAAGTAGAAAGAAGGAAAATCTAGTCTGGGTGAAAGAAAAAAATGAAAGCAAGAAAATAGAGGTGGGAAAATATAAAATATATTAGACTTTGAGTAATCTTGTGTGACCAGAGCATATGGTAAGTCTTTAAAGAAAAGGAATAGAAAATGAATTTCAAAAAATATGTCATGCCCTTTAAGTCTTTGTTCAGGTATGCTTCAATATACTTTTAAAAACACCTATGCGACCTATGCCCTTACTCTGTAACATGAGTGCTGTTTTGTTCATGCTGCCTCTCAGAAGAGTGCTTAGCACCTAGAACAAAGTCAATATATGTCTGCTAAATTAATAAAAAATAAGTACTCTGAACACTTTATTTGAAGCAGACTGTTTTGGGAAAAACTCTTAAATCATTTTTTTCCTGTAAATTCTATGCCAATACAGTAATCAACACAGAAGATTTCTGTGGGCAAATGTGGGGATTTTTTTCTCAAACAGCGAACAGTGAACACCAACTAGGCATCCCCTGATTCTGTAACTATCTACCTAGAGATAGTCTCAGATCCTGCAGAGTAAGGACTCAGTCCCCAAAACTGTCCCCCACTCCAGACACAAGTTGCAAATCTGGGTCTCCAGAACTTCTTAGAGACCAGCTATAAAAGTCTAGGTTCCCAGGATCCCTTCTTTAGGATCAATTAATTTGCTGGAGTGGCTCATAGAACTCATGGAAATACTTTATTATATTTACTGTTTTATTATAAAAGATATCACAAAGGATACAGATAAAGAGATGCATAGGGCAAAATATGAGGGAAGGAATACAGAGCTTCCACTCCCTCCCTGGATGTGCCACCCTCTAGGAACCTTCATGTGTTTAGTCACCCAGAAGCTCTTTGAACTCAGTCCTCCTGGATTTTTATGGTCCTGTCACCTTCAGGGTATGGGGCAGGACCCTCTCTGGAATGAGAGTCTCATCACCCACAATCAGAAAGGCAGGGACAATTGGAGTCTTGTGTTGGGGTAAGTGAAAAGAGGGCAGGAGAAGATCAAAGAGATTATGATCCAGGAACCATGGATGAATATATAAATATATATATATATATATATACACACACACACACACACACACATGCACACCCCCCACATAAACAAACAAAAGCAATTTTGTAAGAATTGTGTTTGAAGAGTTAATTCTGGAGAAAGGATGACCCTTTGGTTAACAGTAGCTGAAACCTTTAAAATCTTCTCTCATCATATTTTAGTTGCAGGTTACTGTGAAGAACAGAAATAGTTGTGTTTTATTTTTTTGTATCTTGAACATTGGCAGTATTTCAAAATAAGAACATACAGATGGTACTTTGCAGGTAATTTAATAAGATGAAAAATTCTACTCAAAAAACCATTATCAAAATTTCTATAATGAAGAACTGTCTTAGTCTATTTGGGATGCTATAAAAAAATACCTTAGACTGTGAAATTTATAAACAACAGAAATTTATTGCTCACAGTTCTGGAGGGTGGCAAGTCCAATACCAAGATGTCAGCAGATTCAATGTCTGGTGAGGACTCACTCTCTGCTTCCAAGATGGTGTCTTGTTGCTGTGTCCAATATAGGGGACAAAGCTATATTCTCACATGGGTAAAGGGACAGAAAAACAAAAAGAAACTAGGGTGCTCCTTTCCATCTCTTCAATAAGAGCAATAATCTCACTCTTTTATAAGAGCACTCATGACTTAATCACTTCCCAAAGGCCCCACCTCTTGACACTATTACATTGGATATTAGATACCAGCATATGAATTTTGGAGGGACACATACATTCAAACCATACCAGAGACATTTTTTAAAAATATATAGGCAAGCATTAGCCAAAAGAAAGCATTCATAACATATATGTCTGACAAAGTCCTCATACAGAGGATGTACACATATCTCCTGCAACAAAAAATAAAAGACAAAATACCTAGACACTTTAAAATAGATAATATACAAATTACCATTACACAGTTAGAAACTGCTCAAATCATTCATCGTTAAAAAAATGTAAATTAAAACTATGATGAGATACCACAACTCATCCACCAGAATGACTAAAAATAAAAAAGACTGAAAAACCAATGTTGATAAGCATGTTACGCAATCCTAACTATCATAAATTGTAGCTGGAAATCTAAAATGGTACTATCACTTCAGAAAAAGTTTGCAAGTTTCCTATGAACTAAGTATTCACTTGCTCCATGACATAGTAATACCATTACTAGATGTATATTTAAGAGAAATTTAAAAATATTCACAACCTTTATAAGAATATTAATAACAACTTTTATTTATAATAATTTAAGACTTGAAACAACTCCAATATCATCAATGAAAAAACTGTAGTATATTCAAGCAATTGAATGCTACACAGCAATAAAGAAAAATTACTGATACATACAACTCTGATTAATATCAAAAACAATGTGATAATCAAAAGAAATTTTACACTAAAATCACGTAGTTTATATACCTGATGCCACGTATATAAACTTTTATGACCACAAAACATGGGTGTATTTCTCTGTAACTTGAATGCAGAAAAAGTTTTGTTTTTTAGCTATCACTCAAAATTCAGATTTAAGAAACAAAAATAAAAAGAAAATAAAATATTCATGAATTTACCATAAGAAACAAACCCTTTTCAGAATAAAAATCACTATACACACGATTAAAAGACAACTGAAAATTGGAAGAAAAATTTGCAATGTATATCACAGATATAGCACTAATATCCCTAATACACAACAGTATGCTTTAAATTTGAAGTTATAAAAAACTAAAAATCTTATAGAAAATGAGCCAAAAAATCACAGACAATTCACAGCAAATGTATAAAAATGGCTTTTTAAATATAGTAAAATATATTCAACTTTACTCATAATTAGGGAAGTGGAAATTAAAACTTCCTGGCATACCATTTATGATCTATGAGAATGGCAAAAGTTTAAACAAGTATGAGGATACATTCTGTTGAAGAGGCTGTGGGAAAATAAGCAGTCTCCTACATTGCTGTGAAAATGCAAATGGATTCATCCCTCTTGGCAATGTCTAACATACTATTTGTATTTTACCTTTTAATCAGTAATTCTTACTCTAGGAAGTATCATTAAGACATACCTCAAAAACACATATGGAAAAGACTATTTGTTACAACATAGTTTTTGATTGCATAAAATTGAAAAAAATAAATAAATAAATGCCTATAGCAGGATTGATGAACTCTGACATCTGCATAATTGAGTGTCTTGCTCTGCATACCCACGTTTACATTTCCTCTGTCTGAGGAAAGGACCTAGAAGCTATGACATCCCAGTGGTAGTGAGCACACCTAGGGCTCATATTTTGGTTTCTAAATACATTTTCCACATAAAAAATGCTGAGCTTCTTGGAGAAATACCTAATTCCTAATCAAATTAATCTGGATCATCTTTTTGTTCCAGAAAGTAAAGGGCAATGCAAACAATAATGGTGACATGTCAAAGGACATGTGTGCGACCTTGGAAAGAATTCCAGAGGAAACAGGGTAATCATTAAAACATTATTATAAATAATGATATTTGCAGATTATAAGCCATTGAATAAAATGAGAAACCATGAGTTCATACTTAACCTAATTAAATAGATGGTTAAATAAATAATTAAATGAGACAGTATCGAAAACTTTTCTTGATAGTAGAATGCTGACTAATAAATGTAGAAGGAATGACAAAATTGGAAATAACCATTTGACACCATAACAATAGTTGTTTCAGGCAAAAATGATGTGGATGCTAACACAGTGGATGAAATTTTGGTAAGAAATGGAATATTTGCATGATCTGAAAATATTTCCCCGATTTAATACAAATTAATTACAAAGGGAAAGTGAAAAAGTTAAAGTGAAGAAAACCAATGTTCAAACTTAACCTCTGATACCAGTAAAGGGAAAAATATGCATTATGTGCCTGGCACTACAAGTCACAGAAAACAGTGTAACATTACTTTGGTGACATTCTTGTCTAAATTGCATAATGCAATAGTGAGAAAACATCACAAAAGTCACATCAAGGACATTCATCAAAAGAATAGGCTTGTTCACTTAAAAAGTCAAAGTTATGAAAGACAAAAAAGAGACTGTGGAATTGTTACAGATTAAAGGCCATGAATGAGGTGTGTGACCCATTTTGTGGTGCTAGGTTAGATCCTGGAACAGGAAAAACAGTTTTTTTTTTGGCCATAATTGTTATAATGAATATTGGTGAAATAATTGGCACAATTTGAACAAGGAATGTAGATTAGATAATACTATTTAAATGGTGTTAATTTACTGATTTTGATAACTGTGCTGTGGTTAAGTAAAACAAAAAAATCTTTCCTTCTAGAAAATACTCATTGAAGTATGTAAAGGGGAATCACATCAGTAACTTACTTTCAAATGTTTTATAACATTTGAGGTATCTAAAGTGATGGGAAGGATATATGAAAAGTCTTTGTAGTATTCTTTCAAATTTTCTGTAAATGTGTTACTATTTCAGAATAAGAATCTTAAAAGTATATGCTATATATATGTTATATATTGTTATATAAACATACAATGCAAGTAAATTAATATATATTTCATATTATATTTAATTAACTTTAGATGCTAATGAATCTGGAAAACACTAAAATTTAAGAATTGTTAAATGGAGATTTAAATTAAGGTATATTCTGTGGAGTCCAAAATATTCCTAGCTACAAATTGGAGGAGCCACTGATTGTACATACTTTCATTTGTTTATTATTTTTAAAAAACTCCGCTATACCATGAATCCTCTGGGAACACTAGACTAGAATAATTAAATTCTCACCAGTGAAATGTGTAGAATAATTAAACTAGTGAAGATCTCCAACATGCACAAATCCTGAGGCTATGTATATAAACAAAACCAGGCAACATAAATGGAATCACTTTAAGATCATTTTTAGTATTTTGAGTTAAAGAAGAATGACATGTTAAACAATATAAAACATTTAAAATGAAACTTTGGCAGAAATGTTATCTTTAGAGTGGAAATATAACAAATAATGCAGGTTAACAACTATTGGGTTTTTCTGACTATCATCCTCTAATAACCATCCTACATGTTTTGTATATAAAAAGAAAAAGGCAGATTTGGAAGCAGAAAAATTATGAGCAGTGAGTTAATGTGCTGTATTAACACAAAAGGTGAGACTCTTCATCATAAAGACTCTGGATCTGAAGCATTGTGAAATCTATTTAAGTAATTATTATGAATTCTACATAAAGAGCAAAGACAACCAGTACTGTCAATCTCCTTGTATAAAACTTCAATGCTAAGAAAACTCCTAATCTAGATTGCATTGTAAATTCACACTTTTGAGTTATTTCTCTGCTTCAAATATATGACAATGATATACAGAATAAAAAAGTACAGTCAAAAAATAAAAAAAAAAAACACACATGAACAAGAAACAGAACAGGAACAAAAACAGTATGTGAAACTAGATCTGCCAGCTTGCTCTGACAAGAGAAACAAGCAAAGGTGGCCTGGAGTTTCATCTCCTGAAGGACAGTGAGGACTTAAATCAACCAATGTGACATGTGGAACTGGAGCCAGACACACTGCCTGAAGTAAAGATTGATTGTGGAGTCCCTCTGCCCTTGAAAGGAGGGTGAAAAGAGCTACTACTGAGTCCTACTTGTAACTAGGGCTTCTATAAATCTGGACGTTAGGAGGAAGCAAGCTGCAGACTTCATCTGGGCTAGGCAACTGCCTTTGCCCCTGATTCCATAACATTGCCATAGTTAGTAGAAAGATTGCAAATATGGTTCAGGGATCATTCAGAGGAAAAACAGAAAAAATAATCACCAAAGCAGAGAGAGAAAATGTACTGCACTCCAGTGTGCAAACCAAAAGACCCACATATATAAGCAAAACTTCGAAAGTTAGGCCATGAAATCAACACTCCCAAGATAAATCTACTGAAAGAAAGAAAAAGAGTAAAGCAATCCAAAAATGATTTTAAAAAATACATGTTCAGAATTTTCAAAATATAAGTGAAAGGCAGCATTTATAAAAAAGGAAAAGAAATTATTAAACAAATACAAAAATGTGCAGAAATGAAACAAGGAAAAGTGGATATGAAAAATAATGAATTAGAAATCCTTGAAATAAAAGCAATCATAAAATGATTTAAATGACCTTGATAAAGACAGTGAACTCCAAGCCACACACAGTCAAAGAGAAGTGGGGAACTGGTGCGTAATTTCAGGAATTCACCTAGGACATAGTACTGAGGAAGGGATTTTTAAAAAAAGTACATATATGTAAAGGATTCTATTTGATCCAGTGTGAATTCAGTGGATTACTGAATTAATTATCTATGTTCATCCTTCTTAAGAGCAAGCAGACAGTGATCTAAAAGCAAAGAGGTAAGTGAGCTTCATCATATTTCTGCTAAGGAATGATTGTCATTAATTTTTATTTTTATTGTGTGAGAAGAAAAAAATTTGTTGATAATCAAAAGTTGATTTACAACCTATAGGTATATCTCTGAATGCCAAATACAACAGTGAAAAATATATTTGGGGCATAGAAAAAGGAATAAAATTTCCACTTTGAATGTGCCAAGCTTGGGATTTAGGATTTCTTTTGTGCATTCAAATGTAAATATCATATAGGTATTTGCACGTATTAACCAAGAGCTACTAGAAGAGAAGAGAATGGGCCTACATTTGGGTTCAGAAGCACTGGATGTTTAAAGTTCAAGTACAGAAAGATGATGCAGCAAAGGAACTCCTTTAAAGCAGTGGCCAGTGGAGGACAACAGAAATGCTGTTGGTTCTAGAATGAGGGAGAGGAAATGGTTTAAGCGGGGTCTCAGGGTGAGTGTGCTAAGGGAGGTTGTGTTCAAATTTCCAGAATGCTGCTGAGCAGTCCTTAAGATCATAAAAGAGAAATGGCCCTTGGATTTAAAAGTTTGGGGGTTCTTTTGATCTTAGCTACAGCAGCGTGAGTGGAGTTTTAGCAAGAAGTTAAATTTCAATGAGTTAAGAGATGGAAGGTGAAAAATCAGAGGCCAGGAGTGCAGACAATATTCCTGCTCTCGGAAGAGAGATCAACTTAAATAAGCTAGGTAATTTTAGTTAGCGATAGGTATTATGAAGAAAATAATGGAGACTGTCTGGGGTGGGGCCAGTTTAAATTTGCTGTAGCCTTTGTACTTGAAAGGTTCAGTGCAGGTAGTCAGGCAAACTGCTAGAGAAAGGATGCGTATGATCCTTTCCTTTTTAGAAGTTTGGGGAGGGGTGAAAAGGATGAAAATTCCTAGTTTTGACAAAGATGTTTGGTTTCTCTAATCTCACTGCTCTCTTGTCTGTGACAGAATCATTACTTCTTGACCACTCAAAGGCCTTCTGCCCTTCCAACTGTCCAATTCCCCCCACCGCACAAAACTGCGTCTTTGTAATGTAGTACACAAAAATGAACCAATTCATACATAAAGTTCAAACTTGCTATCTTGATTTTATCAATACTTTAATCTGAGGAAGCAGATCAAAGTGGATTTTCTCTCTTTATGCACCAAGACTTCATAATAAAAGTTATGAAATTAACTTCCCAAATTGTTCTCATATAAAAAATTGATATATATCTTCTAAAAATGTTATGCAGAATTTGATAGAAAAATAGCATCCATTAGTAGACATCAAAAGCACCGAAACAGCAAAAGTGTTCCAACTTGCTGTTTAAAAATGATTACTCAGCTTTCAAATGAACAGGGTAAAAATACTTAATGATTTACCCTGAGTAGAGAGTGTGGTGATGAAGTGATGTTGCAGGCATCAGAAGACTTATCAGGGGTGGGCTGTCAGCCCAAAAGGGACAGTGAGGAGAGAATGGCGTGGTTCAAAGCATACAGAGGGAAAATGCCTGTCAAAGACTATTTTGTTTTGTTTTGTTTTGTTTTGTTTTCGAGACAGAGTCTCGCTCTGTTGCCCGGGCTAGAGTGAGTGCCATGGCGTCAGCCTAGCTCACAGCAACCTCAAACTCCTGGGCGTAAGCAATCCTACTGCCTCAGCCTCCCAAGTAGCTGGGACTACAGGCATGCGCCAGCATTCCTGGCTAATTTTTTCTATATATACTTTTTTTAGTTGGCCAGATAATTTCTTTCTGTTTTTTTAGTAGAGACGGGGTCTCGCTCTTGCTCAGGCTGGTCTCGAACCCCTGACCTCGAGCTATCCACCCGCCTCGGCCTCCCAGAGTGCTAGGATTACAGGCGTGAGCCACCGCGCCCGGCCAAAGACTATTTTGTGTGGTTAAAAATCTCATAAATTTTGTGGAGCAAAGGTCATTTCCCTCTGAGTAGAAAATATCCCTGATTTTGAGGCTGGAACTTAATTTGAAAAAAGTATAGCAAAGCAAGTAGAATGTTGCCAAGTGTTGCATCACCTTGTCCTGTAATTTCTGCGGATGCCGTTTAACAAATCATGAAGATCAGTGGTTTTTTCCTACCTCAAACTGCTGGCTATCTATAATTAGCTGGTTAATTATATGTTGCACATTCAGACTTGTGGTGCTGGAATTAAGTAATAAACCTCATTTAGCTATATCCGTAATTATTTGGGTATTAAATATTGTCACTTTGTTTCATTTAGAGGTAAATGAAAACTTTTTCAATTTGTATAAAATCATGACATATGTAATACATCCTTTACGAGAGTTAAATGAATACTTTATATATGTTATACCTTTCCAATTATGACTGATAAATACGTAACATTAAAGGGCTCAAAACTGTAGCTTACAGCTCAGTAAATTATTTCAAATTGAACATCCATATAAACTCCACTGGGAAACCTTCCTCATTTCCCCATCCAATCAATACCTACTCACTACTCTTCAAAAGATTTTCATGATAACCACTTACTTGATTATCTTTATCATTTTATCAGCTACACATTCAACTCTAAACACTGTAATTTAGTGTTGCCTTGTTTTGAAGTTTGTATAAACAGATTAATCTACTCTTTTATGAAATTCTTATGCCTAATATTATGTTTGGGAGTTTAAACTTGTATTCTTGGTGGTTAAAAATCCAAAGACAAAGTGTACCTGGTGAAATTGCCAAGGGACACTGGGTCCTGTCCCTGACAGTCTCAGACTTTCATGATGTTTACTGGTACTTTCTTTCTTTACTCCGTTAACTCTGATAAAGCTTTCTGTGGGTGTACTCTGTCAGTATTTTTGATTATCTGATCCTGTGTAGTAGCTACAAACAATTTTATGTACTTTAATGGTCATTTGGTTAAACTCTAATATTAAAAGCTTATTTAAGTCTCTACTAGATTATCATTTTTATGAGATTCTCTATGTTTTCCCATTGATTTCTAGAAGTTCCTTATAATTTAGGAATATGAGCTCCTTATGGTTGTATATACTATAAAAACCTTCACTTGATTTTTCATCTTCATAATGCTATAGATTAATGCAAATTAGATTCTGTCATTTTTTATGAGATTTTCCATGTTTTTCCTCATTCATTTCTAGTTCTTTATCATTTATGAACATAAACACTTATATGGTTATGCATACTGCAAAAATCTTCTGTTAATGAAAGAATGTAACTAAATTAAATGTAGTTTGTGGTAGGCAGAATTCTAAAATAACCCTCAAATTTCCTTGATGTCACCAGGGCTAGAAGGTCAATCCTACAATCATGAGAAACTGAAATACATCAGAAACACATGAACTCCAAAGCTCCAATACGAGATTTCAAATTAGCCAACTGTTGTTTTTAACCTCATACCATCCCAAGCAAAGAACCTAGCTATGCCATTTCTGGGCTTCTGATCCACAGAACTGAAAGCTAGGTGTTGGTTTAAGCTAAGTTTGTAGTAATTTGTTACACAACAATAGAACACTAATTCATAGTTCAATTTGTCGATATTTCTTTTTCTGACTTTTAATTTTTTTGTGTGTTTTGTTAAAAACTGTCACCTTATATCAAAATCATGAAAATAACATTTTGTATTTTTTTTGATATTTTATTGATTTGCTTTCATGTTTACATCTACCATCAAAATTATTCTCAGATTGTATGGTTTCCTAGGTGGAAATTTCAAACATTTCTATGGATAATTTTTTATAAGTAATAAATGAATTTAGTGATGTCACTGGGGATGCCAGTTAGAATAGCATTTAAAAATTAAATACATTAAAAATAAATGTAACAAAAGATATGCAAGTTCTCTATGCAGAAAAATTAGATCATTATTGAGAAAAAGAAATAAGAACAAAATATAGAGAGATATAGTTTATGTCATTCCAGTGTGGATAAATTATACCACTGTATACTTTGTCAATTAATTACAAAATGCTCTATAGATTCATTGCAAGCCCAGTGAAAATCAAAGTAGTTTTGTTGTTGTTATTCTGACTTTTGTTTATTTTATTTTTGAATTAATTATGAAATTTATATGGAATTAAAAATCACCAAGTTTAGACCAGACACCCTTGAATAGCAAATTCTGGAGGACATGCTCTGGCAGACAAATTATATAGTTACTATCCAGAACAGGACAGTGTTCACCCTTGGTTCCTACAACAAGGGGATAAGTTGTTTTTACAGATTTTAAACCATATTAAAAGTGATAAAATGTTGACTGCTTTTTATCATTAACATGCACTGGCAATTCTAAACAATATCAGTGACAACGTATCCCAACTTCCGTGACAATCAGTCCCATTTTCCCTCTTGTTATGCTGGTGAGTTTATTAAAAAGTAAGTTAATCAAGACAGGATGGTAATAGCACTACAGTAGACAGATATCCAATAGGATCAATTAAGAGTCCAGAATAAGCACAATCATATATAACATTATCTTTATGACAAATATGACACTGTCTAGCAGTAGAAAAGAATAAGTGGTACTAGGTACATAATGGGAAAAAATTAAAATTAAACTTTGGCCTTTCCACCAAAAAAAAAAAATCACTTGTAGATGGTAGTATTACCAAATTTGTTACAGGTAGAGTTACATTAAACACTTGGTTTTCCAACATATTTAAGGTTTTTTTTAATTGTTTAAAAAATTTGTTAACATATGTTATCTCTCACATTGCATTTCAAATCTTACTTTTAAAATATCTTTACCACTCAAATTTTTGTAGTCCTTGTGTTTTAGGTACATAAACCACATGCATACTGTTAATTTGAAACTTTCCAGTCCTGACCATTCTAACTAAACGATATATTCTGTAATTTGAGAATTGGATGCTTATTAACACTGAGAAGCTGAGCAGATCAATAAAACAAACCATTGGTCAAATAAATTACAAGAAACTTTACAAGGCAGAATGTTTAGGAGAAAATCTCCTTACTCGTGTTATAATAGAATGATTCTTTTGAGTGTGGTTCATAAGCATCAGGTTCTGCATTTCTTCTCTGCCCATCTCTTGAAATAACTTATTTCCAAAGTACCACAAATTCCTGTGTGTTAATTTTAGTCTAAGAAATATTTTGGCTCTGACATTTAAACCTTCAGTCTCTCAAAGCTTTTCAGAGTCAAGAAAAATTTATTTGGCAACACCAGATGTTTAGTAATATTTAAACTCAACATCTGGATAATCAGAATTTTTTTCTTCTTTATACAAATGATTTGATGTCATGAGCACATAATCACTGTGTCTTCTGTAAGGATGCAAGATGCATCTTTAATAATTGGTGAAACCATATTTGATAAACGAATGTTCCTCTTAAGGCAAAAAAAGGAAACATAGCAAAGTTGATATTTTAAACAGTCTATGACACAGGAAATAGAAATCTACAACATATTTGATATTATTTTGATCTTAAAAACATTTTTGAAGCATTTCAGAAACTTTGCTTTAGACTAGAAACTTATGTTAGCACGAATAGGCTGAACCTTGAACATATTAACAGGATTTTCCTGTGAAAAATGACTGACAGAATCTATTATAGATTTTGTAGCATTATTAAAATGTCTGATACATAATACATCTTCAATAAACATTTCCTGAATTAAATCAGAGCTAGATATGACAGAATATCTTGTTTAATAGATTATAATGGTTATAGTGAGTTTTATGAACCCAGGTTTCAAATATAGTTGTATCTCACTGACTTTTCTAAGTAAATATTTAAGCACCACTGACCCTTAACAACATAAATACAGGTATATCTTTCCTCCTCTTTCTATTAAATATTTGTCCAAGAATTGTTAAGTTATTCAATCTCAAGAGCTCAGTTCTTCCAAACTCTAGGATGCGAACTAAATAGAGAATTTAACCCTTTCACAGGTGCTATTTGCTTATGGTGCTACTACACAAATTCAAAATTGCTTCTGTGTAGTTTGCTCGTTTGTTACTCAGGGCGTCCATAAGTAACTTACTCCCTAAAATCAATGTAATGGTCTTACATGCTTTAGCCCCAGGTTTATGTTCTTGGTGTCTCCAGTACAGACTCTCTCTTCTCCTCGTGGTAGGATTGGTTCCCTTGGGGGCTCCTGATGTCTTTCCTGCCACCAGACATGTTTTCCAAACTTTCAATCACTGGAGAAGCTTCTCTTCTAGGAAAAAAAAATAAGTTTTGCTTTCCAAGGCATCCAATGAAAGTTCTACTAATTCAAAGTATTAGTTTTCCACACACACACACACACACACACACACACACACACAAACACACACACAGAATGTTTTAGTCTTGTTCAATTTACAATCTATGATTAAAAAAAAATGTAGTGTCCAATTTTGTTAAAGCAAAACCTAAATTGTTTTTAAGGAAATGCCACCAATTTTTGCAGCGATAAAAGAATTGCACTACCTTGATTTTTTTTTCTCTGTTGTTCAGTGTGCCCTAAATGTATGCTGCAGTTAGCCACTGATCAAGGATTGCAAGGAAACTAGGGCACATTACAATAATGTTCAAAATTGCAAAAATGGACAGATGAAATGATCATGTTTTTTTTCATTAGTTTTCTGAATTCCACATGGTTTTTATCAACAAAATTAAACGGAAGATTGTATTAACATTATGAATATAGCAGGTAAAAAAATCAGTGAAAAAGTTTACATATCCACCTACCATAAGGTTCTTAAGTAAGGTTATCTGAAGAAATTTCCTGTAATTTCCACATGTCTATGTCAAAATGTAGAGACATGGACCTCTTTATATGATGAATAGTAATTATATTACAATTCTACATTTCCAGGGTATTCGAGTGCTGCTTAGGGTATATAGAACACTTAGATAGCCAATGGCAAGAGATAGCTCTTAAGAATTTTTTTTTTTTTTTTAGTAAGAATGCTTTTAATTTTAATTCTTCATATTCAAGAATAAAAGCACAATTTTTTTCTTTCATCTGCATCTCCTATTCATTTATATTTCATATTTCCTAACCCAGGTGGATTATGTATATGGAAAATAAAGAGAGGAATTTAAAATAAACCAATAAAAAATAATAAAGCTATCATTTGATGTTGAATATATATACCACTTTTTCTCTCATTTAAGACTACGTAACATTTTAAATACTCTTTGAAGATTAGGTTTAAAATACTCCCATAATTGAGTTGATATTCCTTGTAAGGTTTTATTAACAAAGAAATATAAAATATGAATTTGTTTTTTCCTTATTATATGATCTTGGCTCTCTTATTTTGAAGAATGTGAAACATCAGATAGAAGACCAAATTCTTTTCTTAGTGTATGATAATCACACCACCTTTCTTCTGTTCTTATAATTGCTTTTGAATCAGAAAAAGCAGGGAAAAAGAACGTAATCCCACCAGTCATGCAGGTTTTGAGGCATTTAGTTGTGCCTAGGCTTTAAGCGTGGGCCGTCCAGACAATGGTGGTTATATTTTGAAAATCATACAGAGATATCAGGCTCTACTATCACCCCTACAAATGGCAATGTGAAAACCATATGAGGGCAAATCCTCTCTTCTTGGAGCACTTCTGGATCTGCGACTCTCCAATCTGCTGAAGGCTGGGTGAATCTGAGGGGAATGGTTATCCCATCTGGAGCACACAGATTTCTGTGACATCCTTTCTATGTTTCCCTCAGCTCTGAGGCAGAGAGTCTGGTATCTGATACTGTGATGTCTTGATATGTGATAGTTGGTTATCAGATATGTACAGAACAGTGTGATGTACTAGGATTTCCTAAAACAGGTTCATGCTGGCAAAAAGGAAAACAAGACTTTAGAAACAAAACCATCTTGGATGAAAATTTATGTTGGAGCACAGCTGCCTGAACAGCAGTCTTGGCTGTTGGTCAGGGTTACGTGCACAGTAGGAAGCTACCTGCAAGGGTCTTTTGACTCAACCTCTCTCCTTCCTTCCCACCTTTTCCTGGCCTTTTTTAGATAACAGAAGGAAAAGTTTTTGCTAAAAGAAAGCACTGTGACACAAGGTCAGTCCATAACCTCTATTCTGCAAAGATCTTCTTCAAGAGTAGATCAAGAGAATTATTAAACATTTTTATGCTGGCTGGTAAAGGTGAGAGCACCAGACATGATTAATCTCCATAAGGTGACACCGGCAGCAGAAGCCATCCATGAGGGTCTTGAGGAAGGAGATTCTGGAGGACATCTGCGTTGTCACAGGTAGTGTCCCAGAGTGCCACAAGGGGGCTGCAGAGCAACAGTCATCAAGGGAAGAAAAGGAAAATGGAGGGGAAGCACTGCCAGAGTGAGGCCCAGTGGTGACAGTACACGATGATCCTGCCTAGGGAGGCTGCCAGAAGAACCAAACAGAGGGAGGAATTCTGTGAGAGCTCAGGCCATTTAAGCAGATGGGACCTCCAAGCTTATGGATATGTTAATTGTTGCAAATGTGGCACACAGACTCAACTGCATGGCCAATGAAGGAAAATACTTGTAAGAGAGGGGAGAGAGGGAGAGAAAGAGGAGAGAAACATATTAGCTGTCCTAGACTACAGCCTAATTGAAGACTTTTAACATATTAGTGAGTGAGAACTAATGAGCTGGTGACTTATAATGGCACACATATTAAAGTACACCTAATATTGAAATTAGCTAGATTATCTCATCATTAGACATTGTTACTAACTAATGTTTTGGAAAATCAGAATATCAGTGAATAGGAACTACGTTTCTGGAATTACTTTCTCTATAACCCTCTCTCAATTTCTTTGTATGATCTGTATTATTGAAATAGGCCATGTGTTTTCTCACCTTACCCAACTAAAACTGCTTTTCTGATATTTATGAATTTGGATCGTTAGGTTTTCCAAAAAGCACTAGTAAGTAATGTAAAATCTGTTCATTTAAGAAAATAAACAGACTTCTTTTAATTAACTTAGACTTGAACAGCCTGTTATCTAGGCTGAAATAACAAATAGACTTAACTATGTAAAGGTGCAACACCATAGACATTTCTGTCTTACTTGTATAACTCTTCTAAGAGGTTACTCATGTTCAGGGGCGGCTCTTTTCCATGTGCTCTTTCAGTAACCCAGGCATCTTCCTTATGTGAACCCATCATTTCCTGGGGCCTCTTTATCGAATGCTTTCAAGTGGCCAAATTGGAAAAAAACTTGGACAAACTCTCTTGCATCTTAAGCCCTTTGCCTGCGAGAAGCATACAATACTTTTGCTCTCATTCCTTTGGGAAAAAAATGGTTATATGACCACATCTAACTATGCAGGAGTATGGGACTTTTAGCTCCTAGATGGGAAGCTACCTCCCAGCTACTATTCTGCTTAATGTCAAAAGAGAAGTGAATATGGTGGATCGGCTAGTCAAAGTCATCTTTCTGGCCATCAGAAATCTGTGTGCACTCTTGTTCTCACACATAGAACACACTCTCTCCCTTTCTCAGAGACACAACCCAAAGCCCTATCCAGTCCATTCATCTTAAAAGTTCAGAATCTCTGTATGATGCATAAACTTATCTATTGAACTTAGAAATGGCTCCTCATGGCTTTACACTTAAGAATTAAAAATACAAGTTATTTGACAATATACACATTAGGCCTGCTGGCACGTTGTTTACTAAGGTAATCTCATGGAACCAGGAGAAATAGTTAGTATTCACATCCCCTACTATAAAGCATATTTCCTCCTGACTCAGGACACAGGGACCCAGCAAAGTCAAACATCGGGCTTTGGGAGAGAGAGGAAGGACTCCAACTATGAGATTGGGGAAGCACTAGCCCTGCCCCTGGTAGAGTCAGGGTCTGAGATTCAACAACGTTCTATTGTGGCAAATTTTTTGGCTCCAGCGCAGTTTTGCTAGCTTCTCCTTCATGGAGGGAGGAGTATGATACCATCTGCAAGAGTGATCCAAGACTTGCTGTTGCAGATGTACAACAAGACATATCCGTGGACTGATTGGCTGCCTTAGCATTTGTTTGGGAGCACAGCCCCCTCCCAAGCGTGATAAGGACACTGTAGTTCAAGCCTCGTGGTTGGAGCATGCAAGACCTGGCTGACAGGCAGCCTGATCCACCACATCAGGACTCCACCAGGACTGGTGATTTTAAGTACTTGCAGCTGTTGCCTGTTTCCCTACTTAGCGTGAGACTACTCTGCAAGAAATCTGCTATTCCTTACTTCTTAGATATGTAGAGTAAGGATTCATTATATTACGTATCACATGATTATGTTCAGGAAAGTTGCGAAACTTATTGAACAGGCATAGGACAGTAAAAGTTACTACACTTTAAATCTTTGTTTTGAATTTTAGCTTCTGACAGATATGTCGGTTAAAGACACTGAAAAGAATTACATTTAATATGAGTGACATAATTCTATAGAAGGATATATAGACTCAAACTTGTAGAAATCTTTTATAGGTGGAAAAGCTATAATATTAATATATTATTAAGTTTTCAAAAATATATTTTAAAAAATTTGGGTGCAGCAGGAGGCTAGTTAAGTCTCATCGCCCACTTACTCTATAGATTTGATCACATTGTTAATTTGGTAGGCAGAGCTCCAGAAGCTTTAGCTATTTTAACACAATTCAGAAAATACTGATTGGATTAAGTTTGGAGCAGACCAATGGATTTTTATTCTATTAGTTGTTATATCAATTGTTATTTGGTATTAATTCAATTGTATTAATCAGATTTTGTTATGTAATTAGTAAGATTGCATGCAATTCTAAACTTGTGCTTTAATTTGTTTTTATTATTTGTTTTATTTGTTTTTATTTTTATTTGCTAAATAGTGGTGATGGATTTTATGTATTACATTTTACTGATTTTCTTGATTAGATATGTCTTCCCTTATCATACGGGATGTGACAATAAAAACGAAATGGGCAGTGGGTTTGAGAAATAACTCGTAGGTGCCTGAGGGATGTGACACACAATTGAAGTGCAGCGAGCTCTTGGCCTTTAATTTATATGAGATTGCCTCTGTTCGAGGGTTAAGTCTCTAAGATCTGGCACTGAGGAAGATTGGTGAGTTATTAAACACGAAAGATCTTGCAGGGGAAGAAAAAAGTCAGCTTCAGCCAGAGAAATGTTTAAAATATAAGTTATTTCCTAGGAATTTAATAAACATGCATTCTCTGAATTTTTTATTTGATCATGATAAACTAGTTTTGATTGTGTTGATTAATATTGCATTATAGACCACATCACAAGTGTAATTGTTTGTTTGTTTGTTTGTTTACCATTTTTCTTTGTTTGTTTCAATAGTTAAAGAATGTCAATCATGAACTTTTAGTTCCAGGGATAATTAATATGCCACAGAAGTATGAAAGAAGCTATACAGGGGACACATTAGAATTTGATTATCCTAGATATCTTTAGGGTAGATTTGGATTCTGTTCAATTGTTGCTTTTAATTAATTTTGAAACCATATCTGGTCTTCACTAGAAATACCATAAGTCTTCCCTAAATGCATGCTGTGCTATCATTTACAGGTCTGTGTTTTAAGACTTACGAATAGAAATACCTAGTACAGAGCTGATCAGACTTGACTTGAGTCATGCAGTAGGACTGTCAGAAAGATTGTTTGAATTCTCTATTAATGCCTAGATTCAAGCCTGGAGGAAGTCTCTTGAAGATTTGGTTCATCTAGGTTTCTGTTATGCTGGATGGATATGATGAAAAGACAGAGGTAGAAGGGTTTGGTTATTGACAAGAGGTTATAACAGGACAAAAGGTAGAGAAGATGGGTCCAGATGTAGATATGTTTTGAGGAAATGTGGGGTTCTTGCAAGGACCTGAGTAGACACAATAATGATTTGCTTCAGGGCATTAGCTATACTGGCGGATTGAAGTGGTCAGAGGTGGGATAGATTTAAAGGAAGAACTCAGTTGTGGATTAAAAGAGAAACTGAGATGAGAAAATCTGAGGGAGAGGCAGGTATGGGGATGGAGATCAGAAACTCTTCCTGTTGCTTGTTGGAGGGGGGTGCAACATTAGTGTTAGGCTGTTTCAGACATATTTTTTTAAATTTATTTATTATAGCTTATTATGGGGGTACAATCGTTCTGGTTAAGTATATTGCCCATGCCCCTCCCAACCCCCTGAGACTGAGCCTCAAGGGTGTCCATTCCCCCAACAGTGCACATGGCACTCATCATGTAG
>CM052440.1:143457977-143473727 GCA_028533085.1 Varecia variegata
CCTCTTAGCGATTGTGAATTGTGCTGCTATAAACATTCGGGTGCAAGTATCTTTATTATAGAATGACTTTTGTTCTTCTGGGTAGATGCCCAATAATGGGATTGCTGGATCAAATGGAAGGTCTACTTGAATCTGTTTCATACATATTTTAAAGGGTTTTTGAGAAAAAGGAATCCTAGCTGTTTTATTCACTTTGTTTAGCTTTCCAGTTGGCTCTCCTTTTCGAAGAAGTTGAGTGATAATATGCAATGTTTTCAATAAATGCTTAACAGAAATATAATTTACTTTTCTTGGTTCTAGGGAGGATGATTGGTTGATGATAAATAAAAAAGATTGGTCTTGTCATTTTCAACGCTGTATTTAACTGGATGACAATAACTCACAGCATAAATAATTACCATGGCAGCAGAGTTTGGGTAATGAACAGCAAGCAAAACGTGAAAGATGAGGCAAGATCATGCTGATGTTGATTTATTTCATTAAGGCTCTAATTCTGCATGTTGCCATGATTTAAATTTTATTTTCTAAGATGTATTCTTCGTTTAAGAGGTGACCAAGGATGTTTTCCCAGAGTATCAGGTCCAGTAAATCAGTGGAGTTAAATGTAATTTGTAAAAAGTCATCAGAATTATTGAGAACACAGAATGAAATGCATTTAAAATTTTAAAATATCTACAAAATGTGAACGTTGTTTCTAATTATTTGTACAAATTGTCTGTTATGTATGTATTTTTGATATTATCACACTTTTTCCTAAATGGAGGCAGTTTACATAAACTGAACTTTTAAAAATAAGTATTTTTTTCTTCCCTATCATGTTCTATGACCTTCTTTAATCAAATCAAACCAGTAGATGATTTGTAGGAATGAAGCTTAGGATTCCATGATGCTAATGTGTTATCTTAGAGTTGCTATCTTCTTCATTATATAACTTCTTCCAAAAATACTCTAGATTTTGTTAATAGAAAAAAAAAATATTTTCACATCATCCTCACTGTAGATGTGTGTGAAATTTACCAAAAAGGAAGAATAATGATGATAGGGTCAAGCCCAGGGTAATCACAATTTCACAGCCCATATCTTTAAAAGTGCCCCTTTTCTGTTGGACCATCCTGTAAAGACAATTGTGGTTTTATACATGTTTAAGGAATTACTTAACATAGAAAACATTGAAAAGGGGCTGTTAATATGATCTATACTGTGTTAATATGATCACAAATTTCTCAATCCTTGCTAACTGGTAGATAGCTTGTGCAGAGTTTATAGCCCCTCCAGGAAATCTTGGAGATTCTTGTTATTAGATGGTCTCATTATTCACTGTAGATAAACATTCTGACCAAAATGTGTTTGAGGCTTTTTAAAAAATAGTCCATTTTTACAGTATTGGGTATAACATGATAAAAAAATTATATATTATTAATTCATTAATAAATGACATTTAATATTTTTCACTAAATGCCAGACTTTGGGTTATACTTTTTTTTTTATTTAATCTTCCTCCCTTATTGCATATAATCCTCAAAAGTACCTACACTTATAATAATGAAAACTCCTTTTGTTAGTATACTTATTTCCTCTTACAAAGAAGGAAATCGAAGCTCAGGAAGGTTAAATTATTCACCCAAGTTTACACAATTAGAAAGGAGTGGAACCAGGATTTTCATCTAACTTTAGTTAATGTAGTATCCTGAGTCAAACTGTCTCTGCTTTGTGTGACATGGGAAAAGTAACCTAAAATCTCTGAGATTGGATTTCCTTATCTGTAACTGTAAATAATTATACTGTACTTATCTCATAGAGCTGCTCTGAGGATTGAATGAGATAATGTATGTAACACAGCCTAGCCTAGCCTGTCTAATTGACTTTCTCATACTGTTTTGGATTTGTCTCATCTTTAAGGGTGCAACTAGCATAAAATGAATTGTGGAGTGTTCCATCTTTCTCTAATCTTTGGCAGGTTTTGTATAAAATTGCAATTTTCTCTCTTGAGTATTTGTCAGGACCAACTTTTAAACTTATTTGTGCCTCATAATTCTAATTGTTTAATAGGTGTATTCGGGTTTTATAGTCTTATAGTATAACATCTAGAAGTTCATTTTCTGAAGATGGTACTAATCTCTTAGTTTTTATTTTCCTTTTTTTCTTGAATGATATATTAGCAATTTTTAATATTCCAGATTGATAGCTAGTACCTCCATATTCTACAGATACAATTCCACTATCCTCTCTTTTAAATTGCTGTTTGGATGACTAATCTCACTCTAACAGTCATTCCATGTTGGGCATTTGTGTTTTCTCTCTGGACGCTTTAATAATATTCTTCTTGACTTTTATTTTGTAGTTTAATACAAAATACCTACCTGGGAATCTCTTTTTATTGGTAACATTTTAAAAAATAGTTCCCAAATTCAAATATTCATATTTCAAATTATTTCTGGAAAAAATATTAAATACTATAATATTAAATGTGGTTTCTTTGCTACTGTTTCCCTCTGGTTCTTCAGAAAGTTCAAGCACATGTATATTATGTACATTATATATTCTCATAAGTTTGTATTTTTCTAGTATAGTTTGCATTTCTATTTTAATAATGTGTCACTATTAAATCTGCATTTCTCTAACCTTTCCATCATATTAAGCTTCTCTTGATTGGAGATTGGCAGGCTGGCAAATGCTCTAGAGTTGAGTCTGAGCTTCAACTCATTACTCTGGATTCCAGTTACTTTCTAAATTTGGTTTCTATGATGTACTCTCATTTCTTGAGGGTTAGCTAGTAATGTAAAGAATGATTATTATATTTTATTCAGTATAACTAGGTTTTTTAAACTGTAAAATTCTTAGATATAAAAGTCTGCAGGGAATATTCCCACTGAATGATAAAAATGCCATGGATTCTATTCTTCCCATCAATGCCTTGGTCTAGATCATATTCTGTAGTACTTCCCCTGCATTTCTTGTCAGCCTGAACCCTAAAGATTTTCTGAAACACCGCAGTTCTCCTCAGAGGAGAGTTTTTTGCTGCTTTACTTTGGGCCAGTGACTTCCGCCCCCTCAGCAGCCTTTGTTCACTTCCGAGCTTGGCAAAGGCCCGGTGTTCCTAGCAGGTCTCCCGCCGTTCACAAGTGAAGCCATGGGCACGTGAAGCGTCAGTGTCTCCAAGGCATGCTGTGGATCCAACCTCAGTGTTTCTGCAGTTGGCCTCCTGAATACATTTGGTGCAGCTAATGTGGTGTCCTTTAGCACTAGTGACTCTGGATCCGGTTTTTGCATCCTGTTCTTTGCAGTAGAGACGTCTTTGTATATCTGACTATTCCTTGCTTCTCTAAGGCATCTCACTATTGAATCTTTGACTTAATTCCCTTTTATATCTACAAAGATGATACAATTTACCTTTATCCCCCTTCTACATTAGGGAGCAGGTGTTTGAGACCTCGTCTCTAGCCAAAGGCCTTAACTTGGGCATTTTTCCTTAACTCTGGCATCTACAAAAATTAAAACACCCATCTCTAAAGCCCTGGTGTTTTAAGGTCCTGGACTACCATAACAAAATATGATAGACTGAGTGGCTTAAACAAAAGAAATTTTTTCACCGTTCTAGTGCCACAGGTCCAGTTCCAGGTGAGGGCTCTCTTCCCAGCTTGCTGCGTCCCTCCACAGCAGAGAGAGCCAAAGCAAGGTTTTTAGTGTCTCTTTTTACAAAGGCGCTAATCCTATCGTGAGGCTCCCACCCTCATGACCTCATCTAAACCTAATTACCTCTCAAAGGCTCCATTTCTAAATATCACATCAGAGGGTTGCTGTTCAACACATGGGTTTTGGGGAGACACGACTCAGTCTGTAGCATCTGGGTTTAGAGAGCTCTCTATTATCTCGGCCCTTAAACTGAGGTCTAGTCTGGAAGTCAGATTGCGGACATATTCTCTGACCCAGCCTGTTTCATAGCTGTGATATCTTCTCAAACACTCGTGTAGTCAGTCATAAGGTGACCAACGTCTTGCAGTTTGCCCGGTACTTTCCTGGTTTTAGAACTGAAAGTCCTGTGTCCTGGTGAGCCCTGTGCCCCTGGAAAACCAGGTGAACTATGCAACCTTCTCAAGTAGTTGAAGAGTATGTGTTGGAAACTATCACTTGATAGTACCTTTTAACTCCATTAAAATCTTGGAGTAGTTTCTGGAACTACCCTTCTGACTTTTTATTTATTTGGTCTAATAGCACCCTCTGATAGCAGTTGTCCAAATGCTGCTCAGGAAGCTGTCAAGGGAGCACAGGTCTCTTCTGTTTCTCCCTTGACAGCAAGCCCATAACACACATTCATTTCACTGTTACTCTGAAGCATCTCAAAAGCTTTCTCATCTTTTCCTATGAAAGCACAGCTTCTGCAACCTGCCCTCCTACAGATAGAGAATTCTCGGGCCAGGAGACTTGGAGCCACTGTGGAATCTACAAAGATTAAGTCCAAATGGCATTTTCTCTAGAGGAGAGACTCTGGTCTGAATCCACATACCAAGAGTTGCTGGGACTAGCATTTGAGATGGCCTGGATAGCTACAGAATAGTGGGCATTTGAATCATACCTCATTTTTTTTCTGATATTAACAGTTTTATAGGTATCTAACAGCTCATTGTGTAATTTTTGTACTAGAAGGACGAAAATAAGCATACTTCTCACATTATTTCAAGATAAATTATTATATGTAAATAGCCTACAATTTTATGATGGAAAGTTTCATTTTTATTGGATTATTTACAATGAGTATAGGTTCATAATTGACTAAAAGTTATATATTTGAATATAAATGTGATTGATAAATAGAGGTACACATATGTATACATACATATTGTGCTTGCATTAGAATTGTGACAATTCAAATTATGTAAAACTAGGTATGTGCATAATTTCATATATATGAAATTATATAGATATTTTCATCTATTTATATAGATCCATCTATGCATATAGTGTACATATTTTGTTATTTGTTTATTTTTATGACAATTATGAATTGGGTCTTGTCACATTTTGTTAGTAGATTGTGTATGTACACAAAATATAAAAACAATAGCAGAAATTGTATGAAGAAAGATGGATGAAGAATGCGATGTGCACTGTCGGGGGAATGGACACCCTTGAGGCTCAGACTCGGGGGGTTGGGAGGGGCATGGGACTATACTTAACCAGAACTGTTGTACCCCCATAATAAGCTATAATAAATAAACAAATAAATAAATAAATAAATAAATAAATAAAATGGAGGTAATCATACCTTTCCCACAAAAAAAAAAAAAAAAAGTTTGTTCAGTTATAAGTACAATGAGATGCATTTTAAGGGAATGAGGAAAAAAATTTAATTCTTAAATTTAAACTAGTAGAGTAGGCTTAAATTTTATTTTTATTTTTACAGAATATGATATAGACATTTTTCCAGGAATACCTATTTCTTAGTGCTTTGAGAAGGTGTCACTGGCAACTATTATTTCCCCTCCAGACGTACAGTCCTGATAGTTGGAGTCACCATTCACACTGACTTGCCCATAACTATCAAAAATGTTTGTAAAATCTTACATTTCCAAGCCATAGATATAGTCACAAAATTGCAGAGGCTTCAAGGACACCCTGAAGTGGTAATTTACTTCAATAACAGATGTTTTTGCCTTCAGTACTATGATTTATTTACATTGAAAGAGCATTCATCATAGAATCAAAGTTTTGTCTGAAACTATTCTTGGAAAAAGAATTCAAATATTCTTGAGCAAGCTATGGTTCAGTTAATTTTAAATCTGAATTATATTTTGAAGTACTTTGGGGAAACTTTAAATATCATAGAAATACCTCATATTCATAAAAATAGAATAAAATGTATAACTGTGAAGGTAGCACACATTTTTATTTATTACATTCTTTTCTATCTAAAGAATGTAATTTTTCTGTAGGTAAAAATATCACAGAAAATAAAATTCTACATTGTTTCTAACTAATATGTAACAGGGTAAATAAGAAAACTGTTTTTTAGCACATATAGGTCTAAAAGACTGAGGTTTTCTCTCTGAATATTAAAAAAAATCCAATGAAATAGTATAAAAATATATATTTTGTATATGAATTAACTAGAGCAGCAAGTTCTTCAACTATTTTTTACATGTGTTAATATATTTCCATGCATGGGAATTCAGTAGCTTGGTAACATCTTTGCACACAGAGAAAACAGACATTGAGTAATGGCTTGTTTTGTTCTTATTTATATTTATATTTGTTCTTATTATAAAACAGTTTAGTGATTTTATGAAGGTCTAATTTGAATGAACTTTTCAAGAGTTAATCTAATACTTTTGGCTCATTCTGGGACATAAGAAGTGACCCAAAGATATTTAAATAATTTCATGACTTCCCAGCATCTAGGGGACTTTTACAAGGCTCTGCTAGACCTTAGAAAAATCTGGTCATTATGATCTATAAAGAAATTTGTAGACCTCAGATAAATTATAAGTTGATTATGGAAAGAAAAGGCAGAACTTTATCTTAACAGAAAAAAAGAGTATAATAAGCTTTGTGACTCCTATAATCCCTTGAAATTGAGAGTTCCTTTAACATTATATCCACTTCTCTTTTCTCTTCTTCTCAATCTACACTGTCTGGTCTTATAAACCACTCAGCTAGTTTGGACAGTTTGCCTTGTCTATAACTTCTAAATGTTAGCTCCAGTTTTCTTTATCTTAACTCTGAAATTTCCATGGATGTCCAATTCTCAAACTTAATACAGAAAATGTAAAACTTATTCTACATCTCTTCCTTAGAAATGTGTCCTTTCTACTCAGTTCCAGATATTGGTTAAGATGATTGATGGTCTGTTTTCTGCCTTCTAGGTTAACACAAAGTGATCATCTAGCACATTTCTCTCCCCTTCACTGGACTATCAAAATATAATTTATCACAAAATTCTGTCAATACTGAATTTTTACTTTATCTTGAGTACCTTGCCTTTTTTTTATTCTTAATGCTGTAATCAAATCCATTGGCAATTTGGATTTAAGTTATAACCTCAGAATTGATGACTATTAATATGTCTATACACTAGGAACTGGGCCACACAGCAGGAGGTGAGCTGCAGGTGAGTGAGCAAAGCTTCATCTGTATTTACAGCTACTCCCCATTGCTCACATCACTGCCTGAGCTCCACATCCTGTCAGATCAGCGGGGGCATTAGATTCTCATAGGTGTGCAAACCCTGCTGTAAACTGCGCATGTGAGGGATCTAGGTTGCGTGCTCCTTATAAGAATCTAATGCCTGATGATCTGAGATGGAGCTGAGGCAATGATGCTAGCACTGGGGAGAGGCTGCAAATACAGATTATCATTGCCAGAGAGGTTAACAATGTAATAATGATAGAAATAAAGTGCACAATAAATGTAATGTGCTTGCGTCATCCCCAAACCATCCCCCTCCCATCCTCTGGTCTGTGGGAAAATGGTCTTCCATGAAACCGGTCCCTGGTGCCAAAAAGTTTGGAAACCACTGAATTATGATACTTTCTGTTGCAAGGTATAGGAAACTCTAATTTAACCACCTTATAAAATAAGGAATATTTTTTAGCTCATTAAATAAGAATCTCCAAGGTATTGTGGTTTGAGGAATTCAGTCATCAAGTGGCCCAGAGGTTTCTTCTCCTCCTGTTCTTCCACCAGCCATATGTTGGTTTATCTCTCCTCTGGTGACAAGTTGGCTGTAACAATTTACTTCTTGAGATTTTGGTCAAGATTGCAATACATACCTATGCCCAAATAAATAACAGTTAAGGGATAAGAGACCTAAATGATTGGCTTATACAAATAAAGATGTGCCTCTGAGTCTCAGGGAGAGGTGAGAGCAGGTGAGCACACTGAGGTTCTTCCGTCATGCAAGGACTGAATGGCTATTCAGGGCTCTCAGCAACAACTGCTAAAGATTCCACGTGGAGAAAATGAGGGCGCAATCATTATCAGCTCATGGCTAACGTGCTTAGACTGATTAATCATATTCAAAAAAGGAAAAACCTTTTTTACAAATTGTCTCTGATACATAGAACATCCTGAACCAAAGATGTCTACAATCTAAGCATATGGCTTGTGATCTTGGTTTTATCCAAACTAAGCTAATGATAACAATATGCTGCAGGAAATCCCCGAAACCGAGGCCATCTGCTTTTCCTTTCCTCCTTTCTCAACGTGAGATGGCCATAATGATAATTGTTCAAATTCTCATAAACAGGGCTGCATCAGGTGACTCCACCTGTGTTCTTCACAAGTACACCTCTTATTAATAGTTTCTGCTGATTTTTGTACCTTGAATTGGATGTCTTTTCCTTTCCAATTAGATTCTTGTCTTGTTTCAAGCCCCAGTTTAAACAGAAGCTCCATGTAAAATGTCCCCCAAGGGGCCACTTAGAATTAACCCTTCCCTCAGGGGTCTGTGAGCCCTTTATTGACTTCTCCTTCAAGGGAAGCAGCAGAGTGTTTGCTTTAGAGTGAGAGATACTTGCTCAAATCCTGGATCTTCCACTTAGGAGTTGTGTTACCCCAAACAAGTCAATTAATTTTGCTGAATCCTCATCTGCAAAACATGGAAATCATAACATTATTTAATATAATGAAATTTTAAAATGACATACAAATGCACATTATTTTTATAATTACACTGTATATTTTTTTTTATAAAATAAATATGTTGAGCCCATAAATACTCTTGGGTGACAATTTTCTTGGATATTTTCCTGAAAGTTAAGTACTTTCTTTAGATAATAATGAACATAAACAAGTATAATATTTTGCATGTTTTATGACTTTGGAAATGCAATACCTGACTCACAAATAAATGTAGCTTCAAATATACTTAGAACTTTCCTACTTACTTTTTTCAGATAAAGGTAGAATTGTGTCAAATAATGCCATCATTCTTCGTGACTATTTTGAATTAAATCAATGTCACAACATTTCCTGTTTCATATATCCTTGGTGCTAAAGTAAATTTGTTTAGGGGCTGTATAATGGATACTGTTTCTATTAGCAAGGAAGATAGTATGAATCCATATTTCAATTTTAAAGTCATCTGAAGGAAATATTTTAAAGTGTTCTTTGTTTTCATGTATCTGGAGAGCTCTGTCCACAGAGAAATTGACAAGACTTTGTAGTTGTCAATTCCATCTTGAAGCAGTGCTTTTTCCAGCTTTGCAAAGTTTGCATAATTCAGCTCTCTATCTCCTCTTCCAGAGTGGTAGCATGAGAAAGACCACTTGGTTCTTTTAACAACATCTATAATGGTGACCTCAGGGTCTTAAAAAAATAAAGAGTGTTCTCATAAATATGGTCAAAATCATCCAAGTCAATGAAGCACTGAAAGAATCTGTTCCTCTTTAATTATTCTGAAATTGACCAATCTTTTATCACAAGTAACATGTATACCAAAGGTAAGTTTTAATACATGTCCTATTTTTAAAAAGCCACTCACTGTCTATATGGTAGACACAGATGTACTGCCCTGCAGTTTCTTCAGAGACTTTCTTTAATCAAGATTTTCTCATGACCCTTATTAATTATGATGTTAAGATTTTCATGCGTATAGGGAAACACAATTTGATCTCATCAACAGAGGCATTGATGCTAATGGACTTTCACATAGAAAGCCATGAGTCACAAAGACATCTGGAGTTGTGTACTTCATTCATGTACCAAAATTAGATCAGATGCACAGCACCATATGTTTTCCATCTGAGCTCAGAGTGAGAAGAATTTCTTCAAAAGTTTTACTTGGAAAAGAAAGCATATATGGTTGTGAATATATCAACTGCCTTTCTTGTTTCCAAAAGAGCATCACAAAATAGAAATTCTCCTTCAGCATCCAACATATACTTAGACAGAGGCTTAGAAATTGGGTGACTGAGAAGTACCAATACTCTTCTGCAGGTGCATGCTGAGAGGAAGTGGCATAGCTGAGAAATCCACTATGAACTACTTCAAAATACTTAAGAAAGACTAGTGATTCAGAAGTTATGACATCATTTGGCTGAGACAGTACTTCCATTTCCTTCCTCTACTTAAATTTATGAAATAGCTGAGTCATTTTCAGAATACATGAATTTACTATGCTCTCTCCAATCTCAAGTAACTTTTTTTGATTTGCTATCCAACCAGCAACTCTGAAGGGTGCTTCACATCCAAACTTTTGAGTAAAATTCCAACCTTCTCAAATGAGGCCATTTTCTTTTGGAAAAGTTATACATTCACTTTTATTTTTTCCGGTTTCATCCATGCCATCCAAATAGTACCATAGTTTTTGTTTTTAAATAAATATGGAAATGAATGCATATGGGTCCTTGTGCTCCTTGTCTATAGTATTTTCCAATATATGCTGAGCCCTCAATACATCAAGGCTACTGCCATAATCACAATGTCTTGTTAGTATATTTTCTTTAAATTTTATCAGGTGGACAATGTTATAGATATTATAAAAATTACTACAATTCTGACAATTGTAAACAATGTCAAAAGTTATGATTTTGGAGTGAAGTAAAACATTACTATATTACATGCTTGTTTTACAGGCAGTTTTAAGAGGAATAGGAAGGAAATTTGAGATTAAAAAAATACTTGTCAGTTATGGACCCCACTGAGTCACATTTTTGGTCTCATGAGCACAAGAATTAGAATATGCCTTATTCTAGAATATGCCAATATTACTCATTGACTATGTCCACTTGGTAAATTATTTAACTGTCCCAAGCCAGTTTCCTCAAATACAAAATGAGCATTATTATGACTATCTCATTTTAGAGTTCTTAACAAATATCTGGACTATAAGTGTACTGTAAATTACTTTGTCTTTTTCTTTCTTCCCTTATGTACTAACTTACACTCCTCTGTATGTTATGTGAGGACAGGTCCTGAAAAATTTGACATAGCTCAGTGCTTGAACATTTTGGGTGCTAAGATATTTTATGATTTGCAAACATGGTTTCACAAGACTTTTAATTATAACACCATTTATTCTTCTGATAGTCATATTTGTTGGTTCAGGATTTTCTGCTCCATATTTTATCACTATCTTCTGTTTATTGATTCAATCCTAGAGAGTTCTCAACACATGCACACAAGTACTATTAACATCTATTGGGTGTCGGGCAGGTGTTGGGGAGGAGGGGATGGGTATATTTACACTAATGGGTTCCGTGTGCACCGTCTGGGGGATGAACTTGCTTCAATCTCTGACTCGGGTGGGGCAAAGGCAGTATATGTAACCTAAACATTTGTACCCCTGTAATATGCTGAAGTTAAAAAAAAGAAAAAAATCCTAGACAGTAAAAAGTATTGATCTTTTGCTTGGACTTTTATCAGCCATTTCTAAATACTTCATACTTTGGTCGACCCTGTGATAGATTCCGTATCTTTGTCTCAATATTCAGAGCCCTGAGTTCTTGCCAATAATCCTTAATCTGCCTCTATTTACAGCTCTTTCTCAGGAAAAGTGCCCAGTGGTGCTCCACTAATAGGGACATTTCCAAAGGATCCAATTATCTAATGCATAATGCTTCTTCTCTCTTGTTTCCAAATATTTTTCAATATTTCATTGTATAGTTAATTTTAAATTTTTCAAAACTCATTTATTGAATTTTCAAATGATCACATCAGCATGTATTCTGCTTTTTGTTTTATGCCACTTATCTATTTCACAATAAATAATAACTTTTATTTATTCCTGAAAATTGACCAATGTTTACCACTGTATCTGCCCAAATAGTTGGATTTAAATTGGAAAGAAAAAAACTGTACCTGCTAGTCTACCAAAAAGGGTTGCCAACATGTTTTTTGGCATCATACTGTTGCCAAGATTTTGGTAGCTACTCACAATCTACTTGGTTACATCCACTCTGACTTTGGGGAAACACATTTCTTCCTCTAACAGGAGACATATGAATAACTGAGAACTTCTTTTATTGAAATCCAGAGCTCTGCATCAACCAAAGAGTACAAATAAGATTTGGGACAAGAATCATGGATAGGCAAAAAAGAAAAAAAAACAATGTACTATTTTGATGAATTGTATGTCTTGATGCTGTCAGAGCACCAAGATTTCTGTGATGCAAAGAGGAAGCATTTGGATTTTCAATGAACAAATGTGTCCCAAACTCTTAATTTCAAAACTGCAAGAGAAAGGCATGTTGTTCAATCCAGATACATTTAGAAATGAGTAACGATGACAGAGGGGGCTACTGCAATACCCTGCACCTTTTTCAGAATCACAGCACACATTTCTCTGGATGCTTGGAGTGTCAGCCATGGTGCTAGAGTGTTGTCTCCTCTGGTGCCTGTCCATTGCTGAAGAGATTTGCTTGCCCAAGCTGATACTGCCTTTTCTGTAGCCACCTGTGTCCCATGACTAGAGGCTGTAAGGTATAAAGATCCAACCACCATGCCTTACATAGACCCAATTTGATAGGCCATCCTAGCTCTAGAACCACCTAAGGGATCAACTTTGGCCTTCGCTGTGACTATGCAGCAGCTGGACTTCTCCCTACTCAATCCCACTTTCCTTTCCTTCCACACAGGAGTTGATCCTGAGAGTACTCCCTAATAAACTTCCAGCACACAAAACTCCAGCTCAGAGTCCGTTTCCCAGGGAACCTGACCTGCAACAGCAAGCATATGACTTGTTACAGAAATGTAATGAAATTTTCTGCATCATTTTGTCATATGAAGGTTTTCAGGTGTCTCATGGGCTTGCACTGGATAAACAATAGTAGCTGGGCTCATTCTGATGCCAAAATAATTATGATCAAATAAACCATTAGGTAGAAATGAAGGTAGGATTTAAAACACAAGATGAAGTTACATTGTTCTTCTGTTTATTGGACCATAATAGAAGATAAATATCACACTAAAATTAGATAATAAATTAGCACCCCACAGAACTAAGCAACATTGTTTTGCTCTTGAAATTGTGTGATGTCCTCTAGTTCATTAAAAGACAGTTAAATCTAAAATTGAGAGAGAGAAAATGCAATGATGAAAGATAAATTCTCTACATAAAGTAGACTAAAATCTCAGTGATCTCAAAGGTCAAATACCATGTCCTGTTCACTTTTGAAACAACAGCCCACTGTTGTAATGGGACATAGTAGAAGCCAAACAAATATTTACTAAACCAGAATAAAGCAGCTTCTATTCTCTCTGTGGCATTCTAACCTTGCCTAGGATTCTGGTTTTACTGCTTTTGGAAAAACACTCTTGATTAAACAAGGTACTATTTTCTGCCGTAGGTGACTGCCGGTGGGCAGCAATATCTCAGAGTTGGAAGTTGGAGTGGTCACTCTGGCAATGTAAGCTCCGGGGAGAGTGAGCAGTTGCACATGTGACTGCCAGAGACTCCCGGGAGGGGGCGCTGCTGTGGAAAGAAGGGTGTGGGTTTTAGTGTTGATTTACTACCATCTCCTACCTTTCAGATTCATAATACACAAGAGAGAACAACTCCGTCCCAGTTACACCCCATTACGTTTCCTATTTGATGAAGTACAATTTGTAATTTAAACATAGAGTCTCTGTAAATTAGAACAAAACAGGTAAGTTAATCATTAAAAATCAGACGTGATAACGAAGTCAAGTATTTGAAGGAAATTATCTTAGGGGGAAAATGTACTGATATTTTAAGTTTTTAAGAAGCCAATTATAAGTTACAAAAAAATAGCTTGATGAATTTAACATTCCTTCTGGATTGGGTATATTTTTATAGGATATAAAAGTCTTGTGCCTGGAAATATTTTAAAGTGATGCTTTAATTTTGATTCATGATAGACATAAGTATGCTTTAAGCAGCATATGTACAAGGGTAACTCTACTTCAAAGAGGAGAAATCTAAGTCTAATTTGCACTTGAGAGGAGGCACATGAAGGACTTCAGTCAATATAGAGAAGTTCATTGTATTTCTGTGTTAAGCATTTGATATACTATCTTAGCAGTTTAGTCACATACTTAATTTGCATGAAGAGTTTTTCTTAAATGTCAGAAGTGAGATATGACAATAAGTATTCTCTTTGATTAACACATTCAAAATTTTGCCTGACCTTAAATGAAGATATGCAATAATAACTCACTTCAAAAATGCGAATTTGATCTTTATAAATTGAAACAAAAAATTCATACTGACAATTGAGATCAGAGTGCTTTACCTTGTATATATAGATACAGTGCTAAAATATATATTTTACCATCTTTCAGATGTTTTCTTACACTGCCATTATGAAGATTCATTATTCAAAGGTGATAACTGCCTTTTTAAAAATGTCTTTTCACTTTAGTGAATTCATGCGCTATCTTCTCTATGTAAGATACAATACAGCAGTCAATTTTCTGGTAGTTATAATAATTTAAATATTAATTTTTATAGAAAGTCATTATATACTGAAGCTTTCCTGTAACTGTAATAAAACATCATATGCCTATTGACAGGTACTACACACGTGTGGTGTTTTATGTGTGAATGTGCATATACCTACACATATGTAATTACACCATAATTATTGACAGCCCAGTGGTTTTTAGTGGAGTAGAAGGTCATTATATTGAGAGACTTTGTTCATACTCAAATGTTTGCTAAGAATTCCAAAGACCATCATTATACCACGCAAACAATGTATTCATGTAATACAGCAATGGTCTTCACTGTTATAGAAGGTCTAGTGACTATATTTTAATATTCTTATACATAGAAAATATAAACTAATCTAGATGTGTAAATATATTTAATAAGGTTTTAAATTTGCTTAATAATTGGGTATCATATTTGCTTGATTATTCATAGCTTTATTTCCACCCTCAAACACAAGTCCTGTTGTCTCATGTTTCTTATTTATCCAGTCAGTTTAAATGAATTGGCAATTCACTGGCTAGTTATTATCTAGTTATTAAAAAGGAATCTTTCCTATGGCTTTATGGTTTTATATTGGCTTTGTAAAATTCAAATAAAATAGACTATTGGGGACGTAGTCACTGACTATTCCTATGAGTAACCTAAGAAGTAATCAGAAGGAAAGAAAACTCTATCATCCCCAGTTCTTAATCTGTTGATTAAATTATGAATTGTAGCAGCTTTGAATATGCATAGAAGAGAAAAGTAACATTGGAGAAGGGCAGCCTACACATGTTCTCTTTGCTTCCAGTTGCTATACTGTAACAACTGCACCTACTCCAAGAGCAGAATGGCAAAGTGTTTCTCCAGGGCCTCTCTCTCTGCCCCAAGTAAGAATCATGTATACGCTAGAATCTCTCTAGTTTTTCTTAATGATAGGTTAATTAGGTTCAAAGATTCTTTACCTCATTAAAAAATAACCTTAAATCCCACTGGGAACACTATAACTCCTTAGTTTAAAGACATTAAAGGAAGTAAAAATACTCAGTATTTTAATTAATAAGAAAGGTATATGTTGGCCGGGCGCGGTGGCTCACGCCTGTAATCCTAGCACTCTGGGAGGCCGAGGTGGGTGGATCGCTCGAGGTCAGGAGTTCGAGACCAGCCTGAGCAAGAGCGAGACCCCCGTCTCTACTAAAAATAGAAAGAAATTATCTGGCCAACTAAAATATATATATATATACACAAAAAATTAGCCGGGCATGGCGGCGCATGCCTGTAGTCCCAGCTACTCGGGAGGCTGAGGCAGTAGGATCGCTTAAGCCCAGGAGTTTGAGGTTGCTGTGAGCTAGGCTGACGCCACGGCACTCACTCTAGCCCGG
>CM052440.1:143474227-143563359 GCA_028533085.1 Varecia variegata
TTCTCCTGAGATAATCAATTATCTGTTTCTTTCAAGTCAAGAGACTTTCTTTCAAGTCTCTTGTCAAATTCCACTTCCTTTGCTCAAGTTTTCACCTATGCAGTGCTGTCACCTAAAACTTGGCCATATATTTATATTTAAACTGTGAGCACAGGAAGAGGTACAGTTTCCTCCCTCCCAAATATGGTAAAAAAAAAAAAAAAAAAAAAAGAAAAGAAAAGAAATTATGAAGCAGGGTGAGAATTAGAGACATATAGTGTCCCAGATGCTAAGGGAAAGGTAACTCTAAAAAGGAAGCAGGAAATGCCACAGATGTCAAGCAAGACATGACATGTGGCCCAGAGCAAGCGAGGCTCCGAATTCCCACTTCAGCTCACCGGGACTTTTCAGTTTTATACAGCAGATTCCACATGAGATTCCATTTGAAGAAAGGTTTCCCTGAATTAAAACAAAGTTAAATTTTGTAAAATAATCAGTCAAAAGCACATTGCAAAAGTAGTCATAAGACTGGGGATGCTTACACTAAACCTATTTTCACTAACTTGCTGTTTAATTTCATGCTTCCATCATATACTAAGGAATTTGAAATAGACTAGCCTTTAGATGTCTTACACTCATAATATATTAATAATTCTGATTATATTAGGTGCAGCAGAATAACAGTGAATTATGCAGAATTTAGAGATAGCATACTTGGATAAATACCTTGGTTTGAAGACTTCTTGGCTGTGTGACTTTGGAAAATTTACTTAACCTTTCTGTTTCTCTGTTTCCTTATTGGTAATACGCAAACAATGAAAGGATCCAAATTGCAAGCTTATTGAGAGAATTAAACAAATTAATATGGAAAAAGATTTAAAGTATTCTGCCAAGGTAGGTGACATGTAAATGTTTGCTGTTAATTGTGGCAATATGACTCAAAAATTTATTTTCAGTAGAATGAGAGTATGAACTCCAACATCAAGCAACAGAGGAGTGAAGGGAGCTGTGACTACTTCTGTGGATCCCTCCACTGCAGAATCATCCAGTTCCCTACTTTCTTTCTGTGTCCAGACCAAAAATCACAGAGTGCCTTGACTGCTCTGTGACCCAGCCGGCGGCAAGTTTCTCCCAGCAGGCTTGCACCCAAGCTGGGGCCTTCAACATTCCCAGGCCCGGATAAAGGTACCGAGGTTTTTGCCCAAAACACTGAAAGAAGCTGGTCTTGGCCCTGAGCCAAGCTCCTTAAACCTTCATATGCATTCCATACCCTGACCTCCACCCGCACCCCAAGCTGCAGACGTACCGGGTAGATCCCTTTTTTCTCTCTGTCCATCTCAGGGATTGCTGCACCCCCCTGCAGGTAAGTTCCTCTAACAAATGCTTTAGACTGATCACGCTGGTGTTCAGTGTTTCTTTCTTTGTTATTCTGACCAGCCCCATCTCAGGACAGTTTGGGCCACTCTTCTGCTGCCACTTTGGGGCAAATCCAGCAGCCAGTTTGTCGGAGACAAAACACTCCACACTCTAGCTCACAGTGATCTTCTCATACGTGAACTTGATAGAAACCCAGGGCCAAAGGGGACCTGTGAAGTCTAGTAGGAATCAAGTCAGTCTCGTACTGCCCTTCAGCAGTCCCCACCAAGTGCGCGGACAGTAAATCCTCAGGCAACATTGGCCACAGGTTCTCTGGAAACTGCAACTGTAAGCGAAACGATGTATCATATAAGGAAACCGATTTTCCCATAGGCTGATGGATATAAACCAGAGTTAAGTTCCTCGCGCATGTTTTTGGTTACAAAAGCATCATCAGACTTCTAAATAAATACCAAAACTCTTCTAATATTAAACCTTGAAATAAATGTGAGCTGTACATACATTTAAGAATGATTAATAAAGACGAGTAAGATAGGTATTTGCTCGCTTAGTCCAGTCCAGGGTCAGGGTGGCCGGAGCCCGTCCCCGCAGCTCAGGGCCCAGGTCCCCTCGCGGGGCGCTCACGCCCACACCCGCTCCCACCCCACCGCGCTCACGCGCCCTGCACCTGACAGCGCCGCTTTGGGACGCGGGAAGCACGCGGGGAGGACGCGGGAAGCACGCGGGGAGAATGCGCGGACTCCACATGGACGGCGGCCCCAAGGGGAATCGATTTTTTTTTCTCATAAACGTTATAAGGAAACAAACGACATTATTCCAGGACCTGCTGTACAGCATGTTTTACCATGGACAGTGAGAGTTAAATTACAATTTCCTAAGGGACTGAAATGCATTTACAAATAGATTATCGAACTAGCTGAATCAGGAAGGGCAAAATCAATTTGCTTTTCCTCCCACCATTTTTTTTTTAAGCCTCTTATATTGGATTTCTTGTCTCTGGCATTGAAGAAAATATGGGGCAGAAGGCAAAGCTTCCCAGTCACTCTCAATCTCATTTTCAGAAATTAACAACCTAACTCAATGTAAATAAAATATGAATCACTATTCCATTAAAAAATCTCTCCCTCACAGCTCCCTGACAAATCAATGCTCAGAGAAACCAGCAATGGGAAAAAAAAAAGTTATAATTTCCTTTTTCTTCCTTATTCCACCTCAACCCCACTTCTACCTGAGGTCAGGGCAGCAAAATTTAAGGCAAGAGCATTAAAATTTATTACTTGAATGTTGCCATTACAATCTTTTGTTGAAATCTCCCATTTTGGCAAATGTCCAAAGACTGGTTCTTTCTTTCATGGGAGACTTTCTTGATTCTTCGGAGGTGATGCCTTGTGTAATAAAAAATTTAGCTGGCTTATGTCCCAGTTTCCTGGTTGGTAACCACTAAGGACCTAGAATTTCTCAACTAATTAGAGTGTTTTTGTTATTCATGTTTGACCCTTCGGATCGTAACTGTGATCCGAAGTTTGTGCTAATGAACTGATCCAGGATTTATGGTAAGTAAATGACTCAAGCTGAGTTGGCCAACCATGGGATTAAGGGGTTGGGGCTTGGGGCCAGGTGATATGAGCCTGAACTCTGGCCAGGGAGGCAGGCTAGAGAGTGTGTTCAATGAAGTGGCTCGTGATTTAATCAATCATGCCTACACAATGAAGCCTCAACAAAAAATCTGGAAATTTACCACTATGTTGTAAATTTTTTAGAACATTTGATATTCCATGTTTTCTAAAATTACTTGAGCATGAGAACATTTGTAAGAGTAACACCTGTTGGGACAATTCCATAGTACACCAGATTTAAAAAAAAAAAAAAAAGAGAGAGATATGTCTCTTCTTATTCTTCCTTTTCTTTTTTTTTAACTCTTTGTGTTTATGTATCATTTGTTTATTCAGACTTCTCAATGAAAGCTTCAAGTGATTGAAGAACTAAAGTTGTGCCCATTCTTAAGTATCTTCTCTGGCCCATTTCTTATTTGAAATATTTTGAGTGGCTTCATCATTAAAGGTTTCATTTTTCATTAAATGAAACACAGAAACTACAGTACTCAAGTGTACTTTGACCAGTTTCATGTGATGTTATCAAATCCCTAATTTTACATAGTTTGTTATATAGGATTATATTTTATTAATAAGTTATACATTTATAATATAAAATATATATATATGTATTTTTAGGGTGGGATAATCCCTTTACCTGGTTGACTGTTAATAAGCTTACTATTGATATTAACTAGAAATCTCTAAGCACTTAGATGGTGGGCCATCAATCATTCCTCTTCCAGTTTTTTATTGGTGTACAGTACTTATGTCTGGAGCACTAATTTGGCAACTGCTTTTGAAGCTTGAAAAAATGTAGTGTCAGACTCATTTCATAGTTGAGAAATACTAAGTGTCAGAATTTTAGCTGTCCAGGGTCCTTTAACATATCCTGCCTGGTTTAGTGATATGCTATTTCTTCAATGTATGGCTTTTTATCTTAATTACATTTCTTGAAGTCTCAAAACTATATATTTTAGCTTTACAATTTTAAATTTAATAGTAATTGCCAAATTCACACTTTCTGTGTAAATGAACAAATGAAAAACTTTTTAACTTCAATAAAATTTGATCAATTATTAAATACAAATGATTAATGACTACTTTTTAAAACATAATGATGACTTGAATTGTAGGTGTAGACAGCTACTCAAGTTTATGTGCTGAACAACTAAATAGAAGTATAGTATAAAGCTAAGGCTTCAAATTCTGTTTAACATATTATTTTTATGTTTAAATATATAAGCAGATTTATAGCACTGCTTTAAGGCCTTGAGGCCTCAAACCATCTACAACATTAATCAACAGTGTGCCTAATTCTTAGTATTTGCACATATAGTGGTTATACAAGTTCAATTATTTGTAGCAGGTAAAACAAGATTTAATATGCTTGGTATCATCAAGATTAATAATAGATATGTACTTTTAATCTGTTTGGAGGATATGCTCAGTTTTTATAATAACCCCTTTACCACATTCTACAGCTATGACTGTTTGGATTATAAGCAAAGAATAGATGAAAACATATATTTAATTTTTATGTGCATGTAGAATCTAAAGTAGGGTAATGCTAAGCCTTGCTAACAAAAGTCTCAGAATTGTAATGAGTTATTTGTGTATCTCAAATGTTAGCAAATGAAAAAATATAATGTAGAACTATATTTATGGTTTTGTTTAGTATCTTTCTGACTAGTGTTTTATGAATTTTCATCCATATGACTGACTTTTTTCTTCATTATGATCAAGTAGGATGAGATCTATTTCTCTAAAAATAGCATGGTCTTTTTAATTTCTATATTGAGGAGAGTTTTCAGAAAATGAAATAGTAGTTAAAACTACCTAGAAACTCTGTTAACATTTATTAATTTTATTCAGTTTCTTAGTCTTTCCACCATTTTTTTATCATGTGTGATGGTATTTTGTAAAAATGTCTTCAATGGAATATATATAACCTTTAGTATCATCTGATGTGCCAGAAATTAAAAATACCAGGGTTTTCTGCTTCCAATATGGCAGGATATGTCCACCATGGGCTATCTTTCCTGTTGATCACAAAGAAAACATCTGAATAAAGTCTAGAAGAGTGATTATCTAAGGAAACTAAGAATAAATAAGAGCAAGTAGATCATGGAAAGCAGTCAAAAGCAGAAGTTACCTCAAAGGGGTGAGTTTCCACTTTTTTTCTTTTGTTCTCTTTTCTCTTATGGCCTAGCCCCAAAGGCAGGTTCCAGTAGCACAAGGACACAAATGAGCAGAAAAGTAGGAAGGTAAAACTTCAAAAATAACTACTGGAACTGGATAAAGAAAACTATGGGGGCTAGACAATGTGGCAGAATATTCCAGAAGAGAGACAGCTAGAAAAGGGGAGTCCTCAACTATGTGCATGACTCTACACTAATCTGAGGCTCTCCCATGTTCTCTACATATGTGGGATAGACTCAGTTTAATATAGCAAAGGCTCTGAAAAGCTGAGATTGGAACCAGCACTTAAAGAAGGCAAGACCAATCTCATGGTCTGAAACCACCTGGGTTGATTTCCTGCAAAAATGAAAAAATAAACATTCTCCAGAGGGTTATAACAGGACTCATAATCTAAACATAATATTAAAAATGTCACTGATACAGCTCAAATTTATTCAACTCACAAGGAACCGGGAAAATGTGACCAATTTTCTAGGCAAGTGATACAGAAATGATCTGGATATTGATATTATCAGACAAGGATTCTATATCATCTAGTATAATTGTGCTACATAAGGAAAAGATAAACATACTTGAAAATAAATCAAAAGACAGAAGTTCTCAGCACAGAGAACTTGACCCTACCTAACACTACTCCCCATGTGATTTTTAGAAGACACAAGAAGTTAATGTGATACTACTAGAAGTTTTGGGAGTGACTGTAATTTTCCTGGGAATGTAAGCAATGGGTATGATAACTGTAACTCTTCTGATGATACCTCAAGACAAGTACAGTTCTCAAGGCAAGGGTCCTTGGAAAACTTCATGAAAATCTCCTTTGTATAAAACCAGCGAACAAAACCAAACTACACTTGATATTTCTTCTTCTAAAATCTATCAAGTATTTTTTAGTCTCTCCTTTATTGACAAAGTCCTAAAAAAGGGATTCTACGCTTGCTGCTTCCATTAGCTCATCCTCATGCACTTCTCACTCAAATCCTGTTCCATGTTCTCTCTGAGCCCTTTAACCGGTTCTACAGCTTCAACTACAAACGGGTGATTCTCTATCCTTTATCTATAGATCTGACCTTGTTTCTGAATCTAACTGATACTCATTTCCAAGTTCCTACTAAACTTCTCTATGTATCCTACAAGCATTTAAAATTCAATTTTATTATTTTAAATCATCAAATATTTATACCTCAGATTTGCCTTTTTACATATGTCCTTTCATCTGGGTTAAAGGCATCTAGTCACCTGAGCTAGACATCGGGGAGTCATTTTTAACTCCTCTCTCCCTCACTAGTTTTTACCTCCAACATGTCAAGAAATAGAGTCTGATCTCATTAACAAACATATCGTGACTATAAAATGATTAGCTTGAAAAATTAAAAGATAATGGAAATTGAACACTGAATTTTCATAATTGTTATGCTGGCCAGCATTATTAAAGTAATGTAAACAAACTGTTCAACAAATTATTTATATTTTTAATTATTTAAAATTTAGTTATTTCTTTCACCAAAACATTTCATGATATATTTTATTCTGATATACTTGAATCAAAGCTCATTCTGTTAAGATAATTTTAAAATATATGTTGTGATTACTGTGACATCCTGGGTGTTACAAATGCTGTGAAAGAGTACACTGTAGAAAATGCTGTGGGGATTGCCAACTTTTATTATCCCCTTCATATTTAATATTGGCATTGGGTCCAGGACAGAAGGTAAACTAAATTAATATGTTTGTTTAAAAAATATTTTCCTCATTTTCTTCACAGTGAAATAAAAACAACTAAATTCCTCTCTCCTTAACCATTAATATGACACAGAACATACTGCCAGTATTTTTCATGAATCTATATGGTTTTGAAAGGAAAAAAACCTGGAATTAAATTTTGCTAAGACACAAACCCACATTTTTTGTTGACTGTGCCTATATTCTTATCCTGAGCCATGCCATAAATTTGGCATTCAAAGAACTGAATAATATGAGGACATTGAGTAATAAGCTCAGCGATTACATATTGCAGCTTCCACAAGCATTAATGAGGCTATCACTGCACATTCCTGGGGCAGCTTGCTGAAAATGTACTGCTCTATGTCTGTAGCACTGTCCTTTTCACATAAAGTTGAAGCAAATGAAGAATTGCTGCTCCATAAAGCTTAATAACCAAGTAAGGCAATACGAGGTTTATTTTAGACCCTACATTCAAGGTGATCTCTGGGAATTGTTGATTGAGTAACTGTGGCATGTTTTAAATCATTCTTATTGGTAATGAAGAAGTCATGTATATGGCATCAGTAGTTTTAAGTTGTAAGTTGCTTTAAAACAGTGTGTTTTAAAATAATCATAAAAATTGAGTTGTATATCTGTTCAGATTATTTTCTAGAATATGTTTTTTCCTCTCATTATGTATCAACTCTGTTATCAACAATTTTGATGTGTGTTTGCGTTATTCTTTTAAAACAGTGGACTTGAACCTGAGAAAGGATGCAATGATTTGAATGTTCCCTCCAAAATTAGTGTTGAAACATAATCTCTAATGTAGTGGTATTGGGAGGTAAGGCCTTTAAGAGGTGATTGGATCATAAGGGCTCTGGCCTCATGATGGATTAATAAATTATCATGGGAGGGAAACTGGTGGCTTTATAAGGAGAGGAAGAGGGCATGTTAGCACACGAGCATGCTCAGCCCACTCTCCCTGTGATGGCGTCAGTAGTTTAAGCACCATGTTGGGATCTGGAGAGAGAACCCACCAGCAAGAAAGCCCTCACCAGATTTGGCCCCAGGACCTTGGACTTCCCAGCCCCCAGAACTGTAAGAAATAAATGTTTTTTCTTATAGATTTCCCAGTTTCAAGTATTATGTTATAAGCAACAGAAAATTGACTAAGGCAAAGGATAGAAATACTTTTATGCAATCTGTCCTAGCAGTCTTTGGTGACAGCTGAATTTTTTCTATAGTTCTTATTTGAATGAATATTATTATATGGAGCTATTTCATAAGAACATAAGAGTTATTCTTTTTCTAGTAATGATTTAATGTACTTAATATATAGCTATTAAATAAATAAATATGTTATTTCTTTACATGCAGTTTCTTTGATACATTCATTGAGGACATGTGGAGAAAATGAAAACATAAACGTACCATCGATATTGTTTAGAAATAATGATTGTATAATAAAATAACATGATGAGGGAAAAGTATAAGGATATGAAATCACTCCTGGGGCAGGTGGAGGGTGATATGTGAAGAGAGGGCAGAAGAAAGTGAGAGAAAAATCCATAGACATATCTCGTGTCAGAGCATTGCAGATAGAGAAAAAAGGAGGTGCAAATTCCTGAGACGGGCAGGAGGAGTGACTTCAAGGAAGGCCATTGAGCCTAGACAAAAGGAGATAAATGGTGATTGATGGAAATAATCTCAGAAAGATACACAGGGTGTCAGTTAGGCATTGCTGCATAACAAGTCATTCTAAAATTTTTGTTGCCTAAAAAACAGCTATTTATTATTGTACATGAGTCTATGAGCCTAGGTCAATTAATCTCTGCTGGGCTTGATCACACATCTGCTGTCACCTGTTAAGTTAACTGGGGCATGGTTGGTTTAGGATGACCTCCAATGGGATGTCTAGACTAAAAGAGTCAGGAACTGCCTACTCAGTTCAGATATTTGTAATATTAATAACATCTGGGTGAGATTTTTATTGCATTTTTATAAAGATAGCAAAAGTATTTTTTACAATTATTGAATGTTCTCCCTAGAATGAAAACTATAATTATTTTGCCACATAGCCAACTTGAGAATATATATTTTAAATAATATACAAGTTCATTGTCATAAATTAGTTATTTTTTTATTGTTAAAATCGTGAAAAAAAAGTTTTGTGTGAATAGATATAAAGCTTCTATATACATTTGAGTACAAAAATGTTTTTGTGAAAATAAACCTTCATTTCACTAAGGTAAATGCCCATGAGTAGGAATTCTGGGTTAAAACCTAAAAACAATCCAAATGTCCTTCAATAGGGTAGTAGATAAGAAGCTGTGGCACATCCATTCAATGGAATACTATTTCACAATAAAAAGGAGAGAACTATTGATGCAAGCTGCAACTTGGAAAAATCTCAAAGGCATAAATGCTGAGTGAATAAGCCAGTTTCAAAAATGTGACATACTATAAGATTTTATTTATATGATATGCTTGAAAAGACAAAACTATTGTAAAAAACAGACAAGGGGTTGCCCAAGTTAGGGGTATGTGGATGGTAGTATGCAGAGGGAAGCAAGAGGGAGTCTTGGGGGGATGATGGGACTTCACTCTATCTTGGTTGTGGTGATGGTTACATAGATCAATACATGTATCAAAATTTATAAAACTATCCAACAAAGAAGCCAATATTAAGATACATTCAATTTTTAAACAGAAATTTTGAAAAGGATTAAAACTTAGTTTTATCAGTCAGTCTTCTCCAGAAAAACAGTATCAATAAGATTCTCTCTCTCCCCCCAACGCTATATAGATAGATATTCTATTGGTTCTATGTGCCTATATATATAGAGAGAGAGAGATTTATTGTAAGGTACTGGTTCACAAGATTAGGAAGACTGAGAAGTCCCATGATCTGCTTTCTGCAATCTAGAGACCCATGAAAGCCAGTGGTGTAGTCCAAAGGCCTGGGAGTTAGAGGGCTGGGTCTGTAGGTTTCTGTTTGAGTCTAATGTGATCTAACCGGGAACACCAAAGATGGGTGTTCTAACTGAAACAACCAGGCAGAGGGAGAATAAATTCAAACTTCCTCAGCCTTTTTGTTTATTCTGGGCACTCAAGAGATTTCATGAGCTCCCCAGCGCCCCGTCCACACACATTGGGCAGGGCCATCTGCTCTACTCAGTCTACCAATTCAAATGTTAATCTGATCCAGAAACACCCTCACAGACACACCCAGAAATAATGTTTAATCAGATATCTGAGCATCCTGTGACCCATCAACTTGACAGATAAAATTCACCGTCATACTAGTGTACACTTGTAGCAAGTGGTGATTGTTTAGAGATGGACCAGGATATTCTCCTCTTTGTTTTGTTCACGTTTAGCTGACCCGTTCTGCACTACTTCGTTCTCATCCAGTGCCAGAGAACATTAGTGTTATGTTTACCAAAAAGAATCTTCTTCAATATCCACAGGAAATTCTTAGCATTTTCATGTTATTGGAAGAATTGTATTTATGTACCTTCTTTTAAATCTTAAGAATGATCATTCTATGCTGTGATTACTCTAGTAATGGCTCCAGATTTTTAGCTTAGGGAAAAAAAAAAGACTTGTTTTCTTCTCTTCATGTGACTTGAGGGAATTTTAGGGACAATTAATCCTACTTTGAAGGGTTGTGGTTTTTTTGTTTATTTGTTTTTGTTTTTGCCTTGGATTAACCATCTTCTTACATAAACTCATCTGCCTTTATTGCATTAATATGCAAACATGCTTATGTCTTTTCTACCTTTAGAAAAAGTTTCCTCCACTCTTTGCTTCCTTTTACCTTCTGTCATTCCATTTAGTTTGTGGTGTTTAACATGACGTTACTTTTTCACTTCCTATTCACTCAGCATTCTTTTGTAATCTAGCTTTCCCTAAAATTTAGCAAGGATAATTTTTTTTTTTTTTGCTAAGAGATACGTTTTTTTCAAAAGGTATTTTTCTCATCTGATTTAACCTCTCTAAGTCATTTGATACTATGTATTATTACTATCCTTTCTTGTGTCCCTATGTTCTTCTGTTTTATATATTTTAGGAGGTGTCAGCGGCAGACTGTAGAATTAAGAGTAGTAAAAGCATGTTAACCTAGACATTACAAAGCCACATACATATATGGATTGATTTGGACACTAAACACCTCTATCTTAATTAAGAATGGAGAAGCTGGTCATGCCTGATCTCTACTTCTACAGAGATCCTGAAGAGATTGAAAAGGAAGAGCAGGCTGCCGCCGAGAAAGCTGTGACCAAAGAGGAATTTCAGGGTGAATGGACAGCTCCAGCTCCTGAGTTCACTGCTACTCAACCCAAGGTTGCAGACTGGTCTGAAGGCGTGCAGGTGCCCTCTGTGCCTATTCAACAGTTCCCCACTGAAGACTGGAGCGCTCAGCCTGCCACAGAGGATTGGTCTGCAGCTCCCACTGCTCAGGCCACTGAATGGGTGGGAACGACCACTGAGTGGTCTTAAGTTCTTCCACAAACTCTTAAACAAGATGGAAATAAGGTTGACGGAAAATAAACACGAGTTTCTACAAAAAAAAAAAAAAAGAATGGAGAAGCTAATGCATTGTCAGGGAAGAAAATGGCACAAATTATGATTACCCCTTATTATTCAGCCTTAGTTTTCAGATAAGAAACTCATTCTGGGCATTCTTCATTGAAATGGATGTGCTGAAAAAGGAAATACTATCAGTAACTTCTCATTGATTATGGTTTCGTGGTTCCTCGTCACAGGTGCTTGTACCACACACAGCCATGTGGTAAATTTGTATAAACCATGGCCTCTGACCAACCAGAATGTTTGCTGAAACAGTTCAAAGATGCAATGAAAATGCATCATATAGTTCCTCTCTTTGTCCCCAGGAGTAGTCATTGGAGCATCACATTGTGTTCAATTCATAATCAATATTGACATTAATTCTATTTTATTGTTTTCATAGTTATAACTGAGTGATGAGTGGACACTCCTGGATAACTGAAACACCTCCAGAGTAGCGCTGTGTCTCCATAGGAACGGCTGCAAGGGCATCTGCTACATCAGAGCCTGCCATGATTGAGGGCTGTCACTCTTCAGCCTTTGTGCTATTCCAGGACTTATATTTCAGGCTCTGTGGTATTCCATGGATTCCCAAATCCTAGCTCACTGTACAATAAGAAAAATGAGCTAGCTAAGACCTACAGGTGTGAACTACAATTCTGGCTTGCTGGGATGGCTCCTGGGGAGGACATTTAAAGAGAGGGCAGGAAAGAAGCAAGCTCCAATGCCTGTGAGTGGGTCACTCCTAGCCCAACCCACATCTCTGCTCCATGATCCTAATGGTCTCAGGCTAAAGAAAAATGGGTAAAATTCAAACTCAAACTGAAGTTTAATAGTTGGAAGAATCAGGTCCCAGAAAAGATAGAAATAATGTCATGGAAAATTTACCCTCATATTTCAAAGAAAACAGAATGTCTAAATCCATAATAAGCTTAATTAACAAAAAAGATGTAATATGTGGATTTATTGAAGAAGAATTAAGAAGAGGAGGAGGAGGAAGTGGAGGAGGAACAAAGTATGCAAAATGCAGTTGAGAAATCAAATCAGAAAGAGGAAATATAATTCAAGAAACAGAAGCAGTGTGGTTTATTTCACAAATTGAATTTATTATATATTCAGTAAATCATCTTGTTCAAATACAAACTGATAAAAACAAAATCATGTATTGAAATAAGACTGCAGAACTATGGAACTAAAATGAGAACCAACCTAACACCACTGTAGTACTAATGAAAGACTTAGAAAAAAGGAGCAATATATAATGTGTTTAAAATAAAACACTAAGATGGTGGTATAAGTGTCTAATATGATACAATATTGAAATCAATGAATAAAAGACAGGTTGATTATAGCCATTAGAGGTAACATGGTATATATGGAGGACAGAAAAGACAGTCCAACTTTTCCAGAAGGGAAGAACTCCAAAAAAATGGCCTCAAAAATCTATTTAGAGTAAATAGGAAGTCTATCCATAAAATAAATAGCAACCAGGAGTAATTGCTATAGACCTGCAGTCTCCAATCCCTGGGCTGCGGGCTGGTACCAGTCAGCAGCAGCCTGTTAGGAACCAGGCCGTGCATCACCCATCACCTGAGCTCCACTCCTCCATTCCCCACACCCCCATCCATGAAATTTTCTTCCATGAAACTTAGGAACGGAACGGGGCTGCACGGCAGGAGAAGGGTGAGGAGGGAAGTGTCATCTGTGTTTACAGCTGCTCCCCATTACTCACATCACTGCCTGAGCTCCACCTCCCCCTTATACACCTTCTGTGGAAAAATTGTCTTCCATGAAACCTGTCCCTGTTGTCAAAAAGGTTGGGGACTGCTGCACATTACTTTTAAGAAACTGATACACAGGGAGAAAGACAAACTAATTTTGGCGTCTCATATAAAAAGCAGCTCATTACAACTGGCCTACACATATAATTTAAGAATGCAAATTGACACAATGAAACTATATAAAAAGGAAAGCAAGGTAATAATGAATGTGGGATTCAGGGTTGAGTAGGTGAGTCAAGGGCTTGGAATGGTGAGGGGGTGGGATGATTAGATATATGTTATTTGCAAGGACTTTGGATGATGGATTTGTGCTTAATACATAATTTTGGCTATTACTGTTATTATTATACCTTTAATTGAGGCATACCATAATGCAGGAAAACATACTAAAATATTAAACTTGAAAACAATTCCTGTATGTACTACCATGTACAACTGACACAGGAAAATGACTCCCGATTCTGGAAGCCACTTGAAGTCCAAGTGAGTCCTTGGCTTGGCACAAGAAAGAATTCAGGAGCGAGCGGACAGTATAAAGTGAAAGGAAGATTCATTCAGGAACTATAGAAAGTCTGCTTCTCAGAGCAGAGGCAAGTTGTCTCTGCAGAAGAAAACTCGCCCCCTGGTTCCTGATGCTTTTCTATTTAAGCAACGGGCTAAGCCAAGGGAGGAATATTTGTGGAAGGGGCGGTGTTGCTCCACTTTCTTGGTTCTAACAGGTTAGAACTTGCCCTGCCTCCATCCTGTTTTGATCCAGGCAATTTGAAACTTTGTTTTGAGACTTCCTGACTCAGGGAATGCTGCAGCAATGCCCAAAACAATGCCCAAGGCATCGCCCCCAGCCCCCCAGCATTGCCGTCTCCAACACAGTACCTGCCAGTTCCCCATCTCACAACCACCCCTCATATCAAGATAAACAACAGTTGCAGCATCAGAAAAGGTTCCTTTGTGCCTAAAAATGTTATATTCCTCTGCTCTGTTAGGCAGACAAAATGATCCAATCCAGCATTGAACCAGTTCAAGTAGCTGTAGTTGTAGTTTAGACAGAGGCCACATTCGACTTGTTTCTACTTGTTGGGTGTAGTCCTGCTGTGATGTTGATTGGCATCTCTTTGGCCCCTGTGTGAGATTCAGTTTGGTCCTTTGGAATCTGGAGCCTCGCTCTGTCCCCTTCATCCTCAGGAGGCTTCAAAATATGGCTAATGTTTCTAGGGAGAAACCAGTAGTGCACTTGCAAAGGCCACTCCCTCCAGCGAGACTGTTCTAAGCATCATAAGACTGAGTAGATTTTATCCACCCTTCCGGCCTCCATGATGCTCTCTGTGGCATTATCTGTCTCCTGGGCTTGGAAAATTCTCCTCCATAGAGATTTTGAGTTTGATGTTTTTATCTAGCCTTATGAACTTGTAGGCTCAAAGTCTGGCAGATATCTTTCATTTATTTGTTGGAACGCCCTTACTCTAAAGAACTTTTGTTTCCTAAATCTCCCACTTTGCCTCAGCACTTGGCGCAACTTACCCTGGTTTCTTTTTCTTCTATCGATTCTGTCTGCTTGGCCTACTTGTTGTCAACTAGGGGTAATTCTGCAAATGCACCCTCTTCCCAGCGGCCACACTTGCCAATGTCTGCTGTGTTTTTAGAACCATCTTTCTTCTGTGAACAAATCATGTACTTGGAGAAATATGATTATGCTTATTCTATATGTAGCCTATTAATTTCCAACTGTTAATTGAGAGAATTATAACTAGAAAACTGTGTTATTTATATTATTCAGTGACAAGGTAGGAAAAATATTCTATTGCTAAGCGACAAGCACATATTAATGTGAGTAAAGCACATGACATGTCAGGTACTAAGCATCATTTCTACAGATATATCTTGTAGTGGCAGGATAGTCTCTGAATTAGCTTTTAAATTTACTTAGATTTGAATTGTATAAGAGTTGCTAAGAAAAGGTTACAGGATGCTGGGAATAGATTTCTGGACAAATCAAATCTTTGGTTCAAGGAATGTCTTTTTAATTAGATTACTGCATACCAATGTTTGTGATATAAATGTTCTGTTAAATGAGTGTAGGCAATGTTATTCTTACTGGCACAAAATCTGAATACCTAACACTTGAGTGAAGAAGCTCACACTTACCTTCTGGCATATAAAAAAGCTATAAAATCATATTTCTTTTTATGATTAAAATATTAGACAAATACTTATTTTGAAAAAGCAGAACTTTTTCTTTCAGACAAACCAAATTTCTAACCTTAGTCCAGTGATTAATCAATAATTTATTTTCATATAATATTATTAAATATTGTTTGAAAATTTTCATGTATTAAAATAAATATTCAGATAAAATAATGGAATATGCTATAGCTTTACATGGGGGTAGTTCATTAGGGCTGTGGAGATGAGGACATTCAATTTGCACCTTGCAAAAATCTACATTCAAAAGGTGGTAGAGTGATAAAATATTTTCTTATAAAAATCTTTATTAGGTGAACCACTTGAATATTATGTTATTATATTACAGGGAATGAAATTGAATGATGAGACTTTTGTTTCTTTTTTTATAATCAGTGGTACAGGAAATGGTCTTTCTTTAAGAACTTTATTTTTATTATGTTTATATCACATTTTTATTATATCACACATATTATAGAATAATTTTATTACATTTATATCATTATATATTATATCATTAGATAAAATATATTTTACATCTATAATTTTTGATTATACTGATATTATTTTTCATGAGACCGTTTCACTGTTCACCCTACTTTTTTTTTTTTAGCTTCCTCACAGGTATTCCCACTTCAAGTATGGAATTGAATTAGGCAATAATGGCACAAATTATCATAAAGAAAAAGTATTAACTTTTGGAAATATAATTCTATTTTAAAATACTTAATTGAGTGGGGTCCATCAGTATAAATTTCAATATTCCAGATATGCAGTCTTCTATATCTCACTGTTTTCATTGATTGTATTAATGTATAAAGTTGAATTTTGTAAACTTTGTGATCCTGATGATCAGCATTTTTTTGTACATTATCCTTCAAATTTCCTGTGGTTTTGAAGTTTTTCAAAATAAATTTTTAAAAAAGCAGAATATGACAAACACTCAAATTTGGTGGATGTAGCTCCTCTAAGTTACTATAAGATTATTGTCAGTATCTAAGCTACATATAATATCATTGTGGTCCCTTATCTCCCACCATCAGCCCCCACCTTACCCCCAACAATGTCATTTGAGTTGAGTTGTTCTGTGTCAGGATGGAGTATATTCTTCGTAGGAGAGCTCCTTGTTCCATGTGCCCTTAGGGAGATTTCTAAAGCTTCCAAATTTCCTTTTCTAGCTGTGGAGCCATTTCTATAGATAGAGGGAATGGAATTCTTCCTGACTCAGTTCATCAGGAATAGTTAGTCCAATTGTTTATTAGTACACTGTATTCCTGTCGGGGAGTGAAGTGAGGTCTGAAATTATCTATGCCCACATAAAAGTTATGAGAGTTCTTGAGACATTCGGGTATATCTGCCTGCAACTGTTCAGACATTGATTACACACGTGAAATCGTATAAAAACACATTGTGAGACTTGTAGTTAGAATTGCTGCATTTATTTTGTGGGCTTAAATGCCATTGAGATGAAGATATCATTTATGCTTGGTTCTGTGCCCTAAAATTAGCAGTGTTCCTCCTTGGCATTTTTATCCCAAAGGATGCTAATTGTTCTTCCAGCACTTCGTTTAATTTCTGTGGGGTTTGCTATTCTGCATGTCATCTATCTTCCTGAGCTTCTGTCAGTGATCTATGAGGCAACTGATTGTTCCTGTCAGCCTACCTTAAAGATCCAATGAAAATGAACACCTCGGAAACTGCGCTCAAGCAATGCCGCCTTCTGATGTGTTCATTTTCACACCCCTCTTTGGCTACACTCTATTACTTTCATCTTATGTGCTATTTTATAATGTGACCTTAGTCATAAAAAAACCCTACTTGAATTTTAAGTGGTAGTTAAGAGAAAGCAATGTTGTGAAAAAGGAGAAAAAAAGCAAAATAGGTTTTCATTTTAAAGCATAGCTTGTTATATGCAAGAGTGTTAATCACAGCCGGAATGAGACTTTCAAATCTCAACAACATAATCCATCAGTGCTCCTGAGTTTTTGGTGAGGGAAATGTGTTTTTTATTTTATAGGAAACATAACTTCTTTGATAACCTTGTTTTTCTTTGTTGTATAAAATATGAGTTTATATATTTTTATTTAGTTTCTGGTTGACTTGGCTTACTATAGTGTTATGGTGTTTTATATGAAATGAGCACATGATATTAAGAATATTGTCACCTCTAAATAAGGGTGTGCACGGGAATATATGTTTAAAATGTTCCAATTGACTTCCTGAATTTTTTGAAGGACTTTCTACTGACTAGGGTATGCATTAAAATTTGAAAATTTCCTATTAATTATGCTCATTTTGTATTAAATAACATCTGCCTCAAAAATTTTGTGAAGCTAAAATGGTTACAGAGTAATTTATTAAAATAGCAAACTTTTTTTTTGTCTTTATATTTTCCTCTTCAGTGTTCTACAAATTATGGTTGTTCTTTGGCTTCACTGCTTCAGGAATATTGTTGGCAGAATGCAATTGTAGTCCAATGTCATGGTTTGACCTCTGCTATGGACTGAATATTTGTGTCCTCTCCAACAGTACATGTTGAAACCCTAACCCCCGATGTGATGGTATTTGGAGATGGGGCCTTTGGGAGTCAGGTAGGCTTAGATGAGGTTGGGACCCTCAATATGAGATTAATGCCTTTATTAAAGGAGGAGACATTAGATCTCTCTCCTTTTGCATGCACACACCGAGGGAAACTATGTGAGGACATAACCAGGAAGAGGGCCTTCATCAAGAACCCACCATATTGGCATCCTGATCCCAGACTTCCAGCCTTCAGATCATGAGATATAAATGTTTGTTGATTAATCCACCCAGGCTGTGGTATTCTGTCATAGCAGCCCGAACTGGCTAAGACAATCTCTATTTTGTAAAAGCCAAATTCCAATGAGAAAATGATACCAGATGAGTGTAACAAAAGAGATAGAAGAAAATCTTTGAAGTCAAGGAAATGGAAAGAAAGGGATTATATTTCAAGAAGCAAGGGAGTGGAATATCTTCCAGAATCTGGCTCTGCTTTTTTGTAGAGGTAGGATAAAGCAAGACATTCAGTGGAAATGTAGGTATGAACACCCAGATCCAATTAGACAAAGGAATACCTAGCCTTATCCATGTGCCTGTGACCCCAGATGGCAAGGAAAAGACTTTAAGGGGCCACATTAAAAACCAAAGAACAGAGGACCTCCCCCACGCAAAGGGAACTACATAAGGCCTTTGCATAATCCCAGTGAGATGTAGAAGGCAGAATATACCTTTGGTCTCTAATCGAGTGGATTTAAAGAAATGCAGTAGAGTTGACCCTTTAATAACATGGATTTGAACTGCCCAGGGCCACTTATATATGAATTTTCTTCCACATAGGCCAATCCTGAGACAGCAAGACCAACCAACCCCTCCTCTTCTTTTTCCTCCTCAACCTACTCAAGGTGAAGATGAGGATGAAGACTTTTATGATAATCCACTTCCATTTACTGACTAGAAAGTATATTTTCTTTTCCTTTTGATTTTCATAATAACATTTTCTTTTCTCCAGCTTACATTATTCTAAGAATATAGTGTAATACAAATAATAAACAAAATATGTGTTAATTGACTATTTTATTGGTAAGGCCTTCGGTCAACAACAGGCTATTAGTAGGTAAGTTTTGGGGGAGTCAAAAGTCATATGCAGCTTTTTTGACTGCATAGAGGTCAGTGCCCCAACCCCTGTGTTGTTTGAGGGTCAACTGTATTTCTCACACCTAAGTTTTGAGGTCTGATATCATTAACTGCTATAAAAATATAGACTGATATAGACATGGGGAAGATAAAAATGGTTTATGTTCAGATATGTTTCTACACCATTTTTCAGAATATATCAAGTTAATGTATGATCAAAAGTGCCTTAGATGTTGTGAAATACAATGAAACAAAATTTCACAATTCTAGTTAATTTTGTATTAATAATTGTAAGCTAACATTTAAATGTTTTCTTTATAAATATTAATGGTGGAAATGTAAGGGGTGAGTAATCAATTCTTTTAGTGAGGAATTATTGCTAATGTCATAAAAAAGTCAAGTTCCTTGAGATAAGACATGAAGGAAAGTTGAGCTGGGAGCTTGTCTACGTTTCCTCCCCACAGCTACTATGTCTTTCCTGATATGGACAGCATTAGCTATACCAGATACTGTATTATCACTTTTTCCCAGATAATTTTTCTCTACCTGACTTTAGACTCAGCACAATATTGTGAAAGCTGTATGGTATGTATAATCAAGGCAATAAAATGTATTATTGGTTTTTAGTTTGTGAATTTGCCAATTTACAAGGGAGTATGCAAGTGGCACACACATATAAATTATAATTATTTACCTGCATAAGAAAATTAAGTTCTGTTCTTGTCTCCTGGTTTTTCTATTATTTCTCCTCCATTAACTCTGTTGGAAAGTTTAGGCCGAATATTGTTGCTGTATCCCTAGGTGATGTTCTGCATTTCTGTCCTTACATTTTGCTAAGAATATTTCATCCTACAGCTATTATCAAAAAACTCAACTTCATCACCCTTTGTTTAGTCTTCACACACTTAGCCTAAAATCAAACAGTGGTAAGTCTAGTGCAAGTTCACAGCAAAGTAGAACATGATTGTGGGCTGACTTGGAAAAAATGTCTTTGAACTGGAAACTTGGTGGCCAACACTCACACAGTGGTTGGTAGCTTGAACACAAGGTCAATTTAATCCTCCAAGTTGACCCTGGAGCAAGGGATCAGACAAGAAAATTCTTACAGATACAAAATGTTAAGAGGCAGTTACCAGCGGAGTGGCGCTTGTGTATACTTAGAAATAACTCAGAAAATATAATGGTTCATTCTACTGTCAGTTTTTCTTCTTGTTTGGCTTTTATGTGATTCCACTCACCAGGAAATAATTGTTAAGATATCTGCTGGCATAAGACCCATTATGACAATACACATATATAACAAAAAATTATAAATGGTAGTATCTATAAAATGCTCTATAATGTTATAATTTAAGTTGGGTTTTGCTACTATTATGATGCTATTGGGGCCCAGTAACTAAAAATGTTTAAATTCTATATTGTAATCTCCTTCCAGAGTATTCTAAAATATGATACATAGATGTACACAAAACAATAAAAATTGGATAGTAAAGATTTGTTTGCTATAATTAATAAAAAGCCATCCATTCCAATTAATGGAAAGCTTTGCCTAAGTTTAATAAAACCTTCATTCGGGGCTACCTAGTAAAAGATAGATCTGAATGAGAAAGAGGGGAGGAGGGAGGGAAAGAGAGGCGGGGTAGGGTGGAGTAGAGTGAGAATCCTATCATATACCCACCTGCATGGAGTAAAAAGAAAAAGAAAAAAAAAACTGTATTGCATTAAAAATCTAGACCCTTCCTACTTCTGAATCAGGACAACAAAGATCTAGATTATCCACTGCGGCCATGTGTTAAATTAAATAATGTCCTTTAAAGCCTTATTATGTGAATTTTACCTTTTTGTTCAAGTTATGCAGAGAGGGGTGAGGATGTATTTCACCTGGAGCCCAGGAAAGGAGATACATGAGCCACAAAAACCGTAGTAACTTTCCAAGCACTGTTTATGCAATATAGTGGCCAAGCCAACACAGCTTAATGTTAGCCATCTCTCTCCTTAGAGTCAAGTTGATTGACTCTCAATCCAATTCTGTGCTTACAACATGCTCTGTCATCATTTTCCCTACAGTTTTCTACAGTGGAACAATATCCCATATATATATAATATTTTCACTTTACTGTTAATATATTTTGTTTTGTGTCTTACTAACATTATGGGAGAAATGGAGTTGTATCATCCAGGAGACAGTGGTAATTCTCATTTTAAGAGAAGACATTATTATGAATAATTAGAAAAGAATCATTGTGAACTCTTTTTCTCCTACATTCAAATGATATGCATTTCTTGTAGTGACCTCAGTCAGACTTTGAACTGCGTAGCTATCATTAAAGTCAATCCTAGATTGTGGAATATTTTAGTGTATTAGTTTTCTATTAATGCTGTAAAAAATTATCACAAATTCAGTACTTTAAATAATTATCTTACCATTTTGTAGGGATGTCAGAAGTTTGAAATGGATCTCACTGGGCCAAAATCACTATGTCAGCAGGGCTACGTTCCTTGCGATGGCTCTTGGAAAGAATCATGTCCATGCCTTTTCTAGCTTCTAGAAGCCACCAATATTCTATGCTTGATTCTCTCTCCCACCATCTTCAAGCCAGAAATAGGAGCCTGTGTTCTTCCTACACTGCTGTCCCTCTTGTTTTCTCTCTCTTCCTCGCTCTTTCACTGATAAGAACCCTCATGAATACATTTCATCCGCCTGGATAATCCAGGATCTTCTCCCCATCTCAAAGGCAACTGATTATCATCCTTAATTCCATCTGCAACCTTAATTGCCCTTTTCTATGTAACTCACCATATTCACAGGTAGTGGGGATTAGGATGTGGGCCCTTTAGGGGGCCTTCTCCACTTAAACTGTATCTGTGAATAAGCACAACCATATAAAATTAAATATGAAAGTAATAATTTATTCCTCACTAACATTTGTCCCAGTGAGAAATTTTCTCTCAAAAGATTTAGGTGTTTTTTTCTTTTTCAAAGCCCTCCAAGGAGAGGAAAAAATGGCAGATTAGTGGTGGCCTCCTGGCTCACTGCTCCCAGAGAAGGAGGTGAAGAACTCAGATGGCTACACATGAGTGGATCACTCCCCCTCAAGATCAGCATTGCGAATCTGCAGAGGAACAGTGTGGGACACGCAGTGCAGGAAAAAGAAAAGGCGAAAGGGGATACATTTGCAAAGACTGCAGAGTACAAGATATACAATAAGAAATAGAGCATGAGATGGCCATGCCCTCCCGACCAGCCAGTGCAGTGCGATCTGACCCATAGGAGGACGCCCAGCTCCTTGACAGACCTCCACGCCCACTCAAACAGGGACATGCCTGAAGTCAGTGCAAAGTTGTATCATGGGACGACAGGCTCTGTGGAGAGCAGACAATAGCAGGAAACATTTTGAACTCTCCGGTGCTTTGTGCTGGGACCACACTGGGAAGGGGATGGACTGGTCTGAGTGGTTACTTAAACAGAGCTCTGGAACAAATGGCTCTAACAGACATCTATAGAACATTCCACCCAAATAAAGCTGAATATACATTCTTCTCATTAGCTCATGGAACTTTCTCTAAAATCAACCACATCCTAGGCCACAAACCAGATCTCAACAAATTTTAAAAAATAGAAATTATATCATGTATTTTCTAAGACCACAGTAGTATAAAATTAGAGATCAATTTCAACAGAAACACTCACCACTTCACAAAGTCCTGGAAATTAAACAATCTATTGCTGAATGATTATTGGGTCAAGGAGGAGATCCAGAGGGAAATAAAAAGATTCTTTGAACTAAATGATAATGGGGACACAAGTTATCAAAATCTGTGGGGTACAGCAAAAGCATTCCTGAGAGGAAAACTAATAACATTAAATGCTCACATCCAAAACACAGAAAGTTCAAAAATCAACAAACTAATAAACCATCTCAAGAAACAGGAAAAGGAAGAGCAAATCAATCCTAAACTTAGAAGAAGAAAAGAAATAACTAAGATCAGAGCAAAACTAAATGAAATCAAGAATAAGAAAACTGTGCAGAAGATTAATAAAACCAAAAGTTGGATTTTCAAAAAGATAAATGAAATTGACAGCCCTATTGCTAGATTGACAAGAAATAGAAAGGAAAGGACTCTAATAAGCTCAATTAGCAATGGAAAAGGAAGAGGTCACTACAGACATCATGGAAATACAAAATATTATCTTTGAATACCATAAAAATCTATATACCCTAAAACTACAAAAAGTGGAGGAAATGAACAAATTCTTAGAAAAACACAACCCCCCTAGCCTCAATCAGGAAGAAATAGAATTCCTGAACAGACCAATATCAAGCACAGAAATTGAAGCAGCAATTAAAAATCTTCCAACAAAAAAAAGTCCTGGACCAAATGGGTTCACACTTGAATTTCACCAAACCTACAAAGAAGAACTCATACCTATACTGCAGAAATTATTCCACAACATTGAGAAGGATGGTATCCTCCCCAAGTCATTCTACAAAGCCAATATCACCCAGATACCAAAGACAGGAAAAAACACAACAAAAAAAGGAAACTACAGACCACTATCCCTGATGAATATAGATGCAAAAATCCTCAACAAAATCTTAGCAAACAGAATCCAACAGGACATCAAAAAAATAATTCTTCATGACCAGGTGGGCCTTATCCCAAAGAAGCAAAGATGGTTCTACATATGCAAATCTATAAATGCAATTCACCACATAAATACAAGCAAGAACAAAGACCATATGATTCTTTCAATAGATCCAGAAAAAGCATTTGAAAAAATCCAGCACACTTTTATGATAAAAAACCTTAACAAAATAGGCATAGATGGGACATACCTCAAAATTATTAAAGTCATATACAGTAAACCCACAGCCAGAATGGGGAAAAATTGAAAGCATTCCCACTTAGAATTGGAACCAGACAAGGTTGCCCACTATCTCCACTTCTATTCAACATAGTGCTGGAAGTCCTTGCCAGAGTAATCAGACAAGAAAGGGGAATTAAATGTGTCTGAATGGGGGCAGAAGAGGTCAAATTCTCATTCTTCGCTGACAGTATGATATTATATCTAGCAAATCCCAAAGATTCAACCAACAGACTACTGGAATTGATAAATAAATTCAGTAAAGTCTCAGGATACAAAATCAATGCACACAAATCAGTGGCATTCATATATGCCAATAACAGTTAAGCTGAAAATCAAAGAATCAGCACCTTTCACAATGGCATCAAAGAAAATTAAATATTTAGGAATATATATATAACAAAGGAGATGAGAGACCTATATATGGAGAACTACAAAACACTGATAAAAGAAATTGTAGTAGATGTGAACATATGGAAAACCCTACAATGCTCATGGATTGGCAGAATCAATATTGTTGAAATGTTCATACTACCTAAAGTGATCTACAGAATTAATGCAATCCTTATCAAAATACCATCATCATTCTTTACAGGTCTAGAAAAAATAAGTTTATGCTTCATATGAAACCTGAGAAGACCTTGTATGGCCAAAGCAATCTTAAGCAAAAAGAACAAATTGTTAGGCATCAGTCTACCAGACTTCAAGCTTTGCTACAAGGTTATAGTAACCTAAACAGCATGGTACTGGCACAAGAACAGAGACATAGACCTTTGGAACAGGACTGAGAGCCTAAATATAAAACCACCCTCATATTGTCATCTAATCTTTGACAAAGCAGGCAAAAACATACATTGGGGAAAAGAATCTCTATTCAATAAATGGTGCTGGGAAAACTGGATAACCACATACAGAAGATTGAAACTGGATCTCTACCTCTCACCTCTCAGAAAAATCATGTTGGATTACAGATTTAAACCTAAGGTGTGAAACCTTAAGAATTCTAGAAGAAAATGTTGGGAAAACTCTTATAGACATCACCCTAGGCAAAGAATTTATAAAGAGGACCCCCAAAGCAATCACAGCAGCAACAAAAACAAATGGGACCTGATCAAATTAAAAAGCTTCTGTACAGCCAAGAAAACTATCATTACAGCAAAGAGACAGCCTACAGAATGGGATAAAATATTTGCATGCTACACATCTGATAAAGGACTGATAACAAGAATCTATATAGAACTTAAGAAAATTAACAAGAAAAAATCAAACAACCCTGTCAAAAAGTGGGCAAAGGACATGAACAGAAACTTTTCAAAAGAAGACACATGTTGACAATGGCCAGAAAACATATAAAAATGTGCTCAACATCTCTAATCATTAGGGAAATGCAAATCAAAACCACAATGAGATAACACCTAACTCCAGTGACAATGGCCTTTATCAAAAAGTCCTAAAACAACAAATGCTGGCATGGATGTGGAGAGATTGGAACACTGTTACACTGCTGGTGAGACTGCAAATTAGTACAATCCTTGTGGACAATAATTTGGAGATATCTCAAATAGCTAAAAATAGAAATGCCATTTGATCCAGCAATCCCATTACTGGGCATCTACCCAAAGGAAAAAAAAAAAAACATTCTATAATAAAGACATCTGCACTCAAATGTTTATGGCAGCACAACTCACAATTGCAAAGATGTGGAAACAACCCAAGTGTCCATGAATACATGAGTGGATTAGTAAAATGTGGTATACATATACCATGGACTACTACTCAACTACAAAAAACAATGGGGAACTAGCACCTCTTATGTTATCCTGGATAGAGCTTGAGCTGGTCCTTCAAAATGAGGTATCACAAGAATGGAAAAACAAGCACCACATGAACTCGCCATCATATTGGTACTACCTGATCAACACGAAGGTGCTCACATGCGAGTAATATTCACTGGGTGCTCCTCAGGTGGGAGGGGTGTGGTGGGGGTGATTAAAGTCACAACTAATGGGCGCAGAGTGCACTGTATGGGGAGAGGGCATGCTTGTAGCCCTGGCTTGGGTGAGGCAAAGGCATTATATGTAACCAAAATGTTTTTACCCCCATAATATTCTGAAATTAATAGAATAAAGTGTATATAAGGGTGGGGGAAAAGAGAGGAAAGGGAAGAGAAGGGAAAGGAAAGACGGGAGGGGAGGGGAGGAGAGGCAAGGGTTTAAAAAATGAAAGCAGAAGAAAAAATATCTATAAGCAAGTAATGAGTATAAAAAACAAACCATCAGATGATAAACAGTAAGTGACTTAGGTTTGGCATCATCTGGGAGTGTGTTGAAAATGCAGAATCTTAGGAACCACCCAAACCAACTCAGCAAGAATCTGCATATTAATAATATATCAAGGTGAGCTGCAGCTCATTAATAGTTGAGAAACTCTGACCTGGATGACAATGTTACTTTTTCTACAGTGCATTATTTAACATCATAGGCTCTGGATTAAAGGATACCTGATTTCAGATTTCATCTTGGCCACCTACGAGGAGTTTCATAGCGTACCCAAGCCTCAGTCACCTCGTATGTAAAATATGCTTATTAATTATCTACTTATTTGAATAGTTGAAATGATTAAATATAACAATCCATGTAAAATGCTTATAGCATTCCAAAGTGTTAATTTTCATTATTACTTCTGAAAGTGGACAAATCCAAGAATTTAGTTTCTTGGACGTCTGCTTAGAGTGCTTATTAACTGTGGGACTTTTGGCAAATTAAATACCCATTCTGAGCCTGTTTTCTCAAGTGTTAAAATGGAATATTAATGCTATGTGAGGACCTTTTTAAAAGAAAACACTATAGCATTCCTAAAATGATACTTAAAAAATACTTAAATACTTAATGTGTATTTAAAATGATAAATAATAATAGAAATGTGAGCTATTATTATTATCTATCCTAATGATAGGTACTAAGTTCTAACCTATTTCATATCAGATAGAGATTGACTCCATCTTATCTGGGTCAAATGACATATTAATACAACTTTAATTTAAGAAAAGCAGGGGCACTTAGTCTAAGCCATGTCTGTATTTTCTGAAAAGCACAGAAGAATCTGCACATGGTCAAGGCTTATTGAAAGCCAATTTGGGGCACTTTCACAGTATAGAGTCCAGACATCTGGCTCATAATTTTCAGAATTCTCAATGGAAAGAGTGTTTTACAGCAGATAATGATATAAACAATTTATGTATTTTCATACATGAGAGGAGATGACCTTCATAACTTACTTGTAGCTTCATTTCTCATTACTTATGAGTCATTCAATAAAGGATAGAAATAAATTATATTGTTCAACTGCCCTTTGTTATATATCCCCATTGCAAATGGATATTTTTCATTGTCCTGACATATTTGCAACAATAATGTGTTTTCAGGGTATAAATATTGATAGAGCAAAGATGTGTGTGTTTGCACTTTGAATATTTGATAAGTTTTACAAACACCTATAGAATGAACATTAGCAGTTCTAGGAAGTTTTACTTATCCCCCAAAGGACAGTTTATGCTGCAGAGGTTTAAAAAATATCCTTCATTAAATGAGTTGTTTCCACTAAACAATTATTTAATTTTAACTTTTAATGTTTTTAATTTTTAGTATTGAACTTTTTTCTAAATATTAATCATTATAGGGAAACTTACAGAAATGTCACATTATAAAATTCCTTTGAGTGAATAAAATGTTCTAAAATTTAATCTAGAATTATATAAAGGAAATTTTTATTTTAAATGATCTCTTCATTAATTATCTGTCGTTATTCAAAACAGGATGGAAAGGTAAATATACTAACTGTGGATGGAAGGATTTGGTCATGGGCTGTGTGCACACAGTAGGTAGATTGGGATGGAGAAGAGGGATCAAAGAGAAAAATGAAAGTACACATCTTTCACATCATAATTGCTGTTATTAATTTTAAATAAATACAATCTTCCTATAATATTTTTAAAAGTAAAATTCTGTCTAATTTAAATCAAAAAAGAGTAGTTTATTAAAATAAGATGCACATTTTTCCCAACTCTATACATTCAGTTACTAAGTCAAAGGCCCCAGGCTATCCCTGACATAGGATAGACTGCGCTTCCTTAAACTAACACAGCACCTGTTCCATGATGTTGCTGTGAGGATTAGAGAGCACTAAGATAATGGATATATAGGCTGAGAGCTGTGCTTGGTGCATGGTAAGCACTGTTCCCCCCATTTTTTTCCCTACCTGATATATCCAACCTCTAAATGCTTAAGTCCCACTAAATTATGTGCAGTTCCTTGAATGTGGCATTTCTCTCTCTATGGGTGCGTTTACACATGCTGTTCCTTGCATTTCAGTGCCCAGCTTATCCCCCATTCCAGGGTACTGCCAGTTTTTCTTCTGGCCCTCACTATTCTTTTCTTAGACATGCACGGCACACAGATACAGGCATTTTCTACTCATCTTGCAATTCTCATCTCAAGCATTCTTGAACATCCCAATGTTTGTCAAACCTCTTTGGCTTAATAACAAATAGGGAAAGTTCAAGAGAGACACTGGCTTCAGAGAAAACTGAATCTAGGAATTATCAAAGCTATTCTCTTCGTCTTTATTCTCTCCGATTTCAGATGGATTTTTCACTGCAGATAGCACAGAACCAATATCCCTCAGGTTTAGAAACCCTAGAGAATAGAGGATGTCAAAAACAAAAGTCCCAATAACATATCGTCAGAACTCACAACACTTGCCATTTTAGATCCAGATTTAAGCAATGAGAAAGAGTTTGTAGGCAGTTAAGCAGAGTTTGATTAAACTCATCTGTACTTACATTGAAGTACTGAGGTTTTCAAAGGTCAGTAGCCTAGGAGTCAAGGGATGGAGAAATGGTTAAAATTCGGCCTGCAAAAGGAACATGCACGCGTGCACACACACACACACACACACACTCACACACTCACACACACATACTATACACAAGATGAATCTATAAAATAGGGTCTATTAGGGAAATCCTTATAATCAGAGATATAGAAAAGTATACTCACTTCCTTAAGATGATCTCATTTCATGTGGAGGTGTGTTCAGGCTAGGCCTGAACCTTGCATACCAGGTGGCCAGTGGCCACTGGAGAGAGGTCTCACTCCAAAGTTCCCTATGGGAAAGGAGATCTTCTTCATGACTATGTGCTTTTTTGGTGAAGCATCCATAGCCCCGGGCCTGGCAATAAATAGTCTGTGCTTCCTTAAGCTAACTCTGACCTGCTGTCTCTGATAAAGAGTTGGAAAGGGGAGAAATCAGCCTCCAGAGTCATCCTGATCTCTCTCTCTCGTGATGTATCCACAAAGCTCAAGGTGAGTTTGAGTTCTTTCTACCTGAACAATAGTTTTTACATATACAGAGCATTATCAACTTCCCTAAGGTTGGCCTACAAGTTAAAAATGGTGTTTGGCTAAACTTTTAGTTAAGATAGTGGTACAACAATTTCATTTGATTGTTTTCACAATTAATCAGTCATTCATTGAAGGTGGACTGCTGGAACTTCCTTCTGCCTCCGTTTGTATATTTTCTGTCATTTTTGTATGCATTCTTTTACTGCATTTGTGGGTTTCAATGCTTGCAATCTTAGCACCACTTTACTATTTAGCCCTGGCAGCTTCACACTTGCTTCAGAACAGTTGCAGTCATGCTAACTCAAATTACTTTTCCTTGAGAGATTGTACAAAAATTCAGTATGTTCAACGGACAATACGGTGTCTATATCACGCTATACAATATATCAGATTTAAGCTCTGGTTCTCAAAAACTAAAAGGTTCTGTTTCCCTTGCAGCCATTTGCATCTAATTAATACAATCTTTGTTAAATACATTGCTATGGTGTTAGAAGTCCTGGGCTGGAAAACAAACAAACAAAAAAAACAACTTTTAAATGCCAGCACAGTATGTCATGTATTTACAACTCTTTGATAATGTTGTCATCTCACCATTCTAACCTTTTTATTATCCCTGGATAGAGACAAGTATACCGTTTACTTTGAACTTTGCTGTAGTTGCCCCAAACAACAGATTTTATAATGAACCGCATTGATTACTTTTGATGTGACTTGTAATTTTGCACTTCAGTTTTAGAAACAGCTCTATCATGTTATGTTTGTACCTTTGACAAACTGACCCACTTTTCGAAATGCTTTTAAATCTGTGGTTGAGTTAATGACCTAAATCCCTATCCTGATGAGTTCAGTGCAGTTGACATCTTTCTCATAGGAGCATGAAGCTGTGATAGCTGGACATTATTCATATCTGCCTACCCATACCAGAAGCTTAATTGAAGCATAGTTTGCAAATGAGAGCAAGAAATCAACCAAAGAATTCAATCCTCTTAGCCGTATTCATGAAAGTTTAACTGGAAAGTTTACTCCAAGCTATAACTTAGCACACATCCATTTATTTTAGAAGCAAATTATTTACAAATTAAAATGCATCCAAACACTTTAACTATGCTTAAATTGTAGGAGATCTGGGCATGTGTGCAATGCTACCAATTTTATCACTATACTGTCATAAGGATCTTTAGCATACAGAATTACAATGAATGTGGTGGTTCAGGGATTAAAATCTCCTTAAATACTCATTCACATGACAGACTGGAGCAATTAGTGTATAGTAACAATGGTGCATGGATAACAAGAGTGTCTCATACATTTCCACTGAGAGTCATCTTCCATTATAATCATCCTAATGAAAAAATCACAGTGGTTGAAGGGAACTGCTATTGGTATAATGTTAAAAAAATAAAAAGAAATGAACACTAAAAAACATCATTAAAGTCACATTAAGGAACTGATTGAAATTGACCAGAAAGGGAATAATCATGGAACTGTCATTACTACCCTTTCTTATAGCTTTGAGTCCAGGTGTTATAGGAATCTCATGTCAGTGGGGGCCTGTGTCATTATATCTTTGCAGAGTATAGAGTATAGAGAACAGAATGACGGATTTAATGATTCCAGTAGTTCTAGTTTGTCAGCTCAGGTTTAATCTCCACCATGGAATCTATTCCCCATGTAGAGCTTCTGTCCATGTATGGAAAGTTACATGAAGGAATTGAATAAAAAATGAATCATTTTTCTTGTTGGCTCTATCAACTTAAAAAAATATTCACTTAGAAACTAGCTGTGTTTTCCATATTCAATAACATTTTCAAGTGATTCCTCTTTCTGCTCCTTTAATTTTTTCCTTTTCATAAAAATAACAAATAAAAGAATCTCTGCCCAAACTGAAGATAAAAAGAGGAGAGATTTAACTCAGATTGATGTCTAGAGAAACAGAGTGTAAATCAATACGTAGGGTGGAATTGGTTTGTTGTAACTTCAGCCGCCCCGTTAGCAGATGGAAGAATGATGTGCCCATGGACTTGGGTAAGAGGGTTCAATCCAGGAAAGGCTGATGCCGCTGCAGGGAGAGGACGTGTTGACAGCGAGGCTCATTTAGCACCACTTTTCCCCTGATCCTTGAATAACCAGCCCAGTATTGAGCTGCCACACTTGGCAGGTAACAAATCGAATCTAGCTCATCTGCAAGTAAAATAGTCTCACTGAATTAGCCAATCTGATGATGTTCCTTCCAAGTTTATTACTACAGAATATTTAAAACCTGGTATTGATTGTTAGAATCTGAAGGTGATAATTCTATTGGGATTCTATGTTTGGGCAGAGGGGAAGGTAGAGATAAATTTCGCCAAGTTAATAAGCTGCAGAATATTTAACATAAATACAATGGCTGCTCCTCTCATGCATTGTGATGGCTGAATGGGATATTTTAAATATTCAGCAACTCTGCCAACAATGTTTTGAGTGCAGACACAGGGGCCTCGGTGCATCATTTTGATATTCACCTTCTTTGCTTTCATCAGGTATCGGATAACCCTCAGGACATTCCTATTTCCTTAAACCCTTTAGAAAAAGGGCAAATTGAACATTTTGATGGAAAGTTTCCTTTTTACAATCTCTTCATTAGTACACGATTTCCTTTCGCATAAAACTTCAATTCCACCTTCATTTGACACAATCGAGTGGCGTATAACCTTGGAATGAGCAAACGACGTCAGCATATATCAGACAAACAAGAGAATTCATGTTATAGAAAATTGGAAAATGCTTGCATATGAAATCAAGGACCTTAATGTGAATCCAGTAAGAGGTCCAGAAATCAAAACACTTGCCTGTCCTTCAGAAGGATATGATTCTTATTTGGTGCCCTGCTTCTTGGCTGCCTATTTATAACAATACTATTGAACTTAACTAGACTATTATTATGTTGATGATCAATAAATTGATCATTAGTATAAAGAAGCAGGGATTTGAGAATGTTCCTTTGAAACCTTTGGTACCACACTTGTTATTTGTCAGTGTATCAGTCTCCTAGAGCTGCCATAACAAAGTACCAACTGAATGGCTTAAAACAATAGCAACTATTGTCTCGCAGTTCTGGAGGCTAGAAGTCTGAAATCAAAGTGTTGGTAGGGACATTCTCCCTCTGAAGTCTCTAGTGGAGAATATTGCCTTCTCTTTTCCGGTTTCTGATAGCCCCAGCGGGTCCTTGGCTGTGCTAGCATTCCTCCAATTTCTGCCTCTGTCTCCACATGGCCACTTGCCCTTTGTGTCTTCACACGGTCTGTTTTTCTGTTATGTACCTGTGTCCAAATCTCCCTCTTCTATATTATAGGGACACCAGTCGTTATATTAGGACCCACCCTAATGATCTCATCCTAACTCAATGACATGTGTAAAGACACTATTTCCAAATAAGGTCACACTTATAGTTTCCAGGGCTAGGACTTCAACATATCATTTTAGGGGACACAATTCAACCTGTAACAGTCAGTATTGATTTTAGGTAGTGATACGCTCTAATTTGTGCCAAGCCAAATTTGTTTGCTTATCTAGGTAATAAACAGATAAACTGTGAGAAAAGCCATTGGAAACATTTTAAAGAGAGTTTCATTTATGAACTAAGGACAACTATAATATCATTCTGTATTGAAAATTTTAATGATAAGATAATATGAATTGCTTATTAAAAAAATCCATAGATTTGAATCACTCATAATTTTATGAGAATTTTCTGATTCTTATAAAAAAGGTTCCTCTTTTTACAATTGCCCATTAAATTTATATGTTTAATAAAATAATATTGGTAATCTTATTGATTTCAATTTTTCTTAACTTGAAGCAGCCTTTCAGTTTCTAAGCCTATCTCTAAAATATTGTCTCCATTGCATTTTTTTCAAGCAAATGGAGAAGAGATGTAAAATTATTTTTAACATTAAACATGAAAATCATTTTTCTAGTGGTAACTACTTTCTTGAGTCTATGTTATATGGAGTTTTGTCTGAATATAAACAAAAGAAAATAGTATCAGCATAATACATTTTGATTCAGATAACTAGAAAAACTTTAATTCTGAATTTCATTTGGAAAAATTTCTCTTCTCTAATGAAAGAAGAGTCATAGCTTTAGTTTCTGGATGCAGCTGTGTCTGAGACATGCGATAGAGCTCCCTTCAGGACGCATATAGACAGTAGGATGGAGCTAGATTTTATTTTCAAATCCTGGCTGGATTCTGTTCCTTGTGTTCTACCTAAAGGTGAGAATTGTGTCTCTCATAAATGTACTCATTATAAAGACCATAACTGATTAATAACGTAGTTATTTTGTTACCATGGTATTGAGTGGGGTTTAAAAACATGAATCCAAATCCCGGAGTCAGACCTTGCTATGTGATCTTGGCCCAGTCTCTTTTCCTCTCAGGGTCTTAGTTCTGTAATTGATGATAACAATGTTAATTTATTGTTTTGTTTTTGTTTTGAGACAGAGTCTCGCTCTGTCACCCAGGCTAGAGTGCAGTGGCATCAGCCTAGCTCTCAGCAACCTCAAACTCCTGGGCTCAAGAGATCCTACTGCCTCAGCCTTCTGAATAGCTGGGACTATAGGCATGTACCATCATGCCCCGCTAATTTTTTCTAGTTTTAGTAAAGATGGGGTCCTTCTCTTGCTCAGGCTGCTCTCAAACTCCTGACCCCAAGCTATCCTCCTACTTCTACCTCTCAGAGTGCTAGGATTACAGGTGTGAGCCACCATGCCCGGCCAAGAATGCTAATTTAATACTAAGAGCTGATAAAAGAATTAGGTGATTTAATAGTGGCAAAATACTTAGAATAATTCTTGATGCATAGTAGACATTATGTTTATGTTAGCTATTTTTCTTACTCCTAATTATATTATTGTTATCATTATTACTATTATACAATTATGAGACAATAGAGCTATAGTGAATAATGCAGTTGGCTAAAAAATTCAAGACAATGCTCCCGTCACTCTCTCTTCCTTTTACTTTCCTCATCTCCCCAACAATTCCCACCACATGGTTAAATAAAGGAGACAGTAAGAATACTCAGGAATGATGTCCTTTGAGTATATGCCTAGCACACCTGGCCCCACATGGTAATATGGATGCTCTGTTTTTGTTTTTTTTTGGTTTTCCCTCCAGTATTTGTCTGTAATGTATCTCGTATTTTCTAAACCACAATTTCTTGCATTAAAAATGTTATAGGTCTCATTGTGGTTTTGATTTGCATTTCTCTGATAATTAGAGATGTTGAACAATTTTTCATGTGTTTGTTGGCCATTAGTCTGTCTTCTTTTGAAAAGTTTCTGTTCATGTCGTTTGCCCACTTTTTAATGGCTTTGTTTGATTTTTTTCTTGTTGATTTTCCTGAGTTCTATACAGATTCTAGCTTTTAGCCTTTACTGGATATGTAGCATGCAAATATTTTCTCCCATTCTGTCTGTAGGTTGTCTATTCACTCTCATGATAGTTTCCTTGGCTGTGTAGAAGCTTTTTAATTTGATCAGGTCCCATTTATCTATTTTTTGTTGTTGCTGTGATTGCTTTTGGGGTCTTCTTCATAAATTCTTTGCCTAGGCCAATGTCTATAAGAGTTTTTCCAACATTTTCTTCTAGAATTCTTATGGTTTGTTTCATGCCTTGGGTTTAAGTCTGTTATCCATCATGAGTTGATTTTTGTGAGAGGTGAGAGGTGTGAATCCTGTTTCAATCTTCTACATGTGGCTATCTGATTTTCCCAGCACCATTTATGGAATAGGGATTTTTTTTTCTCCAGTGTATGTTTTTGTCTGCTTTGTCAAAGATCAGATGACAATAGATGGTTTTATATCTGGGTTCTCAGTTCTTTTCCAAAGGTCTATGTCTCTGTTCTTGTGGCATTAAATTGGTACTAACTGATCAACACTTATGTGCACATATGGAAGTAACATTCACTGGGTGTCAGGCAGATGGGAAGGGAAGGGAGAGGGAGAGGAGGGATAAATTCACACCTAAAGGGTGTATTGCATGCTGCCTGGGGAATGGACACGCTTATTGCTCTGACTCAGATGGTACAACTGCAATTTATATAACCAAAGCATTTGTTCTCCTGTAATATTCTGAAATTTAAAAAAAGTTATAGGTCTACACAAAGACCTATACGTGAATTTTCATAACTGCTTTATTCATAATTCTCCCAAACTAGGAGCAGCATAAAATGCTTACGGTGAATGGATAAATAAATTGTGCTGTATTAATGCACTGGAATACTATTCAGCAATAAAAAGGGAAAAAGTACTGATACACACAACCATATGGATGAATCTAATGACATTGTGCTAAGTAAAGGATCTAATGAATCTAATGACATTGTGCTAAGTAAAGGGAACCAGACACAAAAGCCTGCAAGTCCTGTGTGATTCTATTTATCTGGCATTCTGTAAGAGGGAAAGCTATAGAGACAGAAACAGGTTAATGCCTGCCCTGGGCCAAGGATGATGGGGTGGGAGGGGTGGTGGGGGGAGCCAGGCAGCCAAGAGGCTGGAAGAAACTTTGGGGAGTAATGGAATTGATCCTAATTTTGATTGTGATGACAGTTTTGAGATGGTATACATGTGACAAAACTCATGAAACTCTCCACATGAATGGAATAAATTTTACTCTGTGTAAATGTGACCTGAAATTGACTTTTTTTAGAAGCAGAAAAGAAGTTAGCAATCATTGAGCATCTGCTATGGGTTAGATACTAAGTTCACCAGTTAGGCAGAGACTTGATTTTTCCCTGAGTTCATGGAGAAAACATGAAAGTGAGTTTATGGATAAAAATGTAATATTGATGATCCTCATAGGCTTCATATAACTTTGTGATTCACTGATTTTATAGTTCAAAACCTAAATACTTTATGTAATGCATATGCTACATTTAAAGCAATACTATCAAGAGTTTGTAAGAACCACTAATGTCTCTGCAAATCTGTTTAACTTACCAGAGCACTTTGAACTATCCATTTTTTTTCTTATTCTGCTACTATTAAATATTTCATTTTAAAATTCAATAGGTTTTGTTCATTTAAATGCCATGGTAGAGTATATTGGAAGACAGATCATATATGTCTTTTTTTTCCTGCTTTTCATTTTTATTTTTTTAATTTCAAAGTGTTATGAGGATACAAATGTTTTTGGTCACATGGATCACTTTTGTAATGCTTGAGTCAGAGTTAAAAGTGTGCCTGTCACCCAGATAGTGTTCATTGTACCTGTTAGGTAGATTTTCGCCCATCCCCTCCTGCCCCCTCCCCTCTGCTTGACTTCCATTGAGTTTTACTTCCCTCTATGCACATAAGTGCTCATCAGTTCTAATTTAAGAGTGAGTATATGTGGTGTTTGTTTTTCCATTCTTTAGATACTTCATTTAGGATAATGGTATCCAGTTCCATCCAAATTGTTGCAAAAAGCATTAAGTCATCCTTATTCATGGCTGAGTAGTATTCCATGGCATATATATACATATGTATATATATATACACACCACATTTTGTTAATCCACTCATGAATCGATGGGCATTTGGGTTGATTCCACATCTTTGTAATTGTGAGTTGTGCTGCAATAAAAACTGAAGTGCAGGTACCTTTTTGATAAAATGACTTCTTTTCCTTTGGATAAATACCCAGCAGTGGTATTGTTTGATCAAATGGTAGGTCTACTTTTAGTTCTTTGAGGAATCTCCATACTGCAGTCCCACCAACAGTGCCAGCATCTATTTTATTTGGACTTTTTAATAAAAGGCATTCCGACTGGGGTAAGGTGATATCTCATTATGGTTTTAATTTGCATTTCCCTGATGATTAGCCACTAAGAACAGATTGTACATGTTTTTTCTACAAATAAATACTTATTTCCTTTACATTGCTACACACTTACATTTTAACGTAACTCTCTGTGATGTAAGTCATCATGAAACAGTATTTATTAAGCATTTACAATGAGCACTGTGCCTAATGTCAAATATCACCTCAGACCCCTTCTTTGGTCCCTTGAGGGAGGTCCTTTTGTGATGACTTGAAGGATATGTGCCTGGTGGTTAGGATTGTCACAATTTAACCACTTTCAAGTGATAGTTTAAGTAGCATTTGTCTAGAGAGAAAAACGAAATGAAATTTCACAGAATTCAAGAAAGCAGAAATCTTTACACAGTCTTTCAGTGGGACTAACGCTATAAGATTTCTATCATTAGCCATTTTCTTTTCCTATTTGCTTATGTGATAAATACATGAAATATCATTACTTTTCTCCTTTTTTTCTGGTGTTACGTTTGGAATATCTTGGTTTTCAGTATCTCTTACATTAGTCTCAAAGTCAGGTACTTAATATTCTGTAAAATGCTTACATGCATTGAGGAAGGTCCTTATGAGAAAAACAAATGTATTGAAACTGAACTCACAGAGAGAAACAGCAGGTTTACCTAGGGGTTTGAAGTCTTTTATTTGTGTCATATTTCTTCCACTGCTAATGTGTAGGTTCTTGGGTAAACTCTTCACATTATTTGTGGCACTGTTTGCTCATTTGAATAATTAAAGGACTGAGTCAAATAATCTCTAATAGTCTTTCAAATCCTAAAATGACTAGATGTTTGGTTTGAGATAAAAATATATTGTGTACTTGAACCTCTTAAATAAATAGTAAATTAATACTATAGAGATTTTAAAACATAATGGTTATATACATTCATCAAATATATCATTATTCTTTAAAAAATTTACAAAGGAAATGGCAATGATAAAAGACACTGATGGTTTGTAAGAACACACCTCTTCCATCATTTTTGGATATTTAGAAAAGCTCGTTAAAATGTTTATTTTTTATTTTAGACTGTAACTACTCTTGTCACTTAAATATTTAGCATTTTCCCTTTTGATTAGACTTGCCATGGTTTTTCTTTATTTCTACTTCTTTGTTCTTACCAATTCTTTCATCTTTTCTCTCTCTATTTTATCCATTCCCCAAAGTCTTTTGCTATCTATGATTTGTGTTTTCAAACACTGAGACAACCTTAGGGCATTCATTGTTTTATTTCTATATTTTGCATATTTTATAGACTATAGAAAGAATCTTGGTGCTTTAGCACTGGAGGGAACTTGGAGAAATCGACTCATCTACAGTGTTCTCATGTTCATCCTTTGGCCATTGTATCACTATCTCACTGCTTGTCAGTCTTCTGTAGTTTATAAAACTATTTCTGTGCAGCACAGCCTGGAGCCTGGTTCAATGTCCTACTTAAGAAAATCATTCCATGGCATCACTTGTCAATCCCTTCCAATATTAAACAAAATCTAATATTCTGTTATATATGCCATAAGCTGTTAAAATATATGAAGATTACATGGTACTGTGTACAAGTGAATAAAAGTTTGATTTTATAAAGACTGGTGTTGTTCTTAACTACCTTTCCTACACAATTGATTTCTCACTACTTAACAGATATTAGAGGCTCAATGAAGTTATTTTTTCAAAATTAAATTTAAAGAGGAATATGACCTGTGTTTAGATTTCTAGAATGTAGAGCATGATGACGAAGCCTTCCCCCTCAATTCTTTTTGCTCCCAAAGCATTCACTGCTGAAACGAGATTTGCACAGACTTAAGGAAAAGACAATGCTGTATTAATACTTTACTCATTGCAAAGAGATCATTTGGGGATCTGAAAAACATTTCAGGATAATAATGATATTAAAAATAATATTCAGAGAAACAATATGACAAAAGATATAGAAATGTTTGGTACATATAAGATATTTCAATGTTTCTCAACTAGTATTCAGAGCCTGTAACCGTCAAAAGTTTGGTTCCAGATGAAGTCGCTAGCGCAGGGGCGGTACTGCCTGGCTGAATAAGGAACGTCCTTGATGGGTAGTGAACATCTAGGCTGAGAGCCGTAAATGGGAAAGCCAGAGGCAAGGCCTCTACAGTATTACCACTTCAATAGCCTACTCAGCAGGAATTAACATGCAGTTTGAACTGAATCTTTTCCCCGCTGGCCACAACACCTAGACCTGTCTTTATGGGTCCTTGACTTTCTCACTGTAAATTTCATCACAGGAAAGGGATGTGCCAGGGGATACCCTTGATGGCCGAAGTGCTTCTCTGTCTCACGGTAAATCAATAGTGTGTGCTGCTTTGTAGCACTCTCTAATTTAATATATAAAAATGTACATTTACGTAATGCCACTGAGCATGATAGCTTTGAACAAGCAAGCCTTCCTTGGAACCAAATCCCTTATTTCTCCCAGAGAAAATAAAAGGCCTTAAAATGCCCACACGTGTGTACTCACAACATAATTCGTTTTCTCGAAAATACTTAGCTCGGCAAGTAGTGCAAAAAGATGTCCATTTCTGATTTTGTTGTTTGCCTTTGCTCCGGTTGTGATCTTTCAATAAAGTAAGTCCACTATGTTCCTCAGCACAATTCTACCGATCAATAAGGTATTTCATTATAACTATATTTGAAAGTATTCTGCAAATGTTCATCATGGGGACACTAATAGTTTATTATCTATGCTGGAGTTTGCAATATTAAATAAATTAGTAAGTTTTATGGTAGTAATAATAATTAAACTCGAAATTACCTATCTAGTTAACAAAGTGGTTAAGAGCATAGGCTCTGGATTCAGACTACTTGGTTGCAAGTTTTTGTTTAGCAATGTGCTAGTTATACACTCCTGAGCATATTGTTTATCCTTTCTGTACTCATTCTCCTTATCTGTGAAGTGGGAATAATAACTGAACTAACTCATTATGAGTCATATACATGCCATATAGAATGTTAGGCAAGTTGTAAGAGCTCTATAGATATTAACCAGTTCCTACAATGACAATTTTACAACCACATAGGACTTATCTAACTGGATAGTAAGAAGTACTTGGTTTCAAACTGTTTCTCATTTCAATGCTTTTGCTTGTTTTCCTCGTATACAGTTACCTTTCTTCATTGTCATAGTAGCCTGAAAAATACTCGTTTGATGACTCCAACCAAAAATACCCTGTTCTGAGTTATCTTTGGGGACACTAACCCAGATGAACTTGACTTTTCTCCTTTATTGCCGGTTATTCTCCACCTGTATCCCTATCGCAGCATGTAATGCCGTCTCCTTCACTGATCCGTTTACTCCTCTTTCTTCCTGTGGTTTCACGGTAGACTCCTTGACTGCTCTCCCTCAGAGACTCACCCATTTCTTCACATTCAGAGCTGATTTGCAAAGTGCATTTTTACTTATGTTTCCTTTTACTAACTAAATATCTTTTTTTTTTTTTTTTTTTTGAGACAGGGTCTTGCTCTGTTTCCCGGGCTAGAGTGTCGTGGCATCAGCTTAGCTCACAGCACCCTCAAACTCCAGGGCTCAAGCGATCCTTCTGCCTCAGCCTCCCGAGTAGCTGGGACTACAGGCATGCGCCACCATGCCCGGCTAATTTTTTCTATATAAATTTTTAGTTGGCCAGATAATTTCTTTCTATTTTTAGTAGAGACGGGAGTCTCACTCTTGCTCAGGCTGGTCTCGAACTCCTGACCTCGAGCAATCCAACCGCCTCGGCCTCCCATAGTGCTAGGATTACAGGCGTGAGCCACCGCGCCCGGCCTAAATATCTTATTTAAAGAATTCTTATTGGATACACAACAAATTAAATTGACGTTGCAAAAGTATACAGACATACAATTTATTTGTTACCTAAATTAAACACATAGAGCTAATAGCTACTAGAGAAACATCACCTAAATAAACAAACCAATATTGGGAGCATACAAAATGATTGATTTGTTGGTTATTTATAGCTGGTATGTGCTGATGCACATTGTGGTGTGTGTGTGTGTGTGTGTGTGTACAGATATGTACACATATTTGTAGGTACATTCCCATTAAACTCATGAGTGTGTAGCTACATAATACAGTAAATCCTCAGCCATGCAGAATTTAAAGATTTTCCTCTAACTGACCCCGCAGATCCTCTTCAGGACTAATGAAGCATCTCCACAGCACTTAGCCGTAAGAGACGGTTGGTAAGAATCACTTAGGAGTCAGAAGTCCTGAAGAAAGCATGTTCTCATTGGTGATAATACTATTCCACATATGCAAAATACCTTACTGTTTATTAGAGAACTTCCCCAGATATTATTCTGACTTGGTTATGTCATTGAACCTTTTCACACAGAAGGCAAAACACTCATAAAAAGCAGCCAGAAATATAAAAGAAAGAAAAAAAGAGAAGTGTGACATGGGCAACCACAGCAATTAAAAGCTGTGATAGAGTTCTTACCCAGCAGCCACTCTAAAGGCAGCAAGGAAGGCCAGCTCTTACAAGAAAGCACAGAGGAAATTTCTGGCAGGCAAAATACTACCGAAGATATTTTGAATGGCATGGGACATGAGTAAAACTTTTTTCCACAAAAAGAGTAAACTGACAAAGAACTGTTTGATTGACAGGTAGATAGACTTGCAAATACATACACAAACGAATAGCATTCAGAGTTGACAAACATCATATGATGCAGAGCAGTGGCCCCCAACCTTTTTGGCCCTAGGGACCGGTTTCATGGAAGACAATTTTTCCACAGACCAGGACAAGGGGCAGGAATGCTTTCAGGATGAGTCAAGAGCATCGCATTTATTGTGCAGTCAAACCTCTCTGCTAATGATAATCTGCATTTGCAGCCGCTGCCCAGCGCTAGCAACACCATCTCAGCTCAACCTCAGATCATCAGGCATTGGATTCTCATAAGGAGCACACAATTAGATCCTTCTCATGTGCAGTTTACAGTAGGGTTCGCCCTCCTATGAGAATCTAATACTCCAGCTGAGCAGACAGGAGGCAGAGCTCAGGCAGTGATGTGAGTGATGAGGAGCAGCTGTAAATACAGAGGAAGCTTTGCTCACTTGCCTGCTGCTCACCACAGCCCGGTGGGGATTGGGGACTGCAGATGTAGAGAATATTTCCACATACACTATCTCATAGTACATTAATGACAGCATGGTAAAGATATCAACTTAGGCTTCATAAACCTACTTTATGGATGGGAAACTAATGTTCAGTTATTCGAAATGACTTGCATAGTTAGTAAGTGGTGGGCAAAGATTTTGTTTACATCTTCTGATTCCATAAAATTTTCCTTGGAGAGAAACTTTTGGAAAATTTCACTGAACACTTGTACAAATATTAACAACTCTAAAAAATTATTGAATTGAAGTAATTAACAAATTCTAATAATTGAAACAGAGATAGTTGCTAATTTGTACTGTTAAAGACTAGTCATCATACAATTGGGTGGATGTGGAACAACATACTAGATCTTCATATACACACATCTTTCCAGGGTTGCACGCAATATATTTGGTTCAAATGTGACTATCCTAAACAAGTTAGAGCAAGAATCTAAATGAGCCAGTGAGTACTGGCAGATTCATTTTTGGAGCAAAAGGACACTGATCCTTTTGTGGTCATTGTCACCTTCGACTGCTGCTAAAGTGCAAAAATCATAAGTGGAACCACTTCCATTTACTTCCTTATCAGAACTGAAAGAAAATAAACTGTTTTAAAAATAAGCAATATTGTATATTAAATAGGTATTGCTTAACTAAAATTGGTTAATCCTGTTTATTCCTTGCCTGGTTTGCAGTAGGATGAGATTTAAGTGGATATTCTAGAAGGAACAAAATGAAAGTAAATATTTGTGTGCTTTGGGTTACAGGTGAAAAGTGCTTAAGCTGTGAAATTATTGTTTTTCTGAGTTTAGGTCATTAATAAAAAATCGTATGTAACTTCCAGTTTTATTTTTTCTCTGGGATTCAATATTTAGTGAAAAGTAATTTAAAAACAAACTCTTAGATCTTAAATATATGCTTCAAAGGTTTTGAGTTATTTTCATTAGTTCCTATTTTATTTTAATACCTGTGAGTTTTAATAAATGTTAAGCCCTGGCTTTTATGATACAGAGTCCTAATGCACTAGACTCACATTTTCCTTTTCACTCCAAGGATTTGGTTTAGTTTTCTTCCTTCCTTCTCTCCCTTTCTGCCTCCCTCCTCCCTACCCACTCCTCTTCTTCCTCCTTCTACTTCTGCTTCCTTTACAGCTGTTTCTTCTTCTTCTATAATTTTATCAAAGATATTCTTCAGTTGGAATAAGCAGCCGTAGGCTTGAGTACTATTATTGTCTTTTTTTAAGCATAGACCTTAGCCAGGTTACTTCTGGAGCTCGATTTCCTCAGTTCTAAAATGGAGCTAACACCTACGTATTTCTTAGGGTTATTTTGAGAATCAGATGAAATCATATATGTATAAACATTTTGCAATTTCCAAAGCAATGTGCAACTTTTAAATATCACAATGAAGTGTCTGATGTTAGAAAAATGGGCAAAGTGCATTGGGTTAGGGTTAGGCCAACAAGATGCAGATAATATATTAATAATGAAAAAGCATCTTCAGCAGTTCTAGTTTCTAGGAATGGCTCTGCCTCTGGTCTGTCACTGACTAACTTGAATTAGAAACTTGAGCTCTGACATATGGAAACCATGGATCTGACTCTAGTATTTACAGCATCTCTCAAAAAGTATGACTGTTTGAATGACAGAAATAGAAATTTTAAAATATTATATTTCTATTCAGTGAACAGTGATTTATTAAAATGTGAGTTTTCTTTGTGCATTTAAAATAACCCTTTTGTCTTCTGTAATCTTCCTTTATACTTTCACTTTTAGTTTTTAAATTTTTAAAATTTCTTCCAACACTGTCCTTAGTCTTTGATCGTTGCATCTCTCTTTTGCTTTCTTTTCCTCATACTTCATATGCAGTGATTCCTTAGAACGCAGTCACATGTTTCTAAATCTATGTCTAGTAGTGCAATTTAAAATTTTTTCATTGTTAGATCAACTGTAAATCTTTGAAATTCATGAGTATAGAGACTATACTGGTAGGAGTATACACTTTGAGTTGTTTTACGTGAATATGTATAGATTAGGGTAAGCACATCTCAATAGCCTTTGTGATGACCCAATGACGTATTTCTTTGGTTTTCATCCTGCTTCAGAAATATACACACCCATCAATGTGGAACATAGTACTTATATACCCCAAATAACTGGCCAATATTGTGATACAACTTTTGTCACCATGGTTCAGTGTGATTACAAGATAAATTACATATTATCTTCTTTAAACTTCTTTCCACACTGACCCCAAATACCTTCACACTACTCTTTGGACTTCAAGCATTCTGGTAACTTATTCTTTTATCCCTCTAAATATCAGTATAATTCACTAGGAAATCTCCATTTTAAAGATTCTGTTATCTTTTGGTACAAACAATGATAACCAGTTGGTATAGAAAACTATTTGATATGCACTTGACATCTACAGTTTTTCATGGCTCCAACAAACTGTTACTGCATCATGGGTTCTGTTCGCCTGCCAGCTGCTCCTCCTGCTTGAAATACTCGGCAGTTGAGAAGGGAATGTTCACATCCAACCTCTGGTGGATTGCAGCTGTGATCTGTGAGCTCATTGTTCTCTGTGAAGCTGGTTATGGCCTTCACACTATGCCTATTAATTAGAACATATGAGCAGTTACTGGCACTTTATGAGGAATTTAACAATAGATATTGAATATTAAATGTGGGTCTGCAATGATGTGCTATAGTGCTGAAGTATGGAAAGGGCAGAAATGTGAAGCACATTTCAGCTGTGATTTAAAAGAAACCAAAAAAGAAAAGATTTCTTTAGAGCCTTATTAGGCAACACACATAAATAAAGAGTGGTGCAATTTTGAGAAGAGAAAGGAATAAAATTAATTTCTATAATGGAATCAAAAGTTGAGAACAGTAAACATTATTACTAGAAATATGGGACTCAGATTGTAATCCTAATGGATCAAGAATATAATATGAATTTATAATGTGATTGGCAAGGTTGGCAAAGGCTTGACAAAAAGTCCTTCTGTAGATTTTATAACAATAAAACATATCTCAAACTTTGAAGTTCATATGATTTTAGTATGCTGCAGCTAGAAAATATAATGTACAGTTAATACAGGGACTGTAGTTGAACTGTATCATAAATACAAACTTTATATATTGCAATTTATCCAGAACCCTGCAGAATTCTATTGGGTAGAAGAAATTGAGTTTTGATAAACACAGTGTTCTCTAAACCCAGAGGTTTAATCTGAACCTTAACAGTGGCCCAGCAGGCTATGAAATATTTATATTGTTTTTCTAAGTATATACATTATTTACTGAACAGTCTATAAAGTATTTACGTTGTTTTTCTAAATACAGTATACATTATTTACATTCCACTGTACTTTTTCCTGATTCAGGTAAAATATAATGCTTGGAAATTACTAAGGTCAGAAGAGCCTCAACTGGAAATCGGAACGTGGGTGTGTCAGAATATTCAGTATCATCCTTTGCCTCTGTATGTGGTTACCCAACAAACATGGAGTTTTCCCCTTGCCTGAAGGCATTGGGAAAATTATATATGAATTAACTACATAAAAATAATGTTGTAAGTCTACCTAAACTAGGTAGACTGGCATGTGCTTTATACACCTTTGTATTATAGAAACATGATAGTGTGACTGCTCAGTTTTAATAAAGCACGTGTTCTCCCTTAGCCCGCCCATGAAATATGTCTAGCTTTCTTAAAAAACCATTTCAGTTATTTAATATGAAACATCAATATTTTTAATCAAATAAAATATATCTCTACATAGCCTTTTGTTACTTAGTATTCCTGAGGAGTACTAGGTAACTGCAATAATTATATGGTAAAAGTTATAATTTACTAACATGCTTGCATATAGACACACACTCATGAACATATAAGTATTCAATGCAATTAAAATACATTTATTATACACTTTAAAATTTTATGTAAATAATGATTAGTTTCAAGTATTCTATGAAATGTTATAATTTTGAGAGCCCTCAGGATTATATAATCTTTTCTGAATTCCTGCAACTAAATAGGTACCTTTAAGCCTAAAATAACAGTTTGAAAGTGGCTTCTGCAGCGAGAAAGTATGAGCCTGGGCCATTTTAGAATGTACTTCGACAGCCAGACTGTTCTAGGCTACACTGACATTTTTCCTTAGAGAGGAGGGTTCAGGAGAACATTTTCCATTTTAATGTACTTGGAAGGGTGAGATTGAAACCACTGAGGCACATGCATAACAGGTCATCCTAATTAGGCATTAGGGGAGGACTCGGTACAATCACACTAACTGATAAATAAACGTCAAGTAAATTTCTTCTAAGTTTTAATATTTAATTTCCAAGATAAACTCATTGAAACTATGGGGAAAAAATCCTGTAGTGCAGTCGTTAAATCTTTCATAGCATGCAAATTGGTTTTCTTCACTCATTTATTTGGAAAAAATAATATATTTCAGTTTAATTCTTATGATTATCCAAGATTTATCTAATAACTATATTTAATTCTCATGAATGGGGCAATCTGACAAGATAGATCGTCTGAGTTTAACTCTTTGTTGCACATGGACTTTGTTCTATATATAACCCATGTATATGACTTTTGCCTTTTTCTTTTCTTTCCCTCATAGGTAGGGGTAAGGAGTAGATTTGATATATATCTTTCTCAAGTCTGTCAATGTAATAGCTTCTTTCTGGAGCTTTCTTCTGAACTTAAGTTGTTATAAGGAACTCAATCGTGCCCCCAGATAGACTGATGTTTATTCCCACTGAAGCCAATGGGATGAGATGAGAACAGTTTCCCATCCCCTTTGCATTCGGGCCATCATTCCACCTACAATTACAACCCCAGTATGTAAAGGGTTAAGTAAACATCTTTATTCTGGGGTTGGAAATTGGGATTGTAACAAAGAAGAGAAAAGTTGAAAAGCTAACTAAATTGGCCATTGCCTCAAGCTTCTAACAAGAGAACCTAAAATCCTAAGCCCTGCCCAAGGAAGTTCACTTGTGGCAGTTAATCCCCAAACTCCCATCTGGTTTCTTGGTGTCTGGATTCAGGTTACTTTACTTACAAGAGTCAGTGTCCACTCTCAAAGTTATATATGAAACAATAATATATAATGGCATTAATAGAGGTTTTGGTGGATTAGTTGCATGTTTAATAATAGAATGTGGATTGTTGGAATATATTATAATAAATTATCACATTTTAATTTGCTTAAAAACTATCTGGTACTTTCGATAAGCATGCAATTCTTGGGCCTCATTTGGGAAAAAGATAGGTTGTATAGATAATTCTGATATAGTCGATTTGGGGTACACCTCAAAATCTGTATGTCTTACCAGTGCCCTGATAATTCTCATTCATATTTTCCAAAGGCCAGAAACTCCATAGAACACATTTCTGGAGTTGTAGATATTAAAGTAGAAGTTACAACCTACAAAAATAATCTATGATTCTGAAAATATTGCCAGCTGATAGCAGCCAAATAGATTTTGTGCCCTAAAAGGTAAATTTCTGGCATATTGGGAATGAAACTAAAAAAAAAAAAAAAAAAAATACTAGAATTCTGCCTGTTGTTGCAAACTGTAGCACATGGCGGTTCCCAGGGGCTGGGGGAAGGGTGGAATGCAGAGTTGTTTAATGGGTATAGAATCAATTTTGCAAGATGGAAAGAATCCTAGAGATTGGCTGCACAACACTGTGAATGTACTTAACATTTCTGAACTGTATACTCAAAAATGGTTAAGATAGAAAATTTTATGTTGTGTACACTTTACAATAATTAGAAACTTTAAAAAATAAACTATAGTGCATATACATCAATACTTTCCACAATTTAAGTCAGTGTTTCCCAAAAAGCTCACAGATCTAGAAAATAAAATCAGACAAGAGCAAACAAAAAATCAAAAAGAAGGTTGAATTAAAATAAACCAGAAGAAACAGAAAAAAATAAATGAATGTTCAGAAGGTGGATATGATCAACATTTTTTAAATCTTGAAGGTAGGAATAGAATAAGCTCACTAAGTTAGAATTTATAATTTAGACAGCAAACAGTAAATTAGTATTTAGGTTAAGTATGAGATGTCCAATTTCCTTAAGTACTAAGTTTGACAGTTGATATCTCTGACATTTCACTTTGACACTTCTTGTTTTATTTTTATTGTGAAGGTACATCCTCATTCTTTCAAACGCATGGTTTGCTTTGTGATTATATTTCAAATATTTTTTACAGCAATTTTTGTGAAACCATAGATAAGTCAAAAATTCGTGTTATTTTCTAATATGAGTTCTGTCATGGAACCAACGCAGCACAGACAGCTTGAAATATCAACGAAGTGTTTGAGAAGGATGTGGCTAATGAATGCACAGTACGTGGATGGTTTGAGAAGTTCTGTTTCGGTGCTTTTAAAAATACAGCAGATGAGAGACAGTTTCTAAGTCCAGCTGCTGTAGTTTGAGCAGTGCTGTTTGTGTGACATGTGGTAGAGCATTGTCTTGCAAGAGTATTGGCCTATCTCTGTTGACCAATCTTGGCTGTTTAATCACAAATATCCTCATCATTTCATCCAATTGGTTGCACCAAACATCCGCTGTAATCAATTGACCAGGTTTCGTGAAGCTGTGTGGATAATACCAGTGAGGACCACCAAACAGACACCATTAGCTTTTCTTGATGAATATTCAGTTTTGGACTGTGTTTTGGCACTTCATCTTTACCCAGCCATTGTGCTGAATGCTTGTGATTGTCAAAAAGAATCCATTTTTTCATCACGCATAACAATATGGTGTAAAAATTGTTCACCTTTATGTCATGACAGCATAGAAAGGTAAGCTTTGAGGCGGTTCTTCTTCTGACACTTTTTTAATTCATGCAAAACCCATCTAGCCAGCTTCTTTACCTTGCTGATTTGTTTCAAATGGTCCAATATTGTTGGAATAGTAACGTCAAAGCTTGCTGCTAATTCACATGTAGGTTTGGATGGATTCGGTTCCACTACACCTTTCAGCTCATTGTTATCCACCTTGGTCTGAGCATAATTCCAGTAGAATTGCTTTAAAAAGAAAAGCAAAAAACAAACCAAAAGGAAGAGTCCAGTGTTAAGGGCATGGATATAACATGTCTTCCTTCAGTGGTTCACAATGCGCATCAGTATACTGAAAGCTACAGGATGTCTTCCAGTAAAGAAACTTGTTAACTTATTTGCTGTTTTTCTGACTAAGGAATTCTCCATTTATTTTGAATGAACTCTGTGAAATATTGTGTAGGACATACTGCTATCTTTTAAATGTATTTAACATAAATGAAACTGGCATCCTTATCGCTTTATCTATCAATGGATCTCCCTTTATCTTTTTGTCAAGTTCATTAAAATATTAGTCAGAAATCTCAGCTCATGGAGTCATCCATGAGGAAATCATATGTGGTGAAAATACGCTTCATGTCTTCTCTTCTATATTCCTAATGACCCATTTTAAGAGATATTCTTAAAAATACTATGCAACAAAGGTGTGGAATATTAAGAATGATAGTTTCCAGAAACATTACATATATAGTACAAGGGCATGGATATTGATTATTTTTTTCACGTTTTGCTGTGCCTTAGCTTTTCAACAAGAATAATGAGTCTTGTTCAAAGATATTTCTTTTTAGCAAATTTTAGTTACTTCCTTCTGAGAAGATATTCCAAAACTTAGAGCAATATGATATAAAGGCTATGAGAATCCATAAAAGATTTTGTTCTCAATTTGTCATAAGTTATCTGAGAAATTCTTCAGTATGAAACAATCTCTAATTCTAGCAGAACAGTTGCTTTTAGTGCTTAGTTAAAATGGTGACCGATGAAACTGTTCCCCAGAGTAAGAGCGCTGTGGATACTGGTACTTTATACCACTGGGGGGCGGGGGGGGGCTGGGTCCAAACAGCTGTGCAGAGAAGCTGAATTTCCAGTGAGGGAAAAGTTGCATATGAGTAACTACACATCACACACACCATTTACGGCAGCACGCATCCGAGCGCGAGTATGCTTTCAAATACTGTTACCTTGTGCCGCTCCCGCCTCAAATGCTCTTTTTTCTTGACCTTGATAATCATTACAAATAGCTACCACAATGTAGATAATCTTCATATGTTATTAGTAACAAAATGTTGCTTATCAAGGTAGCTAAATAAACTCTTATTATATTTAAACCAATTTGTATGGGTGCCAGATCCGCCCCCTGGTCATAGAGTGAGAATATTTGGATAGCTGCCTGGGCTTAAAGCAAGCACAGGTATATCACTGATTCTCAAATGGACAAAACAATGTGCAAAATTTGCTTAGAACCAAAGGTTTGTCAAGAGAAATGGTGTCTGTGAGAAAAAGACTGCACAAATAGCTTCTTAGCAGCCAGAAATATTACATACCCAGAGGAAACTATAAGCTTTCTGTACAGATGCTAGATAAGCTTGCCAAGGAACCATATGCTGCTGCTGGAAGAATATTTTCGCAGTTTGGCATCTGGATCCTGGAATTACTGTTCAACAGGGAAAATAAGAAGCATATGAAGATGAGGAATACGATAGTGTCCACACTGCACCAAAGTCCAAGTTGTCCAAAGGTGAATTTAAAATGTCACTTTCATGGAGGGGAAATTTAATTAATTTCTATGACTATTGCTTACAAGTTTTAAATGGATAAAAATGATATGTCCTGTGTAAACAAAGCAAATAGAGGAATTAATAAAGTACCAATAGCATATACTTTTTTAAAATTCTATTTATTTAGGGGATTTAAAATCTAATAGACTAAAGACTGCACAACAGAGAGATTCAGTACAATAGAGTGTTTTTCCTCTTGGTTTTACTGCTTTTCTTTAATTATTTCTGGACTGCTTCCTGTTTTTTAATGCAAAACAAACTTCATGAAAAAACAAATTTTTCACTTTTTTTTTTTTTTTTTGGTATCCAGGTTGTCTGCTATGAAATGTGACCCACCTCATCCTTCTACTTCAATCTCTGATGCACATTTGAAATGGCATTCAGCACCATGCAAAAGTAAGTAAAGGAGAGTGGATTTTGGCTGATGCATTGGGCAACAAAATGAGATGCAGAGTCTCCATAATTATTGGAATGTGAGATCAATAGATACATTCAAGCAGGCAAAAAGCAAACAAAACAAAACAATTGCAGCGAGAATTTAATTTAGCCATGTTACATTGGTGTAAAGGTATCTATTCAAAAGAAAATGCTGATGTTTATGCAGTGTTGGAAGAGGAAGTCATAGGTATCCTAGCATTCTCATGTTCACCTTTTGACTATTGTACTCCTGTGGCTAATTAATAGCACTTAAAATTTTCTGTCATGGTTGTATTAGCTAGTCAGTCATAGGTCAATATATCTGCTTGAAACAGCTGAAACATTTTCATGCTAAGAAACCTCGGGATAATGCGTGGAAAGGGCCAGACCTTTCCTTGCCCTTTGCCGTACTCCTCCTTTACCAACAGATCCCATGTTTTTTAATTACAACTGAGGTTGTCACTCCAATAATGAGTTCTCCATCTGCATTTGGTTTCAAATCCAGATAGATAATGGAGGTTAGAGAAGGTTAAATTTTTCTCTGGCTATATTTACATGTTGCCAGAACAACTCATTTTTTCAGTCAATGTAGGGGAAAAAAAATAAGCAAGATAATTTGTTTGTTATCAGGTAGCAACCAATTGACAGAGTTTGCCATCTCTGACCAGATTAATATTGTGCAAAACACAATTAAATCAGGTGGAGTATTTCAGTTAACTTGGTCGCTCTCTTTCCATTAATACTCTCTATCTGTCTTGTTTATATCAGATTCTAAAAGCAGTTAGTTGCAAAACACTTTATAATTTTCATTGTTCATTCACATCCATCATATCATGATAACTTTGTGTGGCCAGTAAGGCCGATGTTGGTGTCCCCATTTTTTAGATTGAAAATATTGACCCAGATGGTAGGTACATGCTTTATACAAAGTCATTTAACTAAAAGAAGAACATGAGTCATCAGATTTCTAGTCCAATACACACACACACACACACACACACACAAGCACACATCTGCCTCACACATACATACTCTTAATTTTATTCATTAAGTAACTCTATGCAAGCCTTTCCACAGGGGAAAATTTTGTCAGATTTCCAATATGTCTATATAGTACAAAATATGGGCTTTGTTGAATTAGTCTTTAAACTTAATCGACCAGTTTTTTTTTAAATTAATATAAAGTGCCTAATTTAATAAAATCTTTACTTCGTGAAGTGTGAAAATGCGAGATTTCTCCTGATGAAATAATTGTATAGAGTAGATTTTTTACATTTCTGGGATTTTATTATGTATGGATGCAAAATGATAGACTTAAAGAGAGTTTAAGTAGCCGTACATCTAGTCATTATTAAGGTTAAATTACTATGACAGTAAGATTAAAACTTTGTTTAATGTTTATGTGAACAGTAGGGGAGTAAGGATAAGGAGATGTAGAGAAAATAAGCACACAAAAAATTTACAGATAATTAATAAATCTGATTATACTAAGCTGATGATCTTTTCTACTTGTAAAACCTTTCACTACAAGAACTAGGCATTTAAACGATTCTTCTGTTGTAAATGTCCTGCCTGAATCACATTCTGGTTTACATAGTGATGTAAGTGAAGACACAGCTTGGTGATGCCTAAGGTTTTTCATTATTATGATTGTTGTTATGCTTTTTTATTATTTAAGACTATATATTCACTGGCCCCAAACTGCCCTGTAAACATTCAGTGTTTGGGTATTTTTCTAGGGTCGGGTAGAAAAAATTTGTGTTTAAGTCACAAAGAGCATTCCTCTGTTGAAATAGAATTTCAAAGTTTTATAATTTTGTTTCTCTCAGTCTTTGTACTTTACAGCATACAGCAACTGTGCAGTATATTTGTAAATTATGCGCAATGCAATTGGTGTCTTAAACTAGATGTTCATTGACTTCTAACAGTCTCCAGGAGCAAGTCTAAAATTGGGCTGAACAGTCTTTCACTCTTTTTTTCCTCTTTATAAGACTTTGTCACACAAACATGTGTTACATTATTTATATAGAGAGAGTATATGTTGTGACCAATACATGTTTTATGTATGTTGCCAAAGGCTGTGAAACAAAAAAAAATCCTATATTTAAAGCTGTGCAAAAAATGTGAATATTTGGTATATTACTGTCATCTTCATAATACTTTCTTAAGCTCCTAGCTTCAAGGGAGAAGTGTCATCATTGTAATAATATCACACACACACACACACACACACATATATGTATATATATATATAAACATATATATAAAACACTTCTGAATTCAATTTTAGAAATTCTTATATATATAAAAGGCCAAGAAACAGAAGCTCTAATTTATCTCCAATACTCTTAATATTTTCTTGTTATATTATAATTAAAGTCTCTGAAGAAAAAACATGACTCTCTACTTTGTGAAAATATACTTGCGTCTTCCCATCTAAGCTTTGTCACCTTTCTTTGTTGTAGGCATTTGAGATAGGAAGGTTGCTTGGAGATTTGCCCCTCAAAAGATGGTAACTCATGACACCTCCCGATAGCTATCCTTAAAATCACTTTTTAGAAAAATGTTAAACGTATTAACCTTGTTCTGATCTTGGGCACATCGCTGCAAAGCCATTCGGAGGCAGGGATAATTGAAAGGTATGAATTTTTATATAGATTTAGCTGTTGAAGTATTTTTCCTGAGGCGAAGCCAAAGGCTAAAGCTGTGCCACACATTGAACTACCAGAACCATGGCTGGCTCTATTGCCTCGGCTCAGCGAGCCACAGACGAACAAAGCACTCATGACTTAGTTCTTGGTATAATTTCTATGCTTCTTTTTTCCTTCATTTTTACTTACCCAGCACATGTTCCTGGTTATGAAAGTTGAGACTGCTTCTACACTTTAGTTTAAAGCCGGGAATTTACATAGAAGGAGTTGCTAGCTTGATCTTTTTCAGGATATTTCTTTTTATGTATCAATACTGTAATTTTGTGTTACTGGTAATATACAACATGGCAAAATGCTGTTCATAGAGCATTAAATCAAACTCCTAACAGGTACTGTTAAGATAGCCAACATAGTGTGGATCAATTGCATGGTGCGAATTTATTGCTTTCCTACATTAAATGAAAACATGTATTCAGCAGAAGGATCACAAATTTTCCAGAGCAATTTGTTTTTGGTTTGATTTACTGAAATGCCAGTGGACTTTACCTAACAAGATTATTACAGCAAATGCCTATTGTGTTTCATTCACACATTCAGTGGATGGAATGCCAAGACAGGCTCCAGAGAGATGAAGCTGCCACTGCCTCATAACTCTCAAAAGGGTAATGCCATTGACAAAAACCACAGGAGGATTCCTGTCTTTAATAAGGTTTTGATTCAGGAACCATTAATAACGTTTTATTGATCATAACAACATCCTTATCTGAAATTGGGCTCCTTGAAGACTCAATCACATCATTTAAGAGGTAAGAGGTATATTCTCTGGGGCAGATAAAGCCAAAGTCTTTCCTTTTTAAAAAGAAAACAAACAAACAAATAAACCAAAAACCAAAACTCCATCCTCCTGACAATATTTCTTTTTACTATCTTGTGTGTTTTGTAGAAGGTACCTGTGAATGAAAGGCTGGCTTGTGTGTGCAGCAATCTTAATATTTAAACAATTCTTTTTAAAATAACACTTGTAAATTTTAAATATTACTTCGAATAATTATTTGCTGCATGGCATAGACAAATTTGAAATCAATTTAAAATTAAATTAGAAAACTGCTAAATAATTTTTTAGGTTCTCTAAAATCTCTATAGAATTATTGAAAACACAAATCCATTGAAATAGCACTGAATCATAAACATCTTTGTAATGAAACTGTGTTTCTGTTACTTGTATAGAAGGATAAAGTTAATGTCAACATTTGCACATAATTTGTGTTGAATATTTCTTCATAGAATATAGGCCCTTGGGTTAGCTAATGCTTTCCAGTCTTCAATATATTTTTGGAGTTATATAAAAAAGTTCTCATAAAATAAATCTCAATATTTTGGAAGGAAAGTAGAACTTTTTTCTTCAAGTTCAAATTTTATAAGTTTGCCTATTAAACTGCATATAAGGACCAGTTGTATTATTGGGAAAAAAATCTTATTTTGGTAATAATTCCCATATCATTCACTCAAGTAATACACTGGACAACTATATTAAATTAAACCTACCTCTTATCCCTCTTCCCTTTATGTGTGTAGAGAACTTAATACCGGATTTCATTTTTATTCTAAACCTTTGGGATTGGTTTTAATCATGGATCTTTGGACAGGCAAATTAAAAATCCCCAAAGTCGGCAGGACGAGATTTAGTTGGGCCGTGGGAGAACAAAGAGTGATGTAGATTAAGCAAGGCCAAGGCTTTGCACTGTGGACAGTGCAGTAAGACTCTCCTCAGTCAGGCACTATTTTTTCCAAAAGCTGGAAACTGACACTTCACTGACTAAGTTATTCTTATTTTCCTAAAATTATTAATTGAGTTAATATTGTTAGAAACTCTGTAAGGACCCAAAAGCTCTTTCAGTCCAAGATTGATTGGAATACCTCCTCCCATGGATGAGATTATTTATGGCTCCCAGGGCAGCGCTAACAAAATTCCACAAGCTCAGTTGTCTAAAACAACAGCAATTTATTCTTCCACAGTTCTGGTTGCTAGAAGTCTGAAATCAAGGTGTTGGCAGGATTGCTTCCTTCTGGAGGCTCTGAGAGAAAATCTGTTCCACATCTCTCTCTTCCAGCTTCTAGTTTGCCAGCGATCTGCGGAGTTCCGTCGCTTGTAGCTGTATCTCTTCAATTTCTGTCTCTGCCATCATATGAATTTCTCCTCCTTGTGTGTGTCTGGGTCTTGACATGGGCTCCTTATAAGGATACCAGGCATCAGATTTAGGGCCCTTCTCATCCAGCATAACTTCATCTTGACTAATTACATATGTAAAAACACAATTTTCAAGTAAGGTCACATATTGAGATTCCTGTAAGCATAATTTTTTTTGCGGGGGACACTATTTAACCTATTTAATTATCTATCTTTAAGTAAAAACACTATATTGTATTAAAGAGAAAATTTTTCCTGAAAACAAAAAAAAATCATTTTATATAGTTTTTCTTCCCAAGGCTAGAATTCCCATTGTGAGGAGTGAAACCAATCAAAGAATGTAGATTGGTGGCCTCTGCATTACTGATCACTAATCTATTTCCACAAGTTAATAGCCACAAAGTTTTCAATGGTCCACAAGAAGTCCTACCAGCAATAGTCCCTGGAAGCACCATGCTGGACAGAATTCCAATCTAGATTTTCCAAAGCAGAGGAATTTAGGTCATCAAGATGATTAGAAGGAACTTGAGCTGGATGAGAATTCTTGTTGCTTCCTTAGGGCCTGCATACTCCTGTCCTTTTTAGGGTATGACTGTGTGGTCAACACAAGGGTATTGTGTTGGCCAGATATGCTGGCCATTGGTACAAAGTAGCCTAGGCTGACTGTCTCCTTATCATGAAAGCTGAATCTCTTTGGGTGTATGTTCAGAATGTAAGGGTGGTGGACTTTATAAAACAAGTCATGAAAAAACTTACAAGTGCATCAATAACTGAAAAGTAACTAGACATTGAAAGCTGAATCTACCAATGAAGGAGAAATGCTTTATGGATCGAAGAACTTGAATTTATTGAAGTTCCAATGAGTACACCTTATCAAGGAATGTTTGTATTTCTAGATATCTAAATTTGGGGGAGGGGCACATCACTGGGATTCTTTTGTATCAGCAAGGTAGCTGATGTCAGGGGTGTACAGACTGGTCTTTTGACTTTTAGATGTGACTGAAAAATAATCCAACAAACCCTTAAACATTCACCTTATAAAATTATAATAATTCACTTGGATGACTACTTCTCCTCATCAATGAGTCCTACTCAATTCTAATGTTAAATAGCACATATTTCACAATACAAAAAAAAAAAATCCAACTTCAAATTACACAAGGTTCCAAGACTTTTGAAAAAAAGGATTGTAGTCTTGTTCTTCCATTTCAAAGGCAAACATTGGTAGTGTATGAGTTTGATAGAGTTGCAAAATACTGTAGGCTGGGTAACTTAAACAGTAGAAATTTATTTCCTGCAATTCTGGAGGCTAAAACTGGGAGATCAAGGTATGGACAAGCTTGGTTTCTTCTGAGGCTTCTCTCTTTGGCTTGCACATGGCCATCTTCTCGTTATATCTTCACATGGACTTCCCTCTGTGTGTGCATCTGTGTCCTACTCACCTTTTCTTATAAGGACACAAGTTATATTGGATTAGCGCCTACCAAGAGGAAAAAAAAAAAAAAAACCTGTTTAACTTAATCATGGCTTGAAAGGCCATATCTCAAAAATATAGTCACATTTAAGGTAATAGGGCTTAGTGCATTGACATATCAATTTGAGGAAAGGGATAACACAAAATTTAGCCCCTAACAGGCAATAACATTTAGTGGTTGCCTCTATTGTCACTCTAGTGTTTTAATTTATCTAGAATCTTTTTTTCCCCGCACATACCATGGAGTAGAAATTTATAAAGGTATGTTTCAGAAATTACACTAAAACCTGCTTACATAGCTAAGATCAGTATGATTAAAAAGTGGGATATTCATTTTTATTCTGTTTCTACTTTGCCATTGAAGATATCCTTAAAGGTAGAGAAGTTGGGAGATTTGAAGATAGTTACTGAAAGAAATTCCTATGCCATAGCACAGCTTGTCCCAGGGAGTAGTGCCTGTAAACCCTGACTGCACAGTCACTGCGATGTAGACCCAGTCAAGCAATGGTGCCTGGTGCCTGGCAGGGGCCCAGTTGTCAAGGAACAGCAGGGACTGCATTGTACCATTCCTGGCTGCACTTCTGCCTGCGGTGCAGTTATCTGGAGGCACTGGTGAAATCCAGATCCCACCCCCATCTACCTCCATCACCTTTTCCCTCAATCAGATTAGAGGATGAGTGGAGTCTATACAGGTGTCTTTCATCTGCTGCTCATCAGACGCTTGCTTCACAAAAGGAAGCCAGCACTGACATCCGTTCTTTATTCATTTCAGTTCGCTCTGTGTTATACCAATAAAAAACACCTCTAAGTTTTTAAGACATGGGTGCTCTCCTTTTCTACTTTCTGCCATTGAAACAGGTTTTACTCAAAAACCCTCATTCATTTATTAATTCACTTGGCAAATGTATAATAAGTGCCTATTATGTAAGAAGCACTATTAAGCATTGGGAAGCTTAAGCACAGAATCTTTATATTGACAAGATGCCCGCCTTTTAATGAGCCATATAATTGGGATCATTTCAGGAGAAATAGAGCTTTGCTGTCATAATTTGTCTTGGAAAAAATTAGGGGAGAGACAGGGGTGCTGAAGGCACTGTTTTCCTTAACTGTGATCTTTCTCTGTGACTTCATTGCAGTATTGTAGCTTAAGAATGAAGGAGAGGAGTTTAGCTGTTATTACTGTGGATGACATTGTATTTAATAATGATACAAGCTGAATAGTGAGTAGAGTCAACATAAAAAAAATAACAAATGATTTTTTCATATTAAAATTAAACTTCCTTTTACCATTTTTTGTCTTTATTTCTGTGGATTCTTTTGTCCTATTATCACTCAATATACTACATTTTATATGGTATAGACCCAATAATACCATTGTATAGGTACTATTTTATACAGTTACTTTCTAAATCAATTAATAGAAGAAAAGAAATATGTATTTATATAATTTTTGTAATTAAAAACAATATAAGTTGAATATGCATTCTACTTAAGTTCACATGGTACATCCACCAAGATATTTCACTACATTCTATGAAATAAAACACAACTTAACAAATTTAAAAGAACAGACATTATATAAAGTATGCTATCACCACAATGGAATTAAACTAAATTAATTACAAAAAGACAGCTGGAAAATCCCTACCCAAATTTGTGGGATGCAGTAAAAGCAGTGACTTGAGGGAAATTTATAGCATGGAATGCCTATATTAGAAAAAAAAAAAGGATTTAAAATCAATAAACTTCCACCTTAAGAAACTAGAAAAAGAAGAGCAAATTAAATCCAAAGCAACCAGAGTGGGAAAAAAAAAAAGAATAAAAATCAGAGCATAATCAATAATATTTAAAACAGAAAAACAATAAAGAAAATCAATGAAATCAAAAGCTGGTTCTTCAAAAACATCAAAAAATTTTATAAACCTCTAGCCCCAGCCTAACCAAGAGAAAGAGAGAAGAAACAAATTACTAACAGTCATGTGTCACATAATGGTGAAAATATTTTCTGGAAAATGCATCATTAGGCAATTCTGTCACTGTGCAAACATCATAGAGTACTTATACAAACCTAGATAATATAGCCTTATACATGTCCAATTAATCAATAGGCTATATGGTATGGCCTATTATTCCTACACTATAAACATATACAGCATGCGATTATACTGAATACTGTAGGCAATTGTAACAGAGTGGTATTTGTGTACCTAAACATATCTAAACATACAAAAGGTGTAGTAAAAATATAGTATTATAATCTTATGGGACCACTGTCATATATGTGATCTTTCATTGACTGAAATGTCACTATGTGGAGTATGACTGTATCAGACATAAAAGAGGGGTCAACACTACTGATCTCATGGACCTTAATAGGACAATAAAGATATATTATGAACAATTCTATACCCACAAATTTAATAACTTGGAGGAAATAAACTAGTTCTTAAAAGACACAATCTACCAAAACTCACACAAGGAGAATTATATAATCAGAATAGGCCTATAGCTATTAAACTAACTGAATTCATTATTAATAACCTTCCAAAACAGAAAGTACCAGGCTCAGATGGGTTCACTGGTAAATTCTACCAAAGATTTAAGGAAGAAATGATGCCAATTTTCTACAATTGGTTCCACAATATAGAAACATAAGGAGTACTTGCTAACTCATCCAAATAATCAAGTATTACTCTAATATCAAAACAAGATAAAGCCATTACAAGAAAGAAAAACTAGAGACCTTCATCTCTCATGAACACTGATACAAAAAAAATCCTCAGCAAAATATTAACAAAGCAAATCTAACAATTTATAAAGAAGAATTATATACCATGATCAAGTGTAATTTAAAAATAGTGCATATGGAAAGAGACTTCCCTTTTTCTGTGTGAGGAAGTGATGACTAGGGTTGCTACAACCATCTCAAGAACTAGATTCTTGTGGACGGTGTAGTACATGGATGAAAGAACCGTGATTGTGCCTCTGGCTTAACTGCTCGAACTCCTCATTTCTGAATGTCTTATTACATAAGACAGTTTTCTTTATTGTTTAAATTGTATTACTTGTGCTAGAAGGCAGCCAAACTGACAAAGATCATCTTACTGATGATTTCCATATTAATATCTTTGGATACATAATATCTTCAGGGGGGTAATGACTAGATAGGCCTGGTCATTGTGTGTGTTTCTCCAACAAAAGAAAGATTTTCCTAAATGCATAGAAAAGATATTTCTTGGGAAGAAACAACCTTGAGCAGTGTTTCTCAAAATATCTGTGATGGAGAAACAGACTTCCCCCCTCCCCAATTCTTTACAGCCCAATACTTTGGTAATATATGAACCTACATGCTTGGATGTCACAGGAAAGTCAACTTGCTTTAAACATTTCCAAATGGTTACTCTCAATTTCAGTCCATATTTTGTAGCAGACCAGCAACAGTTTGCCGACTATACTTTCAGAGGCACCTAGTATGGATCCGATGTTCACAATGATTACTGTATGCTTGAAATTTAAACTCTTTTTACATTTCTTCCATAGTTTTGGGATTTTGTTTTGTTTTGTTTTTTTTTTTTTTTTGCTCAATTAATAATTTTCTTTAGAAACACAAAATTTGAATGTGGACAAATATACATGAGAATTAAAAATGTTCTCTAGAAACAATATTTTAGTGTGGACAAATATACATAAGAAGTGTAGGTATTTATATTTTTTATCTCCTCATTAGCTGATGTACTATATGCAAGTATTATTTTTATGTGAGACATATATAAATATATACTTAGAATGTCTGCTTACTTTAATTGTTTTTTTTTCAGAAATATTTTATTAGAAGGGTGATATACATTATTTGCTCTAATTCCCAATGAACAATTATTTCACAGTTCTTGGAAGTAGCCCTAATTTATGGTTTGTGTCTCTAAGGAAACTAGTTTAAGAATGTTTATGCCATTAATGTTGCTTAATGCACCGAAATTGTCCCTTGTGCTATTTAATTTGCTTTGATAGCACAGGTTAAGTTTTATAGCTGGTCTAAGGGCCAGTTAGCATTATGCCCCTGAGACTTCTGGGTAACTGACCTTTGTTCAGCAGCTTGAGTTCAGGAGGCACTTATGCTAGAGTTTCTCAATCTGGAGAGGTTAAGAGTGATAAGGGAGTCCTATATTTGGTACTAAATGTTCTTCATTCTTTGTCCCTCTGTAGTCATATTTCAGATTTATAAGACTGGATTCATACAGTGCTTCCTGGTTCAGATGAGGATAAGCAACCCACATTTAGATTAGCCTACATGCATAATTTTCCTACCTAGCCAGATATGTAAAAGCTAGACTTTAGGAGGCTAATGGAACTTTCTTAGGGTCTGATGTAACTCTCATTCATTCAGACTTTATTATTTGAATCTACTTATTTTTAAGGTGAGGGTTTGGAGGAGTGAACAGCCTGCACCACCTTGTCTCCCAGAGGAGGGTGCTGATCTCCCTGCTGTGTATACTCACTAGGCTGACTTGGTTCTGTATTCTTATTTGATTTATACAGGTGCGTGATTGTTGATTTCATATCTCAGCTTGACTGTACCACAGGGTGCACGGATTCAACATTTTTTCTTCCCGTGTCTATGAAGGTGTTTTCATATTTGTTTAGCATTTAAATCAGTGGACTCATTAAAGCAGATTGCCTTCCCTAATATTGGTAGGCATCATCCAATCTGTTGAGGGCCTGAATAGAACAAAAGACATAGGAAAGGCAAACTTGATTCTTTTTCTCCCTGCCTTCATGCTTAAGCTGGAACATTCGTCTTCTCTTACCTTTGGATCTGGATTTTTTGCATTTACACTATGAGCTTCCCAGTTCTCAGGTTTTCATACTCAGGCTGGAATTGGACAATTGGCTTTCTTGGATCACCAGCTTGCCAGACAGTAGATTGTGAGACTTCTCAGCCTCCATACTCACTTGAACCAATTCCTCATAATCTCTCTCTTTCTCTCTCTCTCCCTCTCCTTCTCTTTCCCTATCTCTTTCACTATATATACATATATTATGCAATATAATATCTATTTATCTGCCTATCTTTCATCTCTCTCTTTATCTATCTATATCTCCTGTTCATTCTTTTTTTCTGGAGAATCCTGAGCAATATAGATTTTTGATACCAAGAGTGGTTCTAGAGGAATAAAGATTTAAAGATGAGTTTTCTAAATTTGTTCTAGAGTTTCATGAATTGTCTGTTTAATCAGATTAGGTTTAAATACATGAACTACTCTATTCTCAGGAGTAATAGTCCATGGCATGATCTGGCAGTAGAGACATACAAAATATCTACAATGGATACTTCTAATCAACCACTTATGTGAAAGCAAGGAGTTGGGTGACTCTGCATATGATATCTTTCAACATTTTTGGAAGACTAATGACTATAATGACATTGGCTGGTTGCTATTAATGTCCCTAGACAGAGTGGTACAGGAAAAGGATCAACACAGGGGTTTGAATTCCGAGCTCAAATGCCACATAGATAACCTAAGAGCTTCAGTGTCTGTCCTGAAGGAGACCTTTATCTCCTGTAGTCACAGCTCTCAAATTGCTGAAAATCAAATGCCAAATTCTATCTGCAACTGGGTGCATTACAATGCAAGTTCAACTTCAAACTTTGCCAGATGTTTACTGTTTAAGTGAGAACAATGATGGGAAAAGAATGGGATCTTGAAAATTAGGATGAGGAAGTGTAGGAAGCCTCTGATGAAGGGAAAATTGGGCCCTGAAATTCTGAGGAACCTTTTTTGTCAGTGAAAGAGGGTGGTATAAACTTCTCCACCCACAGAGGTATCAGCCTTTCCACCTCTGTCTGAGGGATTGACCCTGCACTGCCTGAAGAAAATGTGATGGCCTCCCCTGAGGACATGGCCATGCAAGACAGTGCTGATTCCCTCCAGCTTCCATCCCAACCCTCCCTTTTTGCAACTAGGCTCAAGTTCTAGCAGGTCCCTGACAGTGAGATACAATGTGTGACCCATAAAAAGGTGTATTACACTCCACAATGATTACTTGAATTTTCTAATTTACATGGACAGAAATCCAGGTAACATGTTTGGAAATGGACACTAAGGGTTTGGGATCATGGTGGAAAGAGCAAAATGTTGAATCAGGCTGAATTTATTGAAATGGGCTCACTAGGTAGAGATTCTGCATTTAATGTTAAAGCTCAAGGAGTTAGAAATAGTTCTGATAGTTTGTTTGGTGTTTGGTTGGTTGGAAGAAACATGCACCAAAATATTGCCCACAGAGAGCAAACTGGAAATTCCAATGTGCCTTAGTGTAATGCAGAGGAAGAGATACAAAGGCTTAGGGAAATTGGAACATTAGAGTGGAGTTGTCATTTAAGATGTACCCACCCACACTGGAAGGGTCCAGAAGACAGACCTTTCACCAACAACATGATGAATTAGTTTGTGAGGGGTGCCCTAGCATACTCAAAGACTTCTTTGATTACTCTTTTCTGTACATCAGACTTTACAGTGGGAACTGCAGTCAGTGAATTGAGAAAACTAAATGAAGTAGGAGTAATTGGATTCCAGAGTGGCAGGGGCCAAGTGGCAGGACTCATCCACCAAAGGCAAGATGGGTGTGGTTACAGCAATGGACAGGAGAGTCAAAGCAGCAATCAGGAATATTCTGATTCTCACAGACCTATAGTATTGGCTAATTGGTCATGGCATTCCTAGGAGTAAAATAGATAGTAAGCCTACTAAATTCTTATTTGATTTGTATAAGTAGGAAAGATCAGGGTCAAGTAACAAGAGTCTGACTTGAATCACAAGAACAGGGAGTTCTAGCCCGTAATCAATTTATAGCCCCCAGTAGTGTGGGGCACACCAAGACAGGCCTTCTAACGTAGAGGGGCAAGGGGTCAGCTCACCTTCGCCAGAAGGTGAAATGTGTAGTAGATGCTCAAAAATTAGTTTTTGAATGTGCAGAACTAAGATTCCCTTAGCCAACTTTGAGAAATATTAACATTTGAAAGCTACATGGTCTCTTGAGTTACAATGATATGAAAGGAAAGAGTTACTGGTGGGTGATTATCCTCAGTTCTTAGAGTTTGGAGACAAAGAATTGAAACCAAACACCAAAGCAGCAAGGCAAAGTTAAAGCAGTTTATTAAGCAAGCACACTTCCAGACACGGAGATGGGCTGTCAAGAAAGATTAGCAAGTGATAATTCACACCAGGAGGGCGATAGGAGTGGGCACACATCCCAGGGGACAGTGGCACTGGGGTCTCTGTGTCATCTCTTTTTCTCTTGTCTGGGCTCTTCTCCCTCATGATGTCTCTCCGCTTTCTTCTTGACCAATGGAGATGTTATCTCCTCGCTGGGTCGGGCGGGGGAGTTTTCCATCTTACATGGTCAGGGCGGATGTGTTGTGGTGTCCAAAGCCCACTGGGGGAGGAACTGTAATGTGAATGTGTCCTGTGTGGTTTCTGTTGTTTCTTGTGACACGTGCCGTTACCCTTATCGTGCAGTGTGTTTTCTTAGTCCATACCCCCTTTATTTACATGGCTCATTCCGCACTTCCTCTGCTCCTGTCTCCCTTTTCTAGCTATGCTAACAAAAGCACTAGTGAGATACAAAACAATATATATTTATTCAGTTGTATTCATCTAAGATCAATTATTATGTGTACTTAGACATTTGTGATTTTCAACCTCTCCGAATTCAATTAAATCTTTAATCATTGGTAATATTCAGCAAGGTAGATGTATTTTTGATCACATAAATAAACACAATACTTTGAATTTATTGTGGTCTCTCCTGAAAAAGCCTGGGCATAACATTTAATCCAACAGGGTGAAAAAACAATAAAATAACATCCAAAAGGAAGATTCCCTATTAAAAGTAATGTGGTTATACTTTTTCAATTGACTAATATTCTTGTCCTATGTTATGGGCTCAAATCAGTTTCTGAAAACAAAACATTGAAAGTGGTTTGACTTTTAGGGTTTTTCCCCTGTCACTAATTAGGTTAACTCTGAAATGTGAAGGGTGAGTTGGGTGCTAGGTTTTTATTTTAATTGTGTTGTAAAATATTCTGGAACTTTGCCACAGAATTTTTTATTGAGTGGGAGTGAGTAATTTCACTGAAATCTTCACGCCCATTTTTAATGCATGAGGTGTTTAAGTTATAAAAATTGCAATCAGTGAGTTATCAATTAGTATGCTTTTAGGAAGTAAAACAGCACAAAAATGGATATTTTATGAATTTGACACATAAAAGAAAGTTTACCCCAACCTGAATTTCAACTAGAAAGATCTGATTAATATGCTTTGTTTTTATACTTCTTTGGTTGTTAGAGCTGAAATTTTGCAATTTTCCTGTAGTTTCAAATACTGTAGTTATTGGAGTGTGGGCATGCACTTCAGAAAGGCTGGGCTGCTATAAAGAGTTATAAGGTGATGTTCTCTCTGCCCGCCCCATACAACTGCTCCCCGGGGCCGTCTGTGTACCCCTTCAGTGGCAGAAGCAAGCCAGGTGGAGTTAGCACATCTAAACATTGCCACTGATTCTGTTCTATTCCCACTTAACGGGTGATTACACCACTCTTCAGTTTGATTTCCCTTATTTCTTTGTCCTAGGCAAAGAAATAAAAATAAGTCCTTTTTCTTCGCACCTGCTCTTTTGTGTGTAATAGTTACATCTCTTGGATGCTCTAAAGCTGTGGTACTCAATGCCCAGGCCGTGGACCTGCACTGGTCTGTGGCCTGTTAGGAACTGGGCTGCACAGCAGGAGGTGAGCAGCAGGCAAGAGAGCCAAGCTTCATCTGTATTTATAGCCGCTCCCCATCACTCCCATCACTGCCTGAACTCCGCCTCCTGTCAGATCAGTGGTGGCATTAGATTTTCACAGGAGCGTGAACCCTACTGTAAACTTCACTTACAGGGATCTTAGGTTGTGAGCTCCTTAGGAGAATCTAATGTCTGACGATATGAGGTGGAACTGAGGCAGTGATACTAGCGGCTGCAAATGTAATAAAAGTAATGCGCTTGAACCATCCCGAAACATCCCCCTCTCTGGTCTGTGGGAAAATTATCTTCCATGAAACCAGTTCCTGGTGCCAAAAATGTTGGAGACCTCTGCTTTAGAGACTATATCAGCCATAACAGAGTTTGGAGGAATTTTACTCTTTAGTTAGAAGTATTTACATCACTCTAAAAAAATTCCCTATGAAATCTACCTTTTAAGAAATTCAAAGCTCCTTTCAATTTACTTTTTTGACTGATTGGTAAAACAGATATTTAGGCAAAACATTATCCCTTCCTTCTTTTATAATTTTTGAACACAAATCACTGACTGCTTTTTTAAGTATAACTAAAGCATAACTAGGATGTTTTATATGAAAGCAATGATGTTTTATCTCCTTACTTAAATAGACTGAACCTGATAGAGAATACACTACACAAACTCCAAAATCTATTCATTAAGGTCATTATTACACATCCTGTGTTTAGGCAGCAGGACTACCCATTGTAATCAGGTACATCTTAATTTCTTTGGAAACATGTCATGCATAGCACACTCCACTCAATGTTTGCTAAAATCTTTTATTTGATTAATCTTTGTGTTTATTCCACATTATAACATAGTCTGCTAGAATTGAAAAGGGGATTTTGCTTCTTCTTTTACTTCTTAACGGATCAGGCAAATACATGATACCAAACATAGTTGTGCATCACTTAATTAGGAGGATAGTTACGAAAAATTTGTAGTTAGGCGATTTTGTTATTGTGTGAACATCACAGAACGTACTCACACAAACCTACATGATATAACCTAGGCTATGTGGTACAGCCTACTGCTCCTAGGCTACAAACCTGGACAGCATGTCCCTGTACCCAATACTGTAGGCAATTGTAACACAGTGGTAGGTGTTTGTGTTATCTAAACATGTCTAAACATAGAAAAGGTACAGTGAAAAATAGGGTATAAAAGATAAAACATGGTACACCTGTGTAGGGCAGCTCCTATATAGTCTCACAGGACCACCATCTTATATACAGTCTGCCGTTGGTCAACAATTCGCTATGCCGTGCATGACTGCATTTACTGAGTAACCTCCATGCATTCAGAGCTGTTTTGGATGCAACTGGGGCCCACCCAGACCTCCCTCCCCCAAGCCCTGTGAGCTTTGGGCAGTAGAGGCCCACTGCCCACCTTCTCTGGAGACTCGTGCTTGCTTAGTTTGGGAGGTTGCAGACTCTGCTCTTATTCCCCCTGTACCCTGGAGCAGTCTGAGGCTTATGATGTACTCATATGTCAGTTAAAAAATACAAGTAAAAACAAAACAAGAAAGGAAAACCAAGTCTGCCCCGTTTCCTTAATGTACAGGGTGGGCTGGGAGGGGTGGGCGATTCTGTGGGATGATTGATGCTCCAGAGCTGCCTGTGGTTCAGGGAAGGACACATGTTGCCTGAGGCCTGAGAACACACCTTGCTCCGTCCCCTCGTCTAGCTTACGTTCCTCACAACCGCACAGATTTTTCCTGTAGTGTCCCCTCAGTACACCATGTGCTCCTGAGCCATTGTTTCTGACTCTGCTCCTATGGATCCTCACCTAAGGATGGAATTGAGATGCACAAACTAAAAGGTGCTCAGACAGTAATGTGAAGTAACTGTTACTTCCTTTTACAGACAGGAAAAGGAAATTATCTCTATAGTTGTGTGCATCGTGCAGCCAACTCTGGAGGCAGAAGCCTGTGTTTGAATCCGGACTCTGCCACTTCCTAGATATATGACCTCCGCAAGTAACTTAACCCCACGTGCCTCAGTTTCCTCACTTATGAAATGAGGGTAAAATAGTGTAGTAATACTGCGAAGATTGTATGTATTAGTTTATGTTAGCATATGCTTAGAATAGTAGCTGGCACAGATAATGCTATGTATTGCTTAACATGATGATTATGTTAATGAAGGCTCAGGGAGGTTAATAAATTGCCTCATGTTACACAGATAGTAAGTAGTAAGATTTCCTCCCAAATTACAGTATGATTCCTTTTAGACTGTCCCCTTTTCACTTACCACATTTATGAATTGAAGTTGTCTTCAGAATATTTCCTTTTCCTGTCTTGCATTTTCAAGTTTGCCTTCAAATCTCTTTTCCTAGTATCTGGAAGTAAACTGCTTCTAGTAAAACTATAGCTAGATTCTCACCCTCATTTGAAACCTCACCCATCATAGTCAGAACAGATTTCGTGAAGTGATAAAGTTTAGGCTTCAGAGTGTCTTGCAAGAGCCCTTTCCTGGGATGGTGAGGAACTTCCTCTATTTATAATTTTGGATTATTATTCTTAAAGAGGCCACTGCCCAATTTTGTAAGCTTCAGAAGTCACAAAACCTGGATACACAGTAGGGAGAGAATATTAGAATATTATTACAAAAGAGCCTACTGGAGGCTGGTTGTTGTGATGTTTTCATCGATTTACTTAATATCTTCAACTCGTTGCAGGAAAATCATCTACTGTTATGTCAGGTCACTCTTGTTAGAAATCTTGCTGTCTTTCTGTTTGTATTGCAGTGATTTTTTTTTTTTTTTCATGTAAACATTTATTTCCCGGTGGCTTACTAGATCTGTGTCTGAGTGTGCTGGACACGAGAGGATGGGAAACTGACAGTACGTCATCTAGGAGTGTGGTGGAACACAAATAAAACATGGCAATGGGAAGACATGTTCCATAATAAAAGTATTTTCAAGAAACAGTGAGTGCATGGGAGAAAGTCAGCTGATATTACTTTGGTGGCTACAGGAAAAGACATGCAGAAGTGCAGGGAGCACCAGAAGGAAGCTTGAGGTGGTGGGAAAGAAGAGCATTTTGTAACGATCAAATCAGGAAATCAGGGTGATGGAGGTATCCATCACCTAGGACATTTATCATTTCTTTGTGTTAGGAACATTCCGATTCCGCTTTTTCAGTTATTTTGAAATATACAATAAATTATTGTTAACATAGTCACTCTGTTGTGCTAGGAACACTACATCTTATTCCTTTTGTCTAGCCGTATTTTTGTACCCATTAATATTAACCATCTCCTCTGTAGCCACCCCCCACTACCCTTAACATTTTGTTTAGAGGAGACAGTAGGTATAACGACATGAAGAGAGAGGAAAAAAAAAAACACCTCATCCCCATGTCATTTACTTTGGAGTTCCTGGAGCAAAATCAAGTGTTTGCATGTCCTGTTGTCGAGGTAACTTTCTGCAACAGCAGGAAAAAATGTGCATGTTTCTGCTGAAACAGAGCCTGGTTCTGTTTGGGTCCATCTAAAGGTCTGTAGAGATGTTGTCCGTGGACACCTGGGAGAGCAGGGGAGAGGCAGGTGGTCCTACCAACTGGATCAAATAACTGTCTTTTGTTCTGCACGCGCATAAATGTTCCGTCCCTTGTCCTGAGGAGCAAACATACTTGTGAAAATAACTGAGCTGAGGACCAGAAACACCCTGTCAACTATTTAAGCTTTTTTTCCTGAAATTATTTATGAATTAAATTAAATATCTTGGCTAACTTTTCATATGATACAATACGAATTCTCCCAAAAAGGAAATTTCCATAGTCTCATATTTTACTAGAGGAGATGACTGCCTTCTTTTATTTTATCAACTGCACAGATAATATAAGCAGTTTGAATCTATAGGTTCATAATCCATCCAGCTTTGGAACCATTCAGGATGGTAAAAACCCACAATTAATTTCCATTCTCAATACACTAGCACTAACGTTATAACACACTCAGCAAATAAATGCTAAGTGGCTATAATGATTTAACAAAAAGTTGAATTTATTTTTAAAGTAAAATACCTCAATATACACATGTGTATTTATGTCTAGATATGCTACATAATAATTAGAAGTAAACAATTTTTCTTCTAAACTACATATATTAGTTTTATCTTTTCACTTTCTTCTTAAAGAGATCATAATCTTTTTCATATTTTTCTCTATTCTCCATTATTTTTGATGACTTTTATTTTATAGTATGCTGGTCTACCTTCTCTCTTTCTCCATTTGCAAATTCCTACATTCTGTAGTATGTATAATATGAGCATAAATGAATGGAGTTAAATGATGAACAACAGGAAAGGTGTAATCACATATATGTATATGTTTCATATATATTCTCCCACTGATATGTATTACACATAATTATATTTGCTATTGTGCTTCATCTGAGAGCACACTAAATACTTTTTTCTTTCCATTGAGGACTCAGAAAGAATTACCTGAAATTACACAACTGCTTGTGGACCTAAGAGAAGATTTCAGGAATTCAGGGGATATGCCTTGGAATAAGTTTAATAACATCTGTTTTGGTACTTGATAATACTTAATTCATTCCTATATACATCACTTAACTATGTTGAAGTAAAAAAAAATGTTTTTAAATGTTCAGATTAGAAAACACAAGTGGCATTGGCCTTGAAAGGAAAAATATGAAGGAACAGGGCTGGGGGATCCATGGTAAATTGAGCCTTGTCCCTCTTCTAGCTCCAGAAAGAAACATACTGTGTTCAACTGAAGTAGAAAAGGAGTATCAGGTTGATATGTTTGCACTTTTATAGTATTTACGTCCTGGGTAATTGCAGACAATGGAATAGTTTACAAAAAGTAGGTACAAGATAGATAGATTAAATTCCCTCATTATTCTTATTTTGTTGTTCATGGGATGTTAGTTATAACTTCTTAAATGTGATATTGGCTGAATTGGGAATTTCTTTTAAGTAACTGTGCTAAGATCCTTTCATATTTTTGAAAAATCAATTTATACAAAGGATTTAAAAATATTTTTATAATAGACATCATATCTATTGAGTGGAAACATCACCAAATCTAATGCTTTTTTAATATTGTGCTTGGGAGTACATTGTTGCCTGTTTGTGTAAATCTGACGTCCAAAAGAGGAAGTTATACATCTGTTTTATTCCTTGCAATAAAGGTGATTTCTAGGAATTGTTTGCTGAGTATCTCCACAAAAAGATGTATATCATTTTTATGGATGATAAGGGAGATGTCATTTATGAAGCTTAGGTGCATCATTTTCTTATTTGGAAAATATAAACCTGTTTGACTTATGGAAAAAAGAAAACACAGACTCTTATCAGAGATTTATATAGAATTGGTGGTAGATAACAAAATAACCACCCAAATTATTTTCAGACAAAAAAGGTTTGCCTGCATCTGTTCAAAAGATAAAGATCTAGATCTTCTCAACATGGAGAGTAACTCCATTAGCCCAATTAAGGCACCACAGCCAGCGTGCTATTGATTAATGAATTTTATAAGACAAAAATCAAGTTTGTCTATCTGTACCTCACTTGTTCTATGACCCATGCTTTTTTTTTAATGATCCTCCATTAATAAATTGGTAATCAAAAATATCATATTATATCATTATGGAAGCTATTATCTTAACTTTAAAAATATAATATTAAGCATACTAAAATCATTTTTAGAAAATTTCAGTATTGTATTAAGTTGCTATATATCAAAGTATGCAATTAATTTAATTTCCATAAATAAACTAAACTAGTTTTTAATATTCATATCTAAGTATGAACGTCATTATCAGTATCCCATAATTTGCTTTCACATAATAAAACAGATAATGAGTTCTTAGTTTTGAAGAATGTACATGAATATACATTAGCATATGTTGTGTGCATTTGTTTACACTGTAAATTATGCCATTAAAATGTAAAATGCTCATCAATTAAAATCTGTTCCTACCTCAATGGACTTATTTAAGGGTATCAAACATGTATTCATGAGCTAAGAGGACTTCACATGATTTTTCAAAGTTTACAATTTCTGACACCTGTGTCATACAAGGTATGATGGCTGTAAATAATTAACTCAGAAATCTGGACAAGATCAGTGGCTCATATCAAAGCCAATATGATAGTGGGAATCTTGGATAGTTTTGTGAACTGTAACCATTGGGGAAAACAGGTCAAAGTATACAGGTAATCACTCTACATTACTTCTAACAACTGCATTTGAATGTACAATTAGCTCGATATCTTCTTAAAAAGTTGAGTAATGTTTCTCCAGTAACATTTTAAAACAATCGGCACATAATGAACACTTTAGTTTTTCTGAATTGCTTCTTACTTTGGAGGGTATAATTTAAATAACATGATCATAACTTCATAAAATGTAGCTATGTTTTCATAAATACCAGGCCTTGAAACAAACTTTTCCCTCAGATGGTACTACTCTCTGCAGCACCCCAGTGGGGTTAATATTCATCATACCAAGATGAATTTGTTCTAAGAAATAATTTAATAACAAATTTCCATAGCAAGCCCAAGAGAGTTACCAGCCAATTGACAAAGGTTAGCTTCCCACTTTCTTCTAAATATCAATTTTATCTATAAATTAATGCATATGGATGAGGAAAACATGGATTTGATTTTACTGTAAGAGCATGGATAAAATCTTCCAGTTTAAATAAAATTCAGATAATTAAAGAAAGAAATAAAATAAGTAAGAGGGCTTCCTTGGCAATCACCAAATCATTTACTCCTCTATCTTATTATTTTTAAATATTTTTATAACCCATTAAGTAAGATAAAATATAAATAATGTACCAGACCCCGCCCCCATTATCACTTCTAATATCTCCCCAGATGTCCCAAGAGGTTTTAAATGTTTAATTAAAAGTTGTCTTTTTGGTGTTTGTTTTAGTTTGCTTAGTTAGTTTATCTTGAGACTGGAAAAAAAAAATCTTCTGATATTGATGTGAGTACTAGAGTGCTGGGAATCTGGACAATTCTTATGAACACATTATTCACTGTTGGACACTATGCATTTATTTGTGGATAAAACTGGAATTCATTCTAGACTTTGAAGGAAAAATGATACTCTAATAATCTCTTATAATTTTATTTTCACTATATAAAGTGTTCTTCCCTTAAACTCACCAAGGTTGGCTTTCTAAAATAGTTCACCTCAGCTGCTTAGATCAATGAGCCAGAGATTCCTATTGCTAAAGATTTCTGAAAGCAGGACTACCTCTTTCAGTCTGCCAAAGTATTAATTTTTTTGAATAGTAACCTATGCTCTGAAAATTTTTTGCTGGATAGTTAAAACATCTATCCAAGGAAATATTTTCTGAATGCAGATAATAGATACAGATGCCATGTTTTAATTTAGTTCACTGTTTTAAAAAACATGTAAATTAAATTGTATTAAAAACATGCCTTGTTCATATAGTCAATCAATTTTTGTTTACTCTCTATAGAGCAAGACCTGTGCTCACCAATTTAAAATTCTGGTGCTTCACATTACTTTTGCTATAGCAAAATGTGATTTTTTCATTCAGTAAATTATGAAATGTAGGGATATAATATTAAAAATTTCAGTACAACTACATATCATAGCAATAGAAAACTTTACTACAGTTTTCCAAATATTCATAATTATATTGCCTATTTAATCTCATATAACTTCCATTTGAGAAATATATTATCATATAATTTCATATATCATTTGGTGAAAATAGATCAAGAAAAAAGTTAATGCCTAACCTCATATTACAATACAAGTGACATGGTTAATGTTCTGTATCTTAAGAAGATTTTAACACTGTAGTAAAATTTGGAAAAAACTGTCCATTTTTAATTAAATTGTAATCAAGATTCACAAAGAAACTCATAAATAATTCTTAGTAGCAAAGGTGCGATTGACACATTTGTGATCAGGTGTTTTATTTGATCACACACATTAGTTAGGTTAAAAATATTCCAAGCGTGTTTAGTAGTTTTGAGAATTCACAATGTGCTAGGTGCTAAAAAACTAATTCTGACTTCAAAGCCTCTGGTCTGGGCTCTACATATCCCAAATAGGATATCCCCCTGCTCCATGAGGCTCGTTTCCAAGTTTGCGTGGATATGGATATGGTCTAGCCCTACATCCATCTGGGGTATTCTTTGGCATCCACAGGCTATAGTTAAGGGTCATACTTTAAGCTCCATGTTCTGTATTATTAACTTAATATTTAAAAGTTCAATTAAATGTGATTGTCATATTTAAATTGTTATCAATATGTAAACCATATGAAGGCATTCATTGTATAGAATAATTGTTATGAAAGTATTCAATAATTGTATTAAAAAGTATTTACTACTTTTTATGATTATACCAGGTCATTAAGTACAATGGATTCCAATCCAGCCTTATTTTAAATTGTGGCTTCTGAGGTGGTGCATGGTGATTAGCCTGTTGTCTAGCTGCTTGGGAGGCTAAGGCGGGAGGATCACCTGAGCCCAGGAATTCAAGTCCAACCTGGGCAACATAGTGAGACCTTCATCCCTAAACAAACAACACAAAAAATATCCGTGGCTTCTGAATGTAATAAAAATCTTGTTTGTTAGTCATTTTTCACTAGGGAATTTAACTCTACGGTCTCCTTATACCCAGTTTTGTTTTTACTGTGTCTTCCTTCTACTTTCCGCAGTAATTTTAAATGCAGTTATTACTGGACACATGACTCTGGGGAATAGCTGTCCACTGGCAGAAATGCTGGGAACTAAGATTTGTTGAAAGCCTACTGTGTGTAGGCGTTTTGGTATACCACGTCATCTTTAATGTTGTTTGCAGAGACAGACTCTATTACTCTTCATAGATGAAAAAACAGAAGCTCAATGAAGTTGGTAGCTTAATCTATGTCACACAATCAATCGTTTAAGAAATAAGGATTTGAGTACCTCTTTGCCTGATCCTAAAGATCGGGGTGTTTCCACAGTTCTCTCTTGACTAACCTCATAATATGTGGTTATCCTAATATCCCTCCTATGACAGGCAGGCACTGACTTGCCTAAGGACAAAAAGATACTGAATTGTTCAGGATTAGCCTGTTTACATAATCCTACCAAAACTGGCTTTCATTTGAAGGCACTGCTTTAATGTTTTATGCTTGTTTTGACTCTTGATATTGATATCATCATTGACTATTTATATCTAGTACTTTCCCTTAGAAAGAAATATTTTTCAAAAAGAAGCAACAAGATCAATTTAAAAAGTAATCTTAAAATGGAAAAAAAGTGGAGGAAAAGAAAAATCCTCTATGTATATTCAGTGATTGAACTTTAAATTGTTCTGCCTATAAACTAGGTTTATAAACTATAAAGTATAATTGCATGCACTGTAGTAAGTAGAGTGTGTGTATTAACTGCATTGGATCATTGCAACCAGCCTGTATGTTATAGATATTATTATGTATGTTTCATTGATAAGTAAACTAATGCACAGAAAATGATTAAGCAATTTATGTGAGGTAGCACTGCTAGCACTGGCAAAATTGTGTTTCAAACCCAAGCAGTCTGGCTTCAGAGCCTATGATCCTTCTACTTATTATTTTTAATAATGGCTCACTCCTTGAGAATTTACTTTGTGCCAAGTACTATTTCAAGCATCCTTCTAGTTCATCAAATTCATGTAGCTACTCCACAAAATACAGACTATTTTTATTTCCATTTCCAAGTTGAAGAGACCAAAGTTTACACATCATTTGATAAAGGTAACATGGTGGCTGAGCTCAGAGGCAAATCCAGGACTATTTGACTCTCTTTTCTTAAGGAATTTGATATCACAAAGTTTCCACATTGGCCAAAAACACTTTTAACACACCTACTTCTTTACCTGTTCGGGTTCCTTTCCCAACTCACTCTCAGTTCCTTCTGTTATTGTTCTCCATATTTGGCCTAGACCATGATCTACCTTGTCTTTTTATTTTTTTCTTTTATCTTTTCTGGGTAATTTTATCTGCTTCTATGACTTGCCATAAAAATGGTGGCAACTTCCAGAGTCTATATCCAAACCTAAAATATATATGGGATGTTCAACTGCTTTCTGCACATCTGTATTTGAATTTCCTAAAGACAGCTCAGTCTCACATCTGCACTCACAGCCCGGCTTCCCCTGTTACCTGTGCCCTTCCTCCCGTTTCCCTCCCTTGGACAATGGTGCTATTGTCTGCCAGTGAATCCAGCAGAAACAGTGGCATTGTATGTGACTTCTCCCTTACCCCTTGGCCCATTCGAACACTGTGACCTACTGAATGTACCTCTCATTCATCCCACTGCCAGTAAGATAAAGCCAGACTTCTTAGCATGGTTAATAGGCCCATTTTAACCTCACCCTCTGTTTGTCCATCCGGCGTCATGCGCACCATTACCGGTGGCTGGGACTAAGGTGGGCAAGTGAAGCACTCGCCTCGGGGCTCAGGTGCAAAACTTGAGGGAGCACAGGAAACTTAGTGATCAAGATAAATAACATTGTAATGCAATAGTTTAAAAAACTAAAAGCCAATAAAAAAAGAATCTAATGAACAAATACCAAATTTTAAATTAGGAAAATATTCAACACTGTAAGTATTAAGGTAAAGTGGGTGGATTATTTAAGAAAAAAATACTACAGTTTAAAAGCATATTAAACTCATGGAAATTCTGTTATTTACTTAGGTGGCTTTGCTATTGTGATTCTAGAGATAGATATTAATAGGTAATTAATAGCTAACTTACTTGAGAAATACAGAATATATTTTTTAAAAACTTGAGAAAATAGAGAATACTACATGACAGAAAAATAGACTTCATGCCACAGTCCTCTATGGTGAATGAAAGGAAAATCAAGCTTTTTAAGGTTCAAATTCCTCACCCATAAAATAAGCTATAAAGCTATTAATTTAAAAATAATGTTTGCATAGTTCTTACTGTGTGTCTGTCAATGTACTAACTCCATTACAATCACTTATTTAATCCTCAATCATTCCATTTTACAGATGAAAAAAAACGAGATTTAGAGAGGTCAATAAGTTCTCTGAAGTTCTAGTTTACTTAACAATGGTTAAGTCTCTCACCTGGTTAATGCTGGAACTGGGATCTGAACCAAATAAATCAGGAACCACAGTGCAAGACCGTAACAGGCACACAGAGCTGCATCTCAGATCTACAGTGTGGATCAGATGCTACTATGTGTCAAAGTTATATACATTTATTTCATTTCTTAATCCACCTACAGATAGTAGCTATGCTACTTTATTTTATTTGCAGTATTACTTCACTTCTCTACTGATTAGATAACTTACTCATTTAAGTGCAATCTTCCTGCTTAATTGTTCCCATGTAAATGTAATTAATATTATTCATATTTAAATGTAAGAATAAATTTGTATCTGTTATTTATTCAAATGCTCTCCAACTGTGGTACACCTTATTCAATGAATACATAAAATGAAAAAGATTCATTGATCTTTGATACTAAATTTATATACAAAGCAGTCTGTCATTTAAATTTTTTATTTATTATGAGAATGTTAGATGATTCATTTTCTGAAGGGATTTATACCGCACTCTTAATTGTAGATATATCTGATTGATGAAGTAATGGACAATATTTTATTGCTTTTCACATTTCCCCTTTCCATTATTTTGATTTTTAAAAGGAAAACATGCTATGTCTATAATAATATAAAAAATAATATGCTATCTTTAAATTTTTTATTCATTACTCTTACATAGAATATTCCAAAAAAGGAATAAATATCAAAGAACTCATAGAAAGACATTACCCAAAGTGTTAATTGCTGAAAATCTTGTTACAAATAATTTCAGATAGAGTATCCCAAAAACAAGGCTTTTTATTACAGATTAAATATTTAGAGAGAAACAAATAATGTAACTGAAAGATATTTAGATTTAGTGTATTGAATTATTTTATATTTACTATTATCTACTGAACTTGGCTTCACTTTCACTGATTGAAAACAATACTATTTACTTCTTATAAATATTGAACTTCATTTCCCTCCCTAATGAACATTTAGTCACATCCTATTCCTTTCTTACCCTTCTCAAATCACAGTCTACACATATATTCATCTTTTTTGAAATCTTTTTTAAAAGACATAAAACTGTTATAACTTCCCCCCATCCCAGCCCAGAGACTTAACACATGGTTAAGAGCACGTTGGGGTAAGAATTCTAACATGAAGAGTGAATCTACTATTAAATCCATTGTTACTTTCCTTAGAATATGCACTTGCATTTAATTTCTGTTTCCAATCAATGATGGACTTTGTAAAGATCAGGAAAACTCAGAATAATCCAGCTTTGATTGCTTATCAACTCAGTGGTTTATGATGTTACACTTCTGCATCATTTTCCAGAAAATGCTCCTACTACATGTCAGTGGTGTTTCGATATCCAATTTCACATTTTCAGATGAGACAAACATTCTCAGGTGATGGAAATATCATCTACCGCAGGGATAAAAACCAATGCCTTAAAATCACTTTAAAATGCAACTGTAGCCTTTGTTCCCAACTGCCGTGGGTCTGAGATAAAGGATCTTGCAGACCATTAAGTTCCATGTATTTTCTCTGAATCAGCACAAATTCCTCAGCACAGGTGTTTCTGTAATTATGATACATTGAGAAAATTCTCTGTGTTCAACGGGCCTCAGACTCACACTCAGACTCAGACTTCCACCTCATCAGTCACATGTCAGCCTAACTCCACCCTGTGCCCTAAATCGCTGGTGTCATTAAGAAGCTGCAAACTTCAGAGGGCAGATTTGCAGCTGTGATGTATAATACAGAACATTTCATGAAAAATGTATGAGTAGAGTTTTTTTCTAATATTTCCTCTGTAGTTATCTGCCAGAACCATAACCATCTAGACATGTTTATTATACAGATTTTTTTAAAGAGACTTTCATTGCTCTTTGCGATGTGATGTTCCCTTGTTATTTCATAAACACTCCATTGATATTCTTTCTGCAACAAAGTGCTCCAACCTCAGAACACAGCTGCTTCTTTCCAATAAAATCTGTATTTTCAATCATAGAGAAGGCTTCACCTTGATAGAACTGTAGTCTTTGGCATACTTTCTGATTTGCTAATCAAAACCAAGTAGCTTATGTTTATTTAAGAGGAGATTGATATTTTTTAACAAATATTGGATGCCTGGATAATCAGACAATTCTCAAAAACTATATTACTGAAGAATATTATAATACTTTGAGTCATCGGACTTCATAATGAAATAACAAGTATATATGCAATAGCATTCTTGGCTCTTTTCTCAGAACTCCAATAACATTTATAGATATTTTAGCTCTTGATGATTGACTTATACTACCTTGCTTTATTATTTATTCTTTCACATATATTTGCATACTTATCACTTCTATTCTAGAATCTTTGGGGACAATAAAAATGTTATTTATATACCCTATGCTTTGCAAATACTGTGGCAAGTAATCAAATGTTTCCTTTTTTCCTTCCTTCTTTTCTTCCATCCTTCCTACCCTCTTTCCTTCCTTCCTTCCTCCTTCCCTTCCTTCTTTCTTTTCTTTCATTTTCCACACATTTTTAACCACTTCTTTAGAGCCCTAATAAGCCAGATGCTTAATAATATAATGTTTTTTGAAAAACTTTGTGACTGTATTTTACCTCTATATGTATTACTGCTGTTTAATATTATTAGGCAGATCCAAATATATTTGAAAACACTAAAAAGAGAAAATACACATTTACATTGCAGAAAACTAGAATACAGTAATAACAGCTCAACACTGATACTTGTTATAAAAAATAGTCCATTCACTGAGAGAAAAATTTCAAGTTATGTACAATTAGTAGTCAATTCTATAAGTAGTATATGCAATGTTTATTTTTGTTTGTATCTTTTTATTTGGGCTTTTTTTTTTTTGGAAGGAAGCACAAAATCTGAGTAGCTTTGGAGGTGAGAATCAATAATAAACAATGCATGCAGAAAAATATAGATGTTTCATTTAAGGCAAATCCATATCTGTTCTAGCATATAGAATCATAATCTTTACACACAATTTGAAGAAATGTCTCACTAGTTCAGAAGAATAATACTTGAGGGGTAAATGGAACCATCCTGTCATCGACTAGGTAACTATAAAAATAACCCATCATTTCTAAGGAAAAGCAATGTCTAGTGCTCTTGTTTTTGAAATACTGATTTCATTTTTTTGGATAAAATTTTTTATAGAATGAGATAAGTGACATCGTAGCATATATAACAGAAATAATAAAATAAGATTTTAGCAATGATTCCAATATATTGATTCATCCTGAAAGGGTTATAAGAAGATCTACATGGATAGATACACTGCCTTACTGCGTTAAATATTTGGATTTAGAAACCATAAACAGAATGGTACCTGTACTCAGTCAAAATTGATGCATAGAATCACTATTTTTGAATTTCACCATGAGTTTAAAGAACATAAAAACAGGTAAGGATGTTAATATGTTTGTTTCATTTTGATTTATGGTCTTGTAGCTACTATTTCTTGGGCTCCTACTATGAGCCAAGTCTGGTGCACAGTACTTTCAATGGCTCCTCTTGTTGAATCCTCTAAAGAAATCTATGAGATGGAGTTTTTAATCCTAATTTTACATGTAATAAAACTGAGATTTAGAGTTGTTTATTTTACCATACAATTTTCTTTATTGGAAAACTTGTGAGAATTTTAGCATGGCCATAGTACCAGTAATAGGCATATTTGTCTTAGGAATTGGTATTAATATGTTTTTATTTAGTAGATATTTCATAAGAGGTTTAGTTTTTGTTTCATAGTTGTTGCTAAAATGATCAGACCCAACACTAGGACAGTGTACATATTTTTCAGAATGCATATTTAGTTTGATTTCCTGTGAATATGAATGTAAATAGTCCATCTTCATTTCAGCAGGGTCCCAGACTTAGTTTGCTTCCTTATTTTTAACTTAAGCTATCTTTAAAGTAAACACAATATGACAGCGTAAACAGATAGATGTTACCAGATTTCATAAGTAAATGTGTAAATAAGTGGCCTAAGTGGCCTTTGCTACTGTTTGAAGGAAGTTATCTTTCTTTTAAAATCATCAACTAATGCGGGAGGATCTCTTGAGTCCAGGGATTCGAGACTAGCCTGAGCAAGAGTGAGACCCCCATCTCTATAAAAATAAAAATAATTAAAAAAATATCACCGACTAAGTATTGTGATTTAAATTAGCTTCATTTGATCTGGGGTATGGTAAACCCTTTCCTTTCCCGAAGAGTCTGATTACTCTCTGGGTAAGGGGAGGAAAAGAAATATCTGGAAGACCTAGGAGTGTGGGAAACTATAAAGCTTTGTGAAATAGCCACTTTATATCTTGGCTGGCCCCAAAGGAGTTTACGAAGGACTTGACTTCCTAAGCATTGGTGGGGTGCTGGGTGCTGCTGTCACACAGTCAAAGGTAAGATGTGGTCTTCAGGTCCTCATGGATCATAGCTGTGAAAAACAGTCTTAGGAAAAGTATGAGGCATTGTACTTTTATCTTGGTCAACACCTTATTTTTACTCAATTTGCCTCTATTTTAATCTTAACTCTGCTACTTCCTAGCTGTGTGACCCTGGTCAAGATATTTAACTTTCCTGTTTCTTGGATTTCCCATTGGTCAATGAGGACTAATGGCACCTAGTCAGAGAGCTGCTGGGAGGATTAACATGAGATGATGCATATAGGTGGAAAATGGAAAACACTCACTAAATATAAGTTGTTGCCATCATTATTAATACTGCTATAATTATTATTGAGTTTAGAGTCATATTCTATTTTAAAGGCATCATGGTGGGTTTGTTCTCACTCTTCTGAGAGAAAGTAGGATTTTGGGAAGTATAGAAAGGATACTTTCAGTCTTCTTAGTCAACGTTCTATAAGAATACTATTTTGTTTTGAAACAATGAGTTATAAATATTTGAATTATAAGGATATTTATGTAAATTATGGAATTAGATACTAGATATGTACTGTTCAGCTGATTACATTGGATTTACTAGAATTCCACTAATTAATCCTTCTCAACTTGAAAGTACAATATATATAAAATGAACATTTAAAATAATTATGGTATTAGTAATGCAAATATGTGTTGCTTGTGATTTTCAGCTAAAGTTTTGAAATCTCCATGTATGGAATTTTGGTTTGTTTCAATGACATTTTTCTTTGAAAGTAGATTTGAAGTAGGCTCTCATATCACTCACTTGACCTGCAATGTTTTATATATATGTCATTACTTTTTTCCTTTTAGCTATAAACAACTTTGTGTATGTCTGTATGTGAATCAGTTTTTATTTCTCACTTTCTTTTCCTTTAGTAAAGAAGTCAAATGTTGTGAATTGTTGCAATACTAAATGTTTTATGTGATTTACATTTTTATTTATCTAAGAAATTTGCTGTTTTAAATCCAGTTCTGAAAAAATAAAATTCCTATGTACAAGAATACTTTTTAAAATAAAGATTTACAATACAAATATTCTCTCACCAATTTATAAGTTTGAATTTTCATAAAACTAGTTTTTTTTTAATGTTAGACAGATCTGAATTGTAACGTCTGTCAGTTGAATGGGAGCTAAAGAAAGAGGCCTCTGAGAAACAACACTAACTCTGGCAGAAATTTCGTATATGAGATAATTATTTTAAAGGATAGTATATAGCAAATGAGTAATTTTCTCCATTCATGAAGAATTGATTTTTAAAAGAATGTTGACCTAAAGAATTTTACCAGAAAGAAATAGCATAACTTGCTTTTCTTATTACTGGAAGTTCAACTTACAAAGTGGAATTAGTCATTTACTACATAAAAGATAAACAGATCCCACAACTTCTGTCATTGATGTGTTCTGGTTGGAAAATCAAGTTTGGCATGCTTAAAGAAAACCAGCCTTGGGAAAAGTATACGACGTTGTGCTTTTATTTTGGTCAACACTTTATTTTTCTTTAATTTTCCTCTATTTTAATCTTAAGTTCAATATTATTTACATAAGAAAATTGATGTTTCCCAAAATATCAAGCTGATATAAGAGTTTTAATGTTCAAAAGAATATCAATCAGATTGTGAGTTAAAGAATCACTGTTATCATTTATATTCTATTTATATAATGCTTATTTTACAAACTTAGCAAAGCAAATTTATATTTAGTAATAAATGTCTGGTAAATTTATTCAATTATAAGTTATTTGCTATTAAACTGTCTGCAATATGTTACAGGAGAAAACGAGGGAATAATTGTCAAGCTAAAAGGTATTAATTAATCTTACGTGTAAACTATTATTTGTGTTTTTGCGACTTTGGTGGGAAGTTAAAAACATCTGAAATTATGTGGCGTAGAAATTCTGAGAACTTAATCCTTTTAGGGATATTAGATTTGTGATAGCAGTGCGATTGTTATTGTAATCTGCAACAACATATATACCAGATATCACTTACTATTGTTAATGACTTTTAAAATAAATTATTAATTTTAAACATACCTCAAGTCCATGGTAGAGTTATTATTTTCCCAATATCATGGATAGAAAAATTAACTTTAAGGAAGATTGAGTAATTTGCCAAAGTAATAGAAATAAACACCTTTGAAAGCTGAAATTTGAACTCAATTCATTCTGGCCCTGAAGTCTATATTCTAGCCAACACAAACATTCCCTTTTATTGCTTTACAAATCAGATGTTTTCAAAGAAACCTTGTTATAATATTAGTAAGTTGTAGAAGATTTGAGGATATGGGAGTAGATTCATTAAATATATTAATATCCCACAATATTGACTTGGTGCTAAAGTAAACCTTATTAAGGTGAATGATATAATGTTCCATGTTATATATATTTGGTTGTTTCTAAAGGGTAAATGGAAACTTCCTTAAATGTTATGAAATCAAATTAATATTGAGTGCCATTTTAAAAATCGATGTTTTGTTGGTAAACTTAGTATATTAATCATTTCTTGCAGCTCAGTAAATGAGGCTCATCATTGCCAGGCTCTTTTTATTACTCTACCTATTTAGAGTGAATTTTGGGTTGGTCGAAATTAAGAATTTAATAAATGTTGTGTTCTTTATTTTAACTCTTATTTTGAATATGTTGTTTTTAATCCACTCACTGTCCTTGATAATAATTTATTTAGTACTATCATTAAGACCACACATACTTTACAACCCATCTATGAAATTGTGTCGTTAAGCATGCGTGCTTAGTGACATACCTTTATACCTGAAATGCCATAATGTAGAATGGAAGATCTGTATTTATAATATAATATAAAGTAACACTTGATCAGCGATGGTGTAAGCCATTTAACCCTACATCTCAACACATACTACTGTAATTGTTGTTTACAACTCTGCATACTCCAGTAGATGATAAGTCACCTGCAAGGATTTGTTCTTGATTTTTTAAATCTCTAGAACAATGTCTGGCAATCTGTTGGTGTACCATAAATGCCTAGTAATTGAAATGAATGAATACCCCCTATAAATGTTGGCAATACATCATACATCCTATAAATGAAACAAATCCAAGAACATTAGCAATGCATAATATACATAATTATATAAGACCACAAGCTACGTTAAGTGAAACATTGTTTTAATTCATGGGTTATTGATTTTGGAAGAATGTTGAGCTAAAGTATTATACTTGGAAGAAAGAAAAGAACTTGCTTTTGTAATTCCCGGAAGCACTACTTAAGAAATAGTATCAGTAATTTGCTATATACAATCTTCCTATATGAGATAAAAAATGTGCTGGACGTGCAAACATTTTGTAGTCCAATTTTTAAGGTAGTTAGAAATTCAGAATATATACTTTTTTACTGAATAATAAATTCTGTTTTGATTATTAGGACATTCAACAAAAACCTGTTGTCATATATAGCTGAAACGTGTACTAGATACTGTGTTTTACTTAGGTCAGTGTTTGAGGTAGAGAAACACTAGATTCTAGACTGACACCAACCAAATCAATGAAGGAAGAATATCCTTAGTAGCTAATGCTCATGAACAAAACAGGCATCTTTTCATTACCATGAGTAGGCATAAGCATAGACCCTGTAGTGAACACAGACTGTTCATGCCTTGCACGGATACAGCAGTACTGAAAAATGACTGTGCAAGCAGAAACCCTGGAGAGTGATCTTAATTTTCAATGGGAAAATTTATGACTGTTCTTGACCTTTAAACATTTTTGTCAACACCATAGAAAGCTCTCTTCCTCTAGGACAAATGTATAGGAAAACAAAACAAAACAACATGAAATAATATTATAAGGGACACTGTGATTTAAGACATGAGAAGCATATAGAACTGAACATTTTTTGTTTTGCTTTTTTTATAACAACTCATCAGGAATAATTGAACAATGCTTGCTTTTTTCTTCTCATCAGAAGGCTTACAATGCAGAGTGAATCATCTCTATTCTTGATGAATTGCCACACCCCTTTCTAAGGATGGATCAGCTTCAAACTATTCATCCTTTGCACTTTGAATGTCACGAAATATTTCAGTGTTTCTTTAATGTGAAGGCTTTGCCAACATTACTTCCTCTGGTATACCTTTGTCCTTTTGCTACAACCACTTTCTTCTTTTATGTTGATCTTTGCCTCACTAAATTCTTCTGGCTACATACTCAGTGTCTGGAAGGGCAGCAGTACTGACATTCCAGGATCAGCTCTTTTTTCTATAACTCCATTTAAGTTTGATTAGAATTTTACTTCCAGCATTATCACTTAGCATTTCTTTGCTTCCTTCTCATTTTTGTTGGTCAATTCCTTCTTTGGATTATCCATTTTCTAAAATATCATGCAGGAGACAAGGAGACAAAACAACTGCAAACTTTGCTGTTTGTGTATTAACTGAATAATAGATGCACAGTGACCTAATGCAAACTTTGACAGATGTGATGTGATTGTTCATTTATCGTGATGCACATATTATATTTATACTGTAATGTGAGGACTGAAGAGCTAGCAGTGAAGTTTCCATTTTTTGATATTCTGTTAGTAAATATACCATGGTAACTCCAATTCGAACTGTGTCGGTGGGGAAACCAGTGTTATTTTACTAGAACATGGCAACTAAAATCCCTGCATATTCAAACAATCCAAAGTGAAAACGTTCTGTAATTTTTGTTTTAATATATGAAAGCTATAGATGTTTATGTCAATTTTATATCCTGTTACTTTGTTATTTGTTTAGTTTTAGATTAAGTTTTTCCTAGATACCTGTGGGTTTTCAGGTAACTATTATATTATCTGAAAATAATGATAGCACTGATTTTAATATTTTCTATTATCTGATTTACTGGTTAATTCCTTCAACAGAATATTAAACAGTGGCAAAATTGTCTCTACTTTGGCAAGGCTGCAAACAGTGTTTCTCCATTAACAAAAGATGTTGGCATAATATTTGCTAAGAAAGAACCCATCAGTTTAAATATTACTGTTTTTTCAGGAATGGGTGATAAATTTGTTAAGTGCCCTTTCAGCAATCAAGGTGATGATAGGGCTTTTGTCCTTAGAAATCTTCATGAAGTGAATTATAGTAAAGTCTCGTATAAGATCAAACTTCTTTGCATTCCAGGAAAAAATAACAATTGATCATGAGGTATTAGTTTTTTCACATGCTAATAAATTCTTTTTTGCTGATATTTATTTCAAATTTTTATTTTGACATTTCTAAAAGAAAATGTTCCTTTTAAGTTTCTGAAGCTGGAACATTTTTGCAGAGATTCTTTGATTTTTTTTTCTACATCTGTTATTGTCATTGGTTTCTTCAAACTTCCCATCCCTCAGAGAGTCATGTCTGTGTGAATTATTTTTGATACATATTATGCATGGCATCTAGGTTTTCAAATTTATTTACTTTAAATTGTATAATAATAGTAGCTTTTATAATTGCTCTTGTATTTGTATTTACCTTTACTGAGCTCTTTATTTCTGCATACTGCCTTGAGTTACTCTATGTTGTCTTTCTATTTCAAATTTGAGGACTCTCTTTAGCCTTTTTTTTTTTTTTTCAGAACAGATACCATGGTAATCACTTCTCTTAGCTTTTGTTTATCTGAGGATGTCTTAATTTATCCTTCAGTTTTGAAAAACAGTTTTGCTAGAAATAGTATTCTTAGTTGACAGTTATTTTTTCTTTTGTAACTTTTAATGTATTGCCTCATTGCCTTCTGGCCTCCAAAGTTCCTGATGAGAAATAGGCTAGTGACGGTACTGAGGATCCCTTGTATGGGATGTGTAGCTTCTCTCTTGCTGCTTTTAAATTTCTCTCTTTGTCTTTGGCTTTTATCAGTTTGATTATAATATGTCTTGGTGTGGATCTCTTTGAGTTCATCCTACTTGGTGTTTGTTGAGTTCTATGGATGTTTATATTTATGTCTTTTATAAAATTTAGGAAGTTTGTGGCTATTAATTTTTCAAATATTCTGTCCCCTTGTTTCTCTTTCTCTTCTCCTTCTGGGACTACCACATTGTGTAGTTAGTTTATTTCATGGTGCCCCACAGGTTCCTTTCTGTTCACTTTTCTTCAATCTTCTTTCTTTCTATTCCTCAAACTTGATAATTTCCATTGTCCTATTTTTCAAGTTTGCTTATTCTTTCTTCTGCCTGCTCCAATCACCTTTGAATTCCTGTAGTGAATTTTTCATTACAGTTTTCTATCTTTCTAGTGACATTTCCTTTTTGTTTATTCATCATTTTCTTCATTTCTCCACATCTTCCTTTACTTTGTTGAGTATATTTAAGGCAATTGTTTTAAAGTGTTTGTCCAGTATATCCACCGATAGATCTTTTTCAGAGATGGTTTCTGTTGGTTTATTTATTTTTTCCTTTGAATGGGATGCATTTTTCTGTTTCTTTCTATGTCCTTTGATTTTTTTGTTGTTGAAAACCTGGACATTTTAATTTAATAATATGGTAATTCTGAAAATCAGACTCTTCCTCTTCCTCAGGGTTTTCTATAATTTGTTTTTGTGGTAGACTGTCTCTGTACTAAGGATAAGGCTGACATGTAAAATTAAGGTCTTCTCAGGTGTTTTCTGATGCTTCCCCTGGGCATGTATCATGACTTTCTAATTTCCCCTCTGTATTGATGTTCTAGACTTCAATGTCTGGCTACCAAAAAGGGATAAAGAGAAAAATGAAGGAAGAGTAAAAAAGATGCTGGTCTTTTATATCCCCTGGAAATCACTTAAGCCAGAGGAGAAGGGGATTGAAGCAAGGGGGCATGGTGCTGTGACAACAGTGGCTGCTACCTCTGTGTGTCTGCCCCTCTATGATCAGAGCAATCAGCAATTAAAGCACATATCCCTGATATTTTGAGGACAGGTTCCTTTTTACCTACCTTGGCTCCTGCAAGGTGCATGCAAGCTACTCCAGGAACACATGCAGAACTGCCTGTGATGGGGCAGATGGGTAGGGGACAGGTAGCTCTTGTGTTAAGAGCTAAGATGGACTGAAACCACAATTTTCTGTCCAAGCCTTCACCTGAAAATTACAAGCCTTCAATAGACTCCAGAGCTCTAAAATAGTTTTATCAGATAGATACTTCCTGAGCAATTGTTGTCCAGGTGGGGAAACAATTTCCTGATGCTTCCTACTATCTGT
>CM052440.1:143563859-143612419 GCA_028533085.1 Varecia variegata
TGTGTTAAGAGCTAAGATGGACTGAAACCACAATTTTCTGTCCAAGCCTTCACCTGAAAATTACAAGCCTTCAATAGACTCCAGAGCTCTAAAATAGTTTTATCAGATAGATACTTCCTGAGCAATTGTTGTCCAGGTGGGGAAACAATTTCCTGATGCTTCCTACTATCTGTCTTTCCAGAATCTTCCATTTCAAGTTATCTTTTATATAAAATGTAAAATATTAAGTGGCATGCATATATAATATACATTCTTTGTATTATGAAACTACAAAATATCATAATTGTGAAAAATATTATAGATAGTTGATGCTAGGTAGTAAATAGGGTATTTGTACCTTTTTGAGCAGGTGGATTATCATATAGCATTAGTATAACACACTCTTGTCATTGATAGTTCCACATAAAATGTTGTGGGAGAGGATGTTTGTATTCCTAATGCCATTCTGTATTGTCAGCCAGGTGAGTTCTCCTGTATTGTTTTGGAGAAACAATAACTATTGTTAAAAAAATAATTCCATGCTGCTATTCATCCCAGAACACCCTATACAGAATTGTGTATTATAATTGCACAAAATTGCAAACAAACACCTGCAGCTACTCAAAAGGAGGTGTCCCCTGAGATTCCTCAAAGTAAATTTCTTGAGTGCTATATAGATCCTATTTTACATTAGCTCATCCCAAACATATCCTTTAAATTTAGTGAAAATCTGTCAAGCTTTTATTTTTTTTCCTATTTTGCACAAAGAAGACAAACAGATACCATTAAATGAATGTAAACAAGGCATTCATATTCAGTATAGAAACTGTACTTATTGCAGTGTAGAACTTGGTATGTAAGTAGAACATGAAAAAAATCATAGTCAAATAAGTGATTTGTAAAGACATAAAATAAGATGAATAGAACTTAGAGTAAGTTAGTGTGAAAAAATCCCACCATAGTGCAATCTAAAATACTACATAAAATATTTGAAAATATCACCAACTGCCATTTACTTGATGGACAGTGATTACACTGTAATGAGATATGTTTTTCTTTTGGGAAAAAACATTTTCAGTGATTTGCCTAGCTTTCTTTACTGCTTACTCTTTACAGGTAACTAAATGCTTCTTGCTTTTTAGGGTAATAGGATTCTATAGCATTCTAATCCTTTACAAAATTATTTTTGCACATATAATTTTATATATCTGTCCAAATAATCTTTTGATATGATGATTATTACCTTATAGATGAGAAAGCTGGTGCTTGGCTGGCTTGACTTTCTCAAGGTCAGAGCTAGAGAGAAGCAGAGCCAAGATTCTCAGCTACATCTATATGCTAGATTCTCAACATCACCAGCCTAAAAATATAAACAATGTATGGTGCCTGTATTCAATAAAATTACAAGCTAGTACTTAGAGCATGAAGAAGAAATATATGATTCTAAATAACTAATAGTACCATTAATATTTAGTTTTGGCTATGAGACAAAGGGCCAAAATCATATCTCAGCATCTTTGGCCACAATTCCCAAATGAATAACCACCATCTATAGCATCTTCTTTGGCAAATAACCACACAATATGCACACAATATGCAGGCTTCTCTCATATTCCCAGTCACAATTTCAGCCATCCTTGTGGATGTGTAAACATACTGGAGTGTAAAGACAAACATCTCTCCCTGGAGAATTGAAACTTTTTGCAGATAACCAAGACTGGGGTGGCCAATGCTTTTAGGCTTTTGCTCCATGTGAAACTTAGTCACTTTACTACACTCTCTCATGACTTTTTTTTTTTTAAGTGAACATATCTCTGTTGCAAGTCAGCATGGCTTGTCTAGCAGCTGTCACTTTGCAGCAATCAATGGCCATGTTTTATTGCTTTAGGTTGTATTTCCTTGTAACCATTATCTCTAAATTCAACCTTCAGAATAATCTTTTAGGTCTCTTGACAGAACATTGTGTTGTTGAAATTAATTGAAGAATAGTAGGATAAAATCCACACCTTTCTACATTGCTCATTCCTGGGCAACTTAAGATCATATAGCAAAAGTAAATTAAAAGAATCATAGAATAATATTGATAAATAGCATAGATATAATACTATAATATATTGGGCTTGTTTTGTTAGTAAATTCATGAGGTCATACAAATGTAATAGGTAAACTATATTATATTTTTCTCAAAATAATGTGGGGTACCAATCTGGGAGCCATTTAAGAAAATATGTAAATGTTCAATTTTTAAAAATAAAATAGCATAAATATGGCAGTTTTATAGGTTTTTTAAATTAAAAAGAGAAGGTACAGCCATTTCCTAAAGAAATTGATTCCCCAAATTGGAACTACTATGTACCTGTAACTTGTTGTTTTCATTTGATGAGGCTCAGAGCCTTATCAACAACTTTTTAAGATCAGAAATTCAGTTTCATCTGAACTAAAAACTGCTTAGGCATTGACTTGCATAAAAAAAATATGTATGCATGCATCTATGTCTATGTATATGTCTATGCCCTCTCTATTTATAACTGTATGTTTTTTTTTAAATCTATATATCATAACATCAAATGTTAGATTACAACAGATATATAAATTTCAGGGACCAAGCATACCCATGTTAACATATCGGGATCTCACTGCCTGATAGCAAAGTGCCTGAGTGGCCAAATCATAAATGAGAAGATCATTTAGTAGGTATGGAAACAGTAATAGGAGTAACACAGATTTGATAAACACTTAATGTAGGCCATGGAGAAGCTTAATAAATCATCCTGTCTGCTGAGAATGAAATTCCTTTCTGTTTTTCAGAGTTCTCATATCTTCCCTGAATAGTGCTATGTAAACACAGTGAGGTTTTGGCAATAGACTCCACTTTTTATATTTTACACAGAAATCTCTCTTAACACATTTTTTCTGCAGTCATTTTAATATTAATGAATCAGCTATAGATTTTTTTTTCACATGAATCAGCTGTCAATTATACCTCCCTAAGATTTTATTCTACCCACATGTTTCTTGAGTTCTTCTGCCAAACATTTATACCTACAACATCAGGCCTTGATGCATTCTCAACCTGTATTTTAGGGTCTTTTTGTTTTTCAGTTAAATTTTTCTAGTCAACAAGTATAAATTATACCAGATGAATGAGGTCATATTTGAAATTCAGAAGGCTTACAAATATTATATCTAAGTTTATCATGGTTTTACATGTTAACTCTGTATTGAATAGAGAGAAATGACATGGAATAAATTTCCATTATGTTACTTTAAAAACACAACATCCACATTTCTTCAGAGATAGCATTGTGCAAGGCATTAGCTAGTTGATAGGTTTGCAAAAATTATTGAGATTTTTTTTCTCTATGCCCTTATGCCCTTTTTCAGTGTGACTCTGAAGCTCCTCCCACATTAGGCAGGCTCTATTTCCAACACTCTTCCATTTGGTCTGGCCTTGTGGCTTGCTTTGGCAGAAATGACACTACGGTAATTCCAAGCCTAGGTCTCAAAAGGCCTTTCACAATTTTGCTCTCCCTTTTGAAAATTTGCCCAGTTGCCATGTGGAAAATTCTGAGTTAGTCTGTTCGATGATGATGAAAGAAAAACCTGTGGCTTAGTGGCCCTCATTTTACCAGCTGACAGCTAGCTGGCCTCCTAATCAGAGCCACCTTGCTGACTGCCTGCTGGGCAGATGAACGAATGAGCTCAGCTGAGGCCAGGGGACCCTTTCAGCTGCACCCCGCCAAAACTGCTGACTCATGGAATCATGAGCTAAGCCACGCAGTTGTGTGTTTTTTTACTGTGGGTTGCATTGTGCCTGCCCCCCTTCATATATCGAAATCCTAACCCCCACTATCTCAGAATATGACCATATTTGACAACAGTCATTGCAAATGCAATTAGGTAAGGTTAAATGAGACCATACTGTAACAGGGCAGGCAGCTAATCCGATAGGACTGTGTCTTTATAAAAGGAGGGAATTTGGTCACAAACATCACACAAGGAGCACATCACCGCATGTAGATGGAAACAGAGAAGGGGTGATGCTTCTACAAGCCAGGGAACACTGAAGATTGGCAGCAAACAACAGGAAGCTAGAAGAGAGACATGCAATAGATTCCCTCTCACAGCACTCAGAGGAATCAAACCTGCTTCCACCTCGATCTTGGACCTCTAGCCTCTAGAACTGTGAGATCATAAATTTCTGCTGTTTCAAGCCACCTAGTTTGTGGCTCTTTGCTATGGTGTCCCTAGCAAACTAACACTATTATGCTAACTAATTCAAGCCATGTACTTGTCTATAAGGAAATAGGCAGTAAGACCTTTGCCCTCAAGGTGTTTGTATTTTGAAACAGATAATTAAAAATATCATGTGCTAGTGTAATAGTGGAAGGGAGGCTTAATATAACTACCTCTATTTTGCTTCTGACTTCCTGTAATAATATCCTTTAGGTTAAAAGCGTCTGCCTAGCTCTGCATGTAGGCTAGAAGAAAGATGGTAACTATCCCTTTCCCAAAACTAACTCTTGGGGAGATAAGGAAAGCATGTACACTAGCAACAATACTATGTTGAAGATTTATAGGAACTTCATAAGCTGACCTACTCATCCAAAGTTAACTGACCAAAAGCAAAGACGTTTTACAAACTCCTCACACTCTCACTGAAGCTCAGATGTCTGCAGTCTTCAGTTACCTATTGCAACCCCTGCCCCACCCTTAACATAAAAAGGGGCCTAAAGTTTATGCTAACTGAAGATGGTTCTTTAGGACATTAGTTCACCATCTTCTTGGTTTTCTGGCTTTCTGAATAAAAGTTGCTTTCCTTGCCTCAATACCTTTTCTCTTGACTTATTGGCTGTCCCGTGGTAAGCGGTACGAGCTTGGACTCAGTTACATTATCTTGTACTGCTGATGAGGAATGATGAGGTCCATGCATTTTGCCATTATTTAGAGGAGGAGGGATTGGCTGGGAACATTGCAAGTTTTCATATAAGAAGTACATTCGTGCACCTGTACTTTAAAGAATAGACAGATCCTGAAAATTGGAAGAGATGATAGAAATTAAAGTCCAGGAGCTCAAATAAAGAGGTGTTTATGGAAAAATGCTTGAGCCCAACTGCTGATTTTAAAAGTTAAACCTATCAGGAAATTGTAGAAAATAAATATTCAGGGTATAGGTAGAGTAGGAGGAGTCAAGGTCACATAAAGCCTAGTCACATCATTTAGACATTATTTGATGAATCCTGAACTTTTATTAAAAATTTATGCATGGCAACTTCACACAAAAAGCTTCAATTTGTGGGTAAAATGCATGGGAATGGCAAACATTAGGGGAAGAAAGACTGCTTAGAAACTTCTCATCATATTCTTACTGATGAAATTCTGATCAGAATGTTGGTAACTTATGAAAAGGAGTGGCTGGTATAAATATTCATTAAGGAAAATATGTGCATGGGTTATGAAGGCCTCCTTCCCCAGACTGCCACAGAATCATGAATCATGCTCTGTATGATTGGCCCCTCTTTCTAGGGAGTACTATATTCTTTTATTCACATTTCTTTAAAGCGGGAGTGAATTATGTATGTGTGGATATATGGTACTAGATATGTTAAACTGCTTATTAAATTTTATTTCCATACAGTTATATTTCTCCTATTTTGTATTTATGGCAATATATATTGACATTTGGAGATGTTGGAATCACTGAAAATACAATATTTTTTAAATTTCAAGCATGTTAACATACGATGCAAGGGGATAAAGTTAAATTGAAAAGAGTATTGATTCATTTCCAATAATAAAAGTAATAATTTTACCTAGAAGAAATGTGTAGAAATAAATAAGAATGATTTTTCATCCCACCAAACAGAAAAAAAAAAAGAAAAATATTTGCAGGGCTTGATAAGTGATAACTGTCTTTTAACTATGGACAGGTGGTTGAATTTTGTTACCATTAATAAAATAATGGAAACATTTGGAGATTCGGAGTCCTGGTTTTCTGGAAAGATTTTAAGTTTGGATTTTAATTATTCTGAATGAAATTAAAGTGTTTGCAGAAAATATGAATGAAAATAGCCTTTAGTAACCCATAGACCAACGGAAGTGGTCATAATTGACTATGTATGTTTACAAGTCTTTTAATTTGACTGGCTCTGTTTCCTCTAGGCAATCAAATTTGGTAGTTAAAGATAAAAATGCTGGGGAAGAGTTCATTTTGAAATGAGCAACAGAATTTAGGCAACCTCTGCTCACAGGTGCATGTTCAAGAAAGATGGTGCCCTAAACAGCCAGACACATTCTCTTATATTATAAACCAATGGCCCTACTGTCATTGTCCATGAGAATCCTAAATACCTTATAATAAAGAGGTATATGTTGTTATAACCTAGAGAATGATGCATATAGTTGCCAATCAGAAAAGTAGCTTCATCATAAATCAGCATTTGCCATTTGTAGTGGAGAAAATACTGAAAGAACTATTTATTTTGCATGTTTCTCAAAATTGGCAGTCCCTCATATTTCCTGATTTACCTCAGTTTTACCCAGTGTAAAGGATGACCTCCTTTCTTTTAAAAATATCTCCTATAGCTCTCCATTGTTAATTTATATATAGCATAGGCAATACCATCCTAAATGATTCTTTCAAATTTAGTTTAAAGCATTTAACTAACTAGAGTCATGTGATGCAGAAACAACCCTTCTGGTAAAGTCTTACTCTTAAGATATCATGAAATACGTCTAGAAAATGGATAGTGTGTTCCAGAACTTGGGATCTTGCTGTACCCTTTTTCTCAGTAGTAATGAATGCTTAACACAAAGACATACAGCACAGCTGGAGAAACTAGTCGTCTTGTTCAAATAAGCTGAGTTTTTAAAGAACAAAAATGCATGAATACTATATAAAAATACATTCTGAGAGTTCCAACTGGTGAAATTCTCTCAGAAACAAAAGCTGAAGCTCTTAAGAGAAGCAGAGATTGTCAAGGAAATAAAAGAGAAAACAGCATTAATAGAGTCAGAGAGGAGAAGCATTCGTGAAGGTAAAAGATAAATCGATGTTTTAAAAACAGAATATGCTTCCAAAGATTATGGGAGGCAGAACTGGAATAATTCTTACATTATAAATTTTAAGATAAAGAGGTTCATGTTACTAACCCTTTCTAGGTTCACAAGTCTCATACATTAGAACGTAGAAGAATATTAGCACATGCATCAGTGCTCTTTCAAAAACTCATTTGTGGAGAAACACATAACACATATCATGTATATAATACAATAACATAAAGCCACATTAGATATGCATGTAATAGTGGTGATCTTCTAGAATTCTTTTCATAATTGCAAATCCCAAAAAACAAACCATTGAACTAAATCAGAAGTTGAATAAATAACTCACGTGTTTTTGTTATACATAATGGATGCTTTCTGTTTTTAACATTTGATGTATAAAGATAAGTTTTAAAATGCTCCAGAATATTATCAACCCATGTCATTTGTTATCACTAGTGCTGAATTCTTTCTCGTGATTCACTCACACTGCGTGCTCGCAAGGAAAGGCATTTCATAGCACATCACTTATCCTGCACATTTAGTATATATCAATCTCTAAAGGAAGGCTGAATTTATGGTTAATAAGCTCTGTATAAAGATTTTTAATTATAATCATTACTATTCTGAATAAAGAGGAAATAAAAATTGAACTGCAGGAGTCAAAACAACTATAGATGTTGGTTTAATTCAGATATATTCATCATAGTACCCTAAATAGCATGAAAAATATTCCGATGGATATTCATGAACATGCTTTTAAAACGACTGGTTTCCTCTAGAATTTATGGGAGTTTATGGAAATATAATCAAATGTTTCATCTCTGTGTTGAAAAGGCATATTGTCTTTACAGGTTTCTTTCACTGGATTACAAAAACAAGAGTTTGAATGTAGCCTCCTCTGCTAAGACAGACAAAAATTGGAGGGCCAGTAGGATATGGGGGGGGGAAAAGGAAAAGGAAATCGATGATCAAATAAACCTGTAATTTTGGCAACAAAGATCTAACCTTCTGTCAGAGTACTTTTATCTGTTACATTCTATCTCTGACAAGTTTATTTGTAATTAAAGAAGCACAGATTACATCTGAATGTTTAAAAAAAGAGCAAATGCTGTGCTCACTGTATTTTTATTGATATAGCGTGAAGAATATGATGGTACTCATCCCTTGAAAGGATACCCATGCCTAGCTCTAAGTTTAAATGTCTTATATTTGTAATGAGTAAGTTTAAATATTTTACAATAAGTTTATTAATATTATCTATAAGTATAATATTTAAATTTATGGGTAAGTTTAATATCATTGATAAATTTATCCATAAAATTAAATACTTTGTGGTGAGCGATATAGAAAAATATAGTTGAGTCTAGAATAAGGTTTGAGAAATAAACAGTTCAATTTCAATAGAGTCAAACCACTGATTATTAACTTGCTTTTACTTTTAATGAGTTTAATATTTGTTTTCCCTAAAAACAGATTTTATAAATGTAGATGCAGACAAAGACAGCAAGAACCTGTGGTTTAATATTCATGTTATTTTTACATTATTGTTTTATATCAACATCTCATTGCCAAAGTCATGCAGAGCACAGGGTCATTAAGCTTACCATTTACAAAATTAAAGAAAAAATATGGAAAATAGCTTTAGTTTCCATGTGGCTTTGGCAAAAGAAACCTGGATAATTTGTGGTATTTTGTGCCAGTAACATTTTAGAGCTGGAGTCACATCAAGAGCATTAAACATCTTTCATAAAACGAAGAAAAACTGATCTCTAGCCTTTCTTTCTGTACTGTACTTTTTAGAGCTCAACTTTCAGAGATGCCAATTTGGATGTCAAAACATTCAGTTGAATGTTCCCCTATTACAAGAGTCTCCAACATGTGTTGAAATTTGGCTGATTTAGAAAACTAAATATGCCTACAGTTAAACATCTTGAGGCCTTTTTGTACTAAGCTTCTGGCATTTAATTTTGATGGCTCTGTCGTGTGCCAACTTCTAGTAAGGACTGTAGAAATTTACATTTGTCAACATTCTGCAATGCGATTTTCTACATATTTTATTCATTGTCTTATGGGTTGATTCATTCATTTCTCTAAGCCTGCAAATGCCAGAAGGACCTATGAATAGTTCTATGGGACGCAATCACCTTTTCTCTTATGACTAGACATATTTGTTTTAGAATAGAAACAAACCCTAGCTGCTGTTTCTTGTTTTTTTTGTTTCCAACTCAAAATTATTATTTGTGCTTAGGGGTAGTTGCTGCGAAAGGCTAGTATTTGTCAAGGTTCAAACTTTGAAGCAAACCTTCTACTTCCCTGTTAAGATTCCATGGTAAAAGGAAAGGCTTCAAGATAACAGTTAAGGGATAAATCACCATAACATATTTACAGTTACAATAAAAACTTTTATTAAAGGAATTTAAATGTTGCTTTGAGTAAAAACAAGATAATGTAATAATTCATTTAGCCTTAAAAAACATTCTGTGTTTTCTAATTTTTTCATATGTAAATCTGTCCTCAACTTTATTATAAGTTCTTTGAGAACACACATTTAAAAAAAAATCATCCTATATTACTGGATACAGTGTGATCATAGAACACTCAAAACATATTTGCCGCTTATTCGGTTAGTTGAGCATTACCTGGTTTTTGGAGGCATAAAACAATTACATTTTTATATTACAAAAAGGAAAACTAATTACAATTCCAAATCTGTAACTAATTTTGTGGCTGGTCATAAAAGCTATGAGATAGGTAAGAATAAAGTTTTATTCCTTCCTCTTCTTTCATTATCCTAATTATAAAAAGTTCACTTAATATTCTTGTAAAAACGGATTCAAATATTTGACTTCTTTTTCCACAAAACATACATGGCTTTCAAGAGAAAACAGTTGGCAGTTGAACATGTATTAATATTACAGAAATAAGAAAGTATCAAAATGAACTTGGAATCAGAAAACGTGAGTTTACATAATGATTTGTTCCTTACCAGCTTTATAATGTGCTATTAGTCACTTACAAGTCTCTAAGCCTCATTCATGCCCCTTCTTCTTTTTTTTTTTTAGGTAATTTAGTGAAGTGAGTGATATAATAATTGGCGAAATATGCCTTGAGACTCAATAAGGATGTTTCCCTTTCCTGAGATAATCAGAGGTCTATAGAAAATAGTTTAAGAAATACAGTATTTCATTTAGTGTGAAATAAGATTATTTATAAAAATACTATTATATGTGAGACAGCAAAATATTATTGCACAATTCATTTTATCTAAATAACATACAGTAAATTCTTAATAGCTAAGAATAACCAGTGTAGGGAAAATGGCTTCTTAAGTAATTTAGCTTAAAATGAGGATTAACATTTTATAGGAAATAATATAAAAAATGGCTTGTATGTTTTTATTTAGAAATAAAACCAAAAATTACAAGAACATTTTAAATTTTCTATTGCCAATTATTTGTTTATTCTGAATTTCTAACTCGACCAAAAAAAACCTCCCTCAAGTGGCAATGTTGTGCATAATTTTAATATAAAATGTATGATTCTATAACATAACATATTTTTAATCCATATGTGATTTTTAGTATGATCATAAAGCTTGCTATTTTTGAAAAAGAATATTGGTGGATTTTATCAATTTTCCCAAGTTTCTGCCTTGATCTTTGAAATACACATCATTGTCTTTCACAGGCTTTGTCATCTTTTTTTCCATCAACTGTTAATTGCTCTTACTTTGCCAGATACTCATTGTCCATGGCCTTAGGTGTAATTCTGACTATTCTTGACACTTTCCTTCTCTTCAAAACCAAGATTAAAAATATTAAATTCAAAATTTGTATTTTCAATATACTAATTATGTTTCCCATTGCCATGACAGCATGGCAAAGATGTGAGTGGTATGTGGTATGTGAGGTTTGATTAGTGACTAATTTCATTAATTTATTAGTGAAAATGATCTAGTTAAGGCAATTTTTCTTTCCTACATAAACTTCATAATTCTGGGGACTCAAATACTGCATAACAAGTAACAAATGTATTATTAAATTATAATGAAAAATCTAGTTGTAACTACGAACCTGAAGCACTGGGACTTGCTTCAGCTTTCATTTAAACTGTCCGGGGGATGAGAGAGAATTGTAATATTGTAAGATAATGATAGAAGTTTGATGTTTTCCCAATATGTGTCCAGTTATCACAGTGGGATGCAAATATTTCCAGTGAAATCTTAAACCTTGGTGTATTTTGAATATAATAACATATTTTACTTTTAAAATTTCATTGTGCTCATGTTAAATTTTATTTTTACTTAATGAAAATAGAGCTAAATCAGTCAGTCCATACTATTTATTGAAGACTTACCCTGAGCCAGGCACTCTAATCCCTCCACAACATAGGTGTTTACAAACAAGAATGGACGTTGCGGTCTAGAGTCCCCAGAACCAAGAACGGAGAGCTTCCAAGCCAGCGCTGGTTTTATGTCATTTATTGCTTTTCTCCAATTCCTTTTACGGTTTTCCATCTGCCCATCAAAATACACCCCATCCCTACCTATACCCTCTTCTCTCTCACCCCACATCCTGCGAGTTCCTTCCTCTTTTATGCCCAATAGCTCATGGGGATTTCTTGCTATTCCTAATACACTGACATGCGTCTCTTGCGGGGATGCAGTTCCAGCTGTTTCCTCTGCCTAAATATTCTTCCTACACAGGATGCAAATGTCTCACTTGCTCACCTCCTTCAATTTCTACTGGAAGGACACCTCCTCATTGAGTTCTTCCCTAACCACCTTATTTAATATCACAAGACCTCCTTACCCCCACCACTGCTTTGGTTTTCACCATAGCACATGGCAACTGTTAGCACATTTGTATCGTACCTCTTATTTCTCAACAGTCTGTTTTCCTCAACTGTGCCATCCAGCCACAAGGGAACACTTTCATTTCTTCGTTCACTAATCTATCCCAGCAACTAAGTGTTCAGCGAAGAAATGTGGATAGGCAGACTGATTGAATCAAATATCCACGATCAGAATCACTTTGTGCGTGATTACTCCTCACCCTCAGGAGCTTACAGAAATGAGAGACATTATACGTTTTTTCATGTATGTTTGAAATTTTGAAAAAAGGAAACACCAGATTTAATCTTAAATGAAGAAAAAGGTGGTTCTTGTGCTCTGTCAGGAAATGAGCCTAGCAGACTTGGTGATGGCCACCTGCGGGACCCCGTCCCATCAGAAGGGGCTGTGTGAGCACACAGCTGGGGCCTGAGCAGTGACCCTGCCCCCACCAGGCTTCACAGGACATCTCCTTGGGATCCGTGTTCAGGCCTGGGCTCCCTCTCAGGAATCCACCCAGGAAGCCGTGCTTACGTGCTCTGTGTAAATGCAGAGTTTTTTGTACATTGAATTAGTTGTTATTTGATTTAGAGAATGATGCAGTTAAGTACAGCGGCAGAGGCCGTTGGTGGCTTTTGTCTCACTTAGAGGGAGGCACAAAGGTCGTCAGCACAGATTGAGGAAGCAGCATAGATCTGTTGCTTCCTGAAAAAGATAAGGTAGACATAGACTTCTGGCATTGGCCCTAGGTATTGCCCTCTTTAGGAAATGTTTAGCCTATTTAGTAATAGATATGGGTTGAGTATACACACATATACGCACACATCTATTGATATAGACAAGGGCTGTCAGGAAAGTATCCAGACATCTAATGTTATTACATTAACAATGGCGGAATACTTTCCGGACAGCCCTCGTATATCTATATACACATATATATGCCAACATATATACATGTATATTAAGCCAGATAAAAAAAATATACATATAAAATAATTGCAAATAAAAATATAAAATTACACATGCTATAAAAGCATTGCCAAAGATCAATGCCTTTGCCCACATATTTACACCTAATTACTGCATATTAGAAGAGACAAATGCCCTTTATAATCAAGAGAATTAAAAAGCAATTTGCAACTGAGGGAACCTAAACAAGATATTTACATAATTCTTTAAGGCTGATTGTACACAAAGTGGGCAGGAGAAATATTGAACGAACACACTGAAACTTAATTTAAAGCATGCAATTATAGCATAATTATCTGGGAAGCAGCAATAGCAAAGACACAGCTTGTTTGAAGCATCAGAAATGGGCACACAGAGTAGACTGTTTGCCTCTGGTCCAGGAGACTCGTGTTCTGTCCCCAGCTAGGGTGCACACTAGCTGTGTTCTTCCTTGAGTACAGAATTAGAGCTTTACCTGTCTTTGTGTAACAGCACAATCTATAAAATAAGAATAATCAAACCCATTTTTGTCTATGTTAGCACTGAAACAGCTCATAGCATGGTTTCTAGATCACTGTACTGATTCTGGGGATATCTTGGGCTTCAATCCTTAGTCTATCATTTATTAAATGTGTGACCTTAAATCTGAAGGTACTTGATTAGTAATATCTGAATATATTACTAAAAGATACCACCTAAGTTTTAGTGAGAACAAGGGGATGTAAAATCTTACATATCTTATACTCTTGCATATGTAGAAAGTACAGCAGCCGCTGCAATCGATTGAGCTCCATGGAGACAGCGCTGGGGCAAGTGAGCACCAGGCAGACACTGGGAGACTCTGGGCTTCACTGAGGAAGAATAATTAAATGTGGGCAAAGAGAACCTAAGAAGCAGAGAGGGAAAATGTCGTCATTTACATTCTTTGTGCAAACTTCTGGGGGACGGGGCATAGGAAGCAGCACTCAGATGCTTCAGTCAACTTTTTAGAGTTTTCTTCTTTTTGTATTTTGGTTTTCTTTCTTCTTCTTTTCTTGTAATTTAAAAATATTAAAGGAGTACAAATGTTTTTGTTACATGGATACCTTGTATTAATACAAGACTTTCAGTGTGCCCATCACCAGAATAGTGTTCATTGTACCTGAGAGGTGAGTTTTTACTTTTCACCTCCCACCAACCCTCACTCCTTCTTGGTTTCCAATGTGCTTTACACCTATTTGTGCCCCAGTGTGAGTGCTCAAGAAATAAATGTAGACTTACCATTCCATCCAGCAATCCCATTACTGGGTATCTACCCAAAGGAAAAGAAGTCATTTTTATCAAAAAGACACCTGCACTCGAATATTTATTACAGCACAATTCACAATTGCAAAGATGTGGAATCAGTCGACGTGCCCATCAATTCATGAGTGGATAAAGAAAATGTGGTATATATATACATACACCATGGAGTACTACTCAGCTATAAAAAAGGAATGAAATAATGTCCTTTGCAGCAACTTGGATGGAACTGGAGACCATTATCCTAAGTAAGATATCTCACGAATGGGAAAACTTCTCAGAGTTCACCCATTCTACAAGTTCCAGAGTACTACTGAATGTTCTGTTTATCATGGTATTCAATGTATCAATAACTTCGAAAGCTCTGAATTCAATGGCTTACCCATCAGAGACAAGGTGAGCGCAATTATTGCCATAGAGTACAGAGATAGTGTAGCAGGGAGAACACTTTGACCCACAGGGACCTTTGGAGGTGGCAAATTGATCATGGGTTCTCTAAGAATGAAATAGGTTAGCAGCCTACCATGCTGCTCTTTCATCTGTATGCTTCTGTTAGGTAGAAACCTGATTCAGGTTGACATAGAGGCTATTTGTAGACTCTTATCCATTTTATATATTTAAGCCAATTCTTAGACCTGTGTCCCCTCAATGAGGCATTACTGCGTCACTTGAATACATATTCTACAATATGGAATTCTATAAATACTCAAAAATTTTATTCTATAAATATTACATATTCTACAAACATTTTTCTAAAGCTTCGTCAGAGGAAGCTGTGGCCATTTTCTCCAGGGACTGTGCACTATGGAAGGGGTAATATTGACATCTTTTAGGGACTATTAGATGCTGCTACAATGTCCCACTAGCCAGGATGGGGGTTTATGGACAACCAGTGATAAGTGAAAATCTAACATAAATTTCCCAGAGATCCTGGCAGACTCTTATACGCAACTTACTGTTTGTTCCCAGTTCTTGAATGAGTAGGTATGATAGACACCCTTGTCAACTTATAGAATATACACATTGAATTCTTGAGCTTCTGTGTGAATAACAACACTATGGTAGCAAATGCTGAGTGGAATCCCATGGGACATGGGCACACACACACACACACACACACACACAACCTCTTGGTTCCATTCCTCTAGAGAACCCTAATACAGTCCTCTATTGCATTTTATTATATTTTTTCATTGAGATATACTATTACTAACACTATTTCCTTCTCTTGCCCCTTTAGCCCAAGGAGTCAATGCAACTTCCTGCTTTGGGTGATCTGGGTGTCTCACTTTTCCTTGTTTGTTTCCTCGGTCTTCCCCACCAGTCTATAAATAATTTCTTCATGAGAATCTCTTTTGAACTCTCTGGTGAATTTACATATATGTGGAGACCCTGATTAACAAATACCTCATCTTTCCAGTATTTAATTTTTTTAAGTTTCAAAGTGGTGTATATTGGGTCCTTAACACACACATGTTTTGGGTCTTTTATGAATTTTTAATGAAAGAAGTCTAAATGATGAAAGAAGTGGCTATTTCTCTTTGCAGAGCTAGGAAAATTCCTTTGTGAACTAATTAAAATTCCTCTAGGTAACATGTGCTAACCACTATTTCATTATCATAAAACTTATGCATTAAGAACTGAATTAAGTTAATTTGTTAATTTTCCATTTGTAATTTGAACAATTGATTTGATAGTTCCACACAAATGAGTAATAAATTCAGCAGTTAACATTTATAATACAACTATATTAAATAAACTAAACTTACTTAAGAAATGAAATATGTAAACACATTTTGTGACAAACCTATATTGTCTTTATTGGATAATAATCATATTTGGAAAATAATAAACAAATGATTTCACATGGTGAATGCTACTTCAACCTATAAAATGACAAGCACACATAAAAATACACTGAAGAGGCATAACTTTTTTATTGCCATTATGTTTTAAAATAATTACAAGAACATAAAATACATTGGGGAACTTGTCTCAATTAGAAGTCTTGCTCCTCAGGGGAAAATGGTAATTTAGAAAGCAGGAGTTTCTTACAAACTGAAAAGATTCCCATGATTTATTAGTGTCCATTACTTTAGGAGTAAAGAAAATAGATCTTTAGGATCTCTAATTGAATGGGGGCTGATAGATTTCTAGGAGAAAAATAATGATGCTTTTAAAGCATTATGACGATGATCAGGTTGTAGTGATAAAGTTGGATGATTAACTCACTACTTATAACACAACCAAGAGGATATTGATGTCTGAAATATAATTTCAGACTCCCAAATCTCTGTGCTTTTCAGGTCATTCTTTAAATATCAAAAGCAAATATACGATTTGTCTTGTTTCCATGTATGCATGTGTGTATACATTGTCTTTTTTATGTCACTGTGGCAGGAGGTCCTGGGGCACGGGTAGGTGGGGGGCAGAGCTCTGGCTTTGATGGGAGCCATGGTGGAGCAGCTGTAAATACAGATGAAGTCTCCCTCCTCGTTTGCCCACCACTCACCTCCTGCTGTGCACCCCCCACCTTCCTAAGTTTCATGGAAGACAATTTTTCCATGAGGGTTGGGGGAGCCAGGGGAGGGGCAGAGGAGCTCTGTGGCTGGGTCCCTAACAGGCCTCAGGCTGGTAACAGTTCACAGACTGAGGGTTGGGGACCAATTGCAGCTTTAGAGCATACAGTAGGGCCACAGGGACAAGCAAGCCGATGGTTCATCAGTTAGCATAAGGCATCAATCCAGGACTGCAAAGTGGCCCTACACTTTTTTACTTTTGTGGACTGACAATACCCCTCCTTGTAGAGATAAAATTATAAATCTCTATAAAAAGATTGGTAATGGCCACACTGAATACTCCCAGCTGTATGTGAGAGCTTGGCAATATCAATATATGCAAACAAATACTATGGACTCCTGTGTCTATCTAGTTCCCCATCACAAGAACCACAATTTTGCTTTCGGTATGAATGATCCTAAACTGTTTTGCTCAAATAAAGATTCTGGGAGACTTCATGACTCACATCCTCACCTTCCTTGTGCAAACAAACCCAAGTTCTGTTCATTTTATCTCTATATACCTGTTTTCTTATATTTGCTCCACTTTCTTTATCTGAGCCCAGATACCATCATTTCTTTTTTGAACCATTTCGGTAGTCTCATAGCTGATATCTTCTGTCCACTAAAACTTCCATATAATCCACTTTCTACTTGACTTGGATATCTTTTCAAAAAATGTGCATAACTCCTACTTCGAAAATGCTTTATTTCCCTCCTAGTATCCCTATAATCAAGAGTAAAATCTTACTAAGTCTAAAGTGCGGTTTCCATTAGTCTACTTTAACCTTTCCAGCAAGAGTCCACCTCACTTGTCACCCTGAAGCCACACCAGACTTGTTTCTCACTTTAGAGTCTTTACACAAATTGTTCCCTTAGTCTAGAGAACTTGAACTTATTTTTTAAGTCTTAGCGTAAATGTCAATTCCTCCAGCAAGTTTTCCTGACCTTCACTCTAGGATAAAATTTCTCAATATATTCTCGTGTAGCATCCTGAAATTTTTAAACTTAACTTTCTGGGTGTGTGTTTGATGCCCATCTTCCTTCCCAGACTGTTCCATGACAGTTCTACTGCGGACCCCGTGTGCTTTGTCTATGGCTGCATCCCTTGCTCAATACACGACATATGGTAGGTATTAAATTTCCTTTTTAATCAACAAAGTTTTCGTCAATTCCTCTTAGAGCTGCATCACAGAACTATGATAGAGTGAATGCTCAGCTTTTGATGAAAATTAATGTAAGAAATGGCCTTTCGAAAAATACCTTTGTGTTACTTTGAAAGACTGATTTTGAATAAAATACCCAGTGAGTTTTTCTTCCCTTTATATAAAGAGTTTTAAAATATTTAAAGTATTATATTATTTATTGTGTTATCGAGGCTCTTTTACCCTCATTGCCAGTGAACTAAGATACGCTTGTTGTTCAGAAAAAAATAGCTCTTCTTAGTCAAGATTTTCTAGCACGCTTTTCTCTTCCCTCTACCTATTCAATTGTTACTCAGTTGTTTTAATGAGTCTTTTAAGTCTGTTTCCTTTATTGTACTCAACCTCAGAACCTTTTTGAAATTAAGCATAATATAAATGATAAATTAAGAACAGCTTAAAATCTATTTTAGCATTAAATAATTCCTATAGCAACTATCTCTCTTATTTTATGATTTTCTGTGGAAGTTGTCCCTTAACCTAACAATTGAAACGGAAGGCATAAGAGAATTTCTCATGTTTTTCAAGGTTATCACAATTTACATATAGCAAGTACAACTATTTTTGCTCACCCAATATAATATTTCTGCAAAACAGTGCATACCGCAAAGTCACACACTAGCTATTTCAAGGCATAAAGAAAAAAACAAGGCTGAAGTAGATCACTTAGGACCTGTGCAATCCGAGAACAGACAGAAGTAATAACAATTCTAATAATGTCAGTGCTATCCAAATGATATGGCAAAGTTCTGACAAATAAAAGAATGCACTAATCAATATATGATTTAACTTTAGAAACAATATGAAAGTAACTTGATGAAAGAGGTGATAAGGAGGGGTTAAAAATGCTGATAATGAAGACAAAAAGTGAGATTTACAAAGATGAGGCAGAATTTTCCAGCAAATTTTTCCAAGACAAGTCACCAGGCTGCACTGAGACGAAGGAAAAAATTAAAAGTGACCCATCATCATACAGTACTAGGTCCTCATGCAGGTTGCTGACTTTAGTTTTGTCAGGGTACATGGTGCTAACTTGCTGCAACAGTAGCGAAGTCACCACCATGTGGCACGAAATGTTCCCCTGCTGGGAAAATTGTCTATTATTCCCTGCAACTTCCATGTTAAGCAGGTATCACTCCCCTATTTACCAAACTCTCATTTCCTAATTTTCATTACCAAACCATGTTCTGAGACAATAGATGGTATTTGATTTTTGCTACAGAGGAACTGATGAATATGAAAATAGTTTGAAGTGGTGCTTTTCAAACTGTAATATTCATACAAATCACCTGGAGATCTTGTTAAAGAGCAAATTCAGATTCAGATTCCGTTTGTCTGGGAGGGGCCTGAGTTTTGCATTTCTAATAAGCTCTTAGGTGATGCGTAAGTTCTTGGTCCACAGGGCATAGGTTGAGTAGCAAAAGTACAAAGCAGCCCTGTCCAGAAGAAATGCAGTAAGAGCCACATATGCCATTTTAAACTTTCAGTAGCCACATTAAAACAATAAAAATTAATAGGCAAAATTTGTATCAGTAATATATCCAGAATATTACTTCAATATGGAACCAGTATAAACATTTTAACGAGACAGTTAACATTCTTTTTCATATATCTCTATTTAAATGTTGTATCTTCATTAGAAATACTCGATGTGTTTGGAGTTCATAAAATTTACAGTGGAAAAGTAGATTCACACCTCCAATTGTTCCAGTCATACTTAAAATTTTCCGGCAACTGAATTGAGAATCAGTTTTTAAATTTAAATTAATTAAAATGAAATCAAATTAAAAATTTGGTACCTAAGTTGCCAAGTTTCAAAAGCCCAGTCGCCACGTGTGGCTGGTGCTTACCGCAGTGGACAGCACAGAGATACAGCATATTGGAATCGGATGGTTTATGGCAAGTTTCAGAAAACAACATCCGATTTCTGCTTCAGCGAATATTGTTTGAACTTCTAATATGTGCCAGATATTTTGCTGAGTGCCTCAGTTTTATAAACTAAAGGAAGGAAACTTAATTTTAAGAATATGAAATTGTCTTGTGACTCCAAGAGCAGGAATTCAACTGGGACTCAGTGATGGGAATTTAAAAATGTAAAACCAAGAGGAAATGCATTTTCATTTTTGCTCAGTCTCCACTTGGAAAGAGCGCATTTCTCCTTTTCACTCCCTGCAGGAAAACATCTGTCTCCTCTCTTCATCCGCATCCCGTGTGTAGGTGTGTAGGATGTTTATCCCCAAACTCCTCAGGTTACTGCTTATTTACGGATTGTCCTTCCTGCCAAGCCCGGCCTCCTCTCTCTTCTCTGTGACCTAGAGCCGGGGCCTGCAAATGACATTCATGGGACTGACTTGTTAAGTGGCACCCGCTTTTTGTCTCGAATTTGGAGAGAGAGAGAAGGGCAGGAGGATAGGAGAGGTGATTTTTAGTTCCTTGTCCTTTCACTTTTACTTTGGCAACAGGACAACTATGACTCTATTTTCCGTATAATTTTAGTGCCCTTATTACCATGTATGCTCCTAATAATTGCTAGTGTCACCTAGATGCCCCCTTTCTCTTTTGAGAAGCAGGCACGTGGTGACCTCTTCAGAGGGATGAGGCTCTCTGAGCACTGCGATTCTATTAACACCATCTCTTCTTTTCTGTCTGTGGACGGTGGCTTCAGGGTGAGCTCGGTCTTATGGGTGCTAGTTCCTTTGTCCTTAGTAATGCAAGAGTTAGCTCAGCTCTGTAGGTTGTATGATATTTATGTCACCTCAGGGTTTTTCCTTTTGTTCTTTTCAGTCTTCCAATATCTGAATAACCATTCTGTCCCACTAAATCCCCTCTTTTCAAAATACATCAAGTGATTTCTATGTCCCTGACTCACCCTGACTGACACAATTGGTACAGAGAAAAACTCACTGCAATCCCTCAATTCTAATTCCAAATAATGGCAGAGAAAATGCTGCTAGTGTGTGTTGTGTGGGGCTGTCCTCTCTTGATCTGATCAACTACAGCAAAGGGAATAGTTTCGTGTCTTTCAAAAAAAATGACTGTCAGAGTCTACTCTCGTGATGTTGTGATGTGAGATCAACGGCTTCTGGAGAGGGAGAAATAATTTGGCTATGCAGATATGTCGAAATATTTCTACCTACAGGATAATCATACAGTCAAAGCTCTGTATACATGGCTGTATTAATTAGATAGCCTTGATTCACTTGGTCATCCTTCCAATTAATTAAACAAATTGTAGCAACTTTTACTTACAGAAATTATTCCACTTTTCCCCCTGTATCATCACCAATTTTTTTTAAATCTTCTCTCGGATGTTTCTGATATCATAAAATCATGGTACTATTTTTTATGTAAATAAAATATTATTTGCTCTACTTCCCCCTTTAGCTAATACTCGTTTTCTATCTTTACAGAAAGACTCCTCAAAAGAGTTTCCTGTAGGATTTGTTTCTAACTCCTTTCCTTACATTTGCCATTCAGCATACTACTCTCAGAAATTCATCTCCAGACCTACACAGAAATTGCTTGTGTCGGAGTGAACAGCGCCTCTCTGTTGTTAACTCCACTTCACCTATCACGTCACGTCACTTACACACTTGGTCACACCTTCCTATTGAATCACTCTCTTCATGTGGCTTATAAGCCATGGAATTCTCCTACTTTGCCTTTGCCTTCAGGCATCATCCTTGTCTCCCTGACATCTCAATAAATGCTAGAATGCCCCAGAATTTAGTCCTCTGACTGCTTCTCCCTCTGTACTCACTCTGTAACCTCATCAATTCTCTTAGCTTGTAAATGGCTAACAAGTCTGAAATTTATACTTTCAGCTCAAAACTCTTCCTTGAAATCCAGACTCATATATCGAACCAAATCTTTGACCTTCTTGAAGATCCTGGAACACATAAAATACACTCATGTTTCAGGGGCTTTGAACTTGCTCTTCCCTTTGCCTAGAATTCTTTTTCTAAATGTCTACATAGCCTATTCATTCACTTCTATCAGGTCTATCTTGGGAGATTGGATCCAGGACCTTGGGTGTATACCAAAATTTACAGATGTTCAAGTCCCTTATATAAAATGGCATAGTATTTGCATATAACCTACATATTCCCTCTCATATACTTCAAATCATCTTTAGTATTAGATTACTTATTGTATCAGTACAATGTAAATGCTATGTAAATAGTTGTTACAATGTATTGCTTTTTATTTGTATTATTTTTTATTTTATTGGTTTTTTAAAAAATGTTTTTGATCCCCAGTTGGTTGAGTCTGCAGATGATATAGAAGGACTGACTGTGTCACCTTCTCAAGGAGGCTGCTTTTCTCCATCTAGCTAAAAATCTTCCACCCTAAACTCTCTGTCCTACTTCACTTTTTATTTTTCTCTTGGATACTTTTCTAACACATTATATGTTTTATGCGTTTATCTTATTTTTTGTCCCCACTCCATTAGAATGCAGTTTTCATGAAGGAGGGGATTTTGAGCGCTGGGCAAATAATTGGTACTCAATTTGTTCAATGACTAATTAAAAATTTTAAAGAGTAATTGGGATTTATTTAACTGTCATTTGAAAATATCAAATCCTCTTTTGCATATAGACATGACTTCCATCTCTATGTTTTATTCTTTGAGTTCTAAAGGATTCATTGAAGACAGGGCTTTTAAGCATAAAGAGTTGTGACCTGTGGACAAAAATTACTATCCAACAGTGGGGATGTAGAAAGGAAACGTTTGGAAGTGGAAGAATTATGTAGGTAGAGAGTAATGAGCCCAGGCACCACTCTGGATCCCACATGAGATGGATTTAAACTGTAAAAGCAGCACCTGCTTCATGGATGGGGCAGTAACCATTACTAATATTTTAAAAGTTATTTTCCTTAAATAATGAGATGTTGGTGGGGAGGCCATGTGAACCCTGCAAATATTTGAAAGCAAAAATATTATGTTTTGATGATACAAATGTGATCACTGCTGTGATCTCTGCCGTGTAAATAGTGAATGATAAATACTTTTTAAATTCAAGAACAAACAAAAAGAAAACAAGAAAGGGAAGTAACAGAGGGAAAAAAGAAGGGAGAGAAAGTGAGGGTAAAAGAGGAAAAGAAGACCCTAAATCTGTCCTCATGAAATCTTGGAAGGAGACATCTTGGGAATTCAAGAGAGTTTATATAAACAAAAACAAATAAACATAAATATTTTTATTTTAATGTTGAGCTAAAAAGTTTTAGAGGTAAAAAAAAAATTGCAGTGGAAATTGACTATGTTCAAAATCCCTTGTTTTTTCCCCCAGTTCTCTAAAGTACAAGCCATTCAGCTAAAAGGAGGGCCTGTGAGATTAGCTCTCAGACTCGTACTGGACACGGAGCAAGTTTTTTATGGTTCTCTGTGTTCCCTCCCTTGAAGGAAAAGAAATTTTAATTCATTTAGTGGTTACCACAAACCCAGAATATATGTGTTTATTTTGTTTAAACTAAAAAAGTAAAAAAAAAAAAAAAAAAGCCACACATTTAGAAAAACAAAATTAACACAATAACACACTGTAGTAATTATGATAGGAGAATGCCATTATATTCCATCAACTTAAGGTAGGAGGTAGTCAATAGTGTGCTTTCTAAATTTTGGCTACTGTCCACATGTGGATGAAAATAAATCAGACATCATAATATTAAAAACAAAGTCACTTTGCTCCTCTGCCATTTCTTATTTAATAAGCCAATATAATTAAACTAGCTGGGATAAGTAAACTTGCTTAATGTTTTTGGAAGTTTACAGCAACAATTTAAGGGCCGAAATAACAGCACATTTATAGTTTCCCTTCCAGCTAACAGATGTGCAATCACGCCAGAGTTGTATATTTTTACTTTAAATAGTAGTAAATTTAGTTCTTTCTCTTTCTTAAAGTACAAAACAAGATAAAGTCCTTTACCAAATTTTCTTGCAGTTTCCAGGGTAAGGTTTTGTAGCTCCCATCAATGTGTGTTTTCTGTCACTGTTGAGGAGCTCAGAATAAAACAAAGGTGTGTAAATAGCCAGACAGATGTATATTTGACACTTCTGAAAGCAACAAGATTTGTTTTCCACAGTCTCTGTTTTCTCTAGGGATTTGAAAACAGTAGAGGAATTTAATTTTGTGGGCCAGTATAAAAGTTTCTAAAATATGTTTTATACAATCTATATAAGACAGTCATTGATTCACCGAAATAAGAAAAAGAAATTCACAACCGAAGTACCAATAATGCAGTTGTCCATTTTCAGACAGACTCTTATGGCATCAAAGAATGTAAAAATACAACAATATTCTATAAACTAACAAAGGACATTCTTCATTCTGTTGAGATGACATGTTTGACAGTTGTTGGTTCTATAAGATATATGGAAGCACTGTCCACAAGCTTGAGCACATAAAAAATTGTACAGCAAAGAAGCTGTAAGAGCAAAATGCAATTTTTAACATTGTGTAAAATAAAAAAAAAAGTCATTTTCCTTTGAACTGTGCCTTTTATGTTGAATTTTTAGTGAAAAATATATGAGCCTAAATGTAGTAAGAAATGTTACGGCATATCAGAAGATTCACCATTTGTAAGTTATACTTGAAAGTGTAAGTGTTAAAGAAAGTAAGCAATATTTTTGTGAAATTTTTTGTAATATTTCCTAATTAATTACACTGTATTGTTTTCTAATATTGCTAGTAAATTCTATTTGTCAAGACATATTATTTAAGCTATTTTCTTAGAAACCTTAAGCAAAACATGCTTTCAGAATTTTTAGAGTTGGTAGATAAAGGGTAAGAATCAGATGAGAACATCTTCAAGCTTTGAAATTTGAGTTTTAAAATAGTACAGTAAATAAGATGTTTAAAGGAGATGCTCAGATATGAGGCATTTGATCCCAGATTCCAGAATTCTGAACTTGGGTCATAATAATACAGATTTTGCTTTAACAGTTGATAGAACTTATAAGCCTATACTGGATTTTGTTTCCACTCCCTACCTCCAGCAATGACACACAGAGAAAGAGAGACAGAGAGAGAGAGAGAGAGAAGTTTTTATTTAGTTATTTATAACATTTGGGCTTGCTCTAAATAGAGGTCACAATTGGAAAGTTGAATTGTTTTTCTTATAAAGAGTCTGTAAAACTTCAAGCTTATTTCTATAATTCACTGCAAGCACCTGCATCATCCTGTGAGATGATTTTATTTTTGGTGGCCAATTGTGGGCATAATGAGAGTTTCATTATATTTCAGCATAGTAATTACACTCACATATATAATACCCACCTTGAAATTGGCAATTATACACCTTTTGGGGGTATAGTTTGTGATGAGAACTAAGTGTCTCAGTCACCAGACATCTAAGGATTTTAAATAAGATGTCATGGTAAAATGTGTATTTTAGGCTGGGTGCAGTGGCTCATGCCTGTATTCCTAGCACTTTGGGAGGCCCAGGCAAGAGGATCGCTTGAGGTCAGAAGTTTGAGATCAGCCTGACAACATAGCGAGACCCCGTCTCTGAAAAAAAAAAAAAAATTAGACGGGGTTAGCGGTACACACCTGTAGTCCCAGTTAGTCAGGAGGATGAGGCAGGAGGATGGCTTGAGCCCAAGATTTTGAGGTTGCAGAGAGCTATGATGATGCCACTGCACTCTAGCCCAGGTGACAGAGTGAGAACTTGTCTCAATATTAAAAAAAAAGAAAAAAGGAAAGAAAAAGTGCATTTTAGAGGACAGTTTTGATTCATAAGCAGAAAAATGAACTTAAAAAGCAAAAGAAAATTAAGTTTAAGAAGGCAAACTTCAAAAACTTTAGGAAAGACAGTAATCTTGTCCTAATTTTATTTATCTACTACACTACATAAATCATTTCTGCAAGCAAAAGAAAGACTTTTTAAGAATCAAACATATTATAGAATGATGCTTTACATAATACATACAATATCTGTATGCTTTAAAAACAAAAAACACTTAGCACTTCTATTGTTCCACATCTCTGTCATGCTTGCTTCTCAAATGTGTGTCTCATTTGGTTGAAGGAATTGTACATTATTTTTGTGTGTGTGTTCTGTTGAGTGTATATATCTCTAATGATGACAAGAGGCCAAGTGAACTTTACTTTCTTTTTAAAAAAGTAAACCACTAGCCTCAACATATACAAACACACACAGAGAAATCCATATATCCTCCCCTGAACTGTAGTGTCTCTCTTCTCAAGGATAGGAATACCTAGAAAAAATCTATTTTGCAGCACCAAAAGAGTAAAGATATATAAACCTAAAGAGTCATGTGTTTAAAGTTGAAAATAAGGTGGCTTCAGCAAAGAGAGGTACTCAATTCACAAAATTCTGAGACGCACCTCATTTAGTACAAAAGGCTTCACTGGTAATTTTGGTCATAGATTGGAAACAATTTTCCTTAACTGATTTCTACTAAACAGATTATAACCTTAAAATATACTATTTTGCGAATGTACCAGAATTAGAATTTCTTTATAAAACATACTATGATAGTGTGGTTATACTTAGCTATTATTTTTTCTTTTTAACAAGTTGACCCTAACGCATGGTTTCCCAATGACTTCTACATTAGAAACAAGAAAATTTACTTTACCCATTATGGATTTCATGTCAAAGTGAAATGAAAGTTAAAGAATTTGATGACCTGAGCGTATTTTTATTTGGAATCTTTGTTCATGTTGTCGATCAAGTGAAATTTTGAAACCATTTTTGTGGAGATTTAAGAAAATGTTATCAGTACACAGATATTAATAAAACTATTATGAAACTAGAATCAGCAAATATTATTTCTTTTAAAATTAGAATCCAGAAATCCACTCATTCAGCTGAAGGTTGTTGTGTGTAGGATTTGGGCTGCTAAGAAATGTTTTTGCTGTTTTTATTTAAATGTAGTATAAACAATAGACAAATATATGCCATTTCCTGAAGCCATCATTTATATAAAAATGTGTTCTATACTTAGAGTTCAATCATAAACCTGTGTGAGTTAACATTTATGAATAATGTAAAATAAGTAAATTGCTTCACTTCCTGGATATTTTTTATTATTAGAACTGTTGTCTATTTAAAACAGTTACTTTGCTTAAATCTTAAGGCATTATCTAAGGACTCATCTAGCCATGATTTTTTATGAATAAAATCCTGCTAGCTTATAAAAAATTGTATTGATAAATAAATGTGAACTTTCAAATCTTCATAAAAAGTGTAACTGAGACCATGCACCCCTCAAAAATTGAATTCATATAGTATAGCTATGTAAGTATGCATCTACATATCTATATACTACATTTTTGCCATTTTGCCTGTATCTCTATGACATATTGGTAAGAATTTATATATCCTAAATAATAAGATGTGATTGAAAAATTGAATACATTCTCTGAATAAGTACCACTACATAAACTGTACATTCAGATTATTGTCAAACTTGAATTTTAAATGAAGTTTTTCTGTTTTCCATAAGTATCTGATATCTTTCAGACATAGCTTTCCTGTTATTTGATCCTTTTGTGTAGCAATCATAGAATTCTTAATATACCAGCTCTTCAACCAGGGGAAAATATCAGAGTCATATAGGGACTCTTGGTACTTTCCTTATAATTCTTTCATGACTGTCTTTTTAAGATTCTGATAGGTTTCTTTTTACTATACCTTATGGTCATGTGTAGTGAGAAGACACATCCCTGTAACTGATTTTTGTCGCCCCCATACCAAAAATTATTTACAATCACTAAAATCTTAGATGTGAAAGAAAATTTAGAGATAATTTAGTATCAAATACAACCTAAGTAGTTGCAGTTTGTAGCAATCAAGGAGGGAAGGAAAGTGTAGCTCACAGCAGATGGGATAGTTAGGGGTATTAGCCTTGTATTTGGGGTGAGAACACCTGAGTCAAGATCCAACAGCCACCAATTTCATGGAATTTCCTATTCTGCAAAAATGGGTCTAAATCTTCTTAACACACATGCTTGATGGGATGGTTTACTGAGTAAAGGTTTGTGGAAACTCTTATTACTATTCCATGCACATACACAGATTTTAGTACCTTTTTCTTTATCTGATTCCTTCGTCTCTATCCATGTAAATGGAAGCAGAATGGTGGCATATACAGATAAGTCTAGGAAAAAATTAAACACAACAGAATGCTCTTCTTCTATTACCGACCCTCTGTACCCATGACTGTGAATTAATTAATCTATCTTCAAGGGAAATAAGAAGTTTTTTTAAAAAAAATTATAGATATTAAATTATGTAAAAATAAATTAATACTTAAGCAACTTTTTTTGATTTCTTGAGAACAAGAATGTAATATGTCTCTGGAAACCAAATATTAACATCCAAGGGCAAATTTATATTGTCTTTACAGATATTTCAAGCTCCATAGGAAATCAGGAAACTTAGTGGTCTGTTCTTTCATCCCGTAATTGCTAAGGAGCGTATGAAACTCAGTGTGTCATCATGACTCTGTGTAACAGAAAGGGCCATATGTGCTACTCCAGATGTACAGAGAATGGGCTTTGAGCGCTCAGAAGAAGAAATGCTTTTACTTCTAAGTAGAGTAATCATGGGCAGCTTTATTCCAGATACACATTTGAACAGAATCTTACTGTATGTATAGCATATGGATGTGGAGGTGAGTTTCGAAGCACAGAATTTGGAAGCAAAAACATAGGTAAAGGTAGATACTAAATTTGGAACAGCAAGTATTTCTGGTGACTGGCATTAAATACATAGTGAGAAGCATTGGAAGATATTGGTGGAAAGATTGGCTGGGTCAAAGAGGGGAAGTCCTTTAATGCTAATAAGACATTGTAGAAAAGGTAAAGTTTTGAGCTTTGCGGCATATGATTAGTGCTAATCTTTAAAATATCAATATATCAGCACAATGCATAATGGTTTACAGGAGAGAGAATTGGGGCAGGAAAACCAGTTATGAGAGTATTTTTGTCATTTAGAACATTTAAACTGGGGAAAGTGGGGCCAGGCATGATGGTTCACACCTGTAATCCCAGGACTTTTCGAGCCTGAGGTGGGAGGATCGCTTGAGGCCAGGAGTTCAAGGCTAGCCTGGGCAACATAGCTAGTTCCCATCTCTACAAAATAATAAAACAATTACCTGGTATGGAGGTGCACACCTATAGTCCCAGCTACTTGAGAGGGTGAGGCGGGAAGATCACTTGAGCCCAGGCATTTAAGGCTGCAGTGAGCTATGATTGGGCTACTGCACTCCAGCCTGGGTGACAGCATGACCTGTCTCAAAAAATGAGAAGAAACTGGGAGGCTGGCCATGGTGGCACATGCCTGTAATCCTTGCACTCTGGGAGGCCGAGATAGGAGTATCACTTAAACTCAGGAGTTCGAGACCAGCCTGAGCAAGAGTGAGACCTCATTTCTACTAAAAATAGAACAATTAGCTGGGTATGGTAGTGGCACACTTGTAGTCTCAGCTACTTGGGAGGCTGAGGCAGGAGGATCGCTGTAGCTCAGGAGTTTGAGGTTGCAGTGAGCTATGATGATGCCACCGTACTCCAGCCCAGGGTGACAAGAGCGAGACTCTATCTAAAAGTAAGTAGATAGCTAGATAGAAAGAAAGAAACTGGGAAAGTGGCCACAGTGAGTTTGAGGAAGGACAGTTTGGAGGAGGTAATGTTTTTGAAGGGCATTCACTAAAATTAGAAGTCTAGGTTCTGGAGGAAATTGCATGGGGGCAAAACAAAGAGCTCTCTGAGATTTCAAGCACATGCGGGTGAAACCTATTACAGTAGACAGATTTCCAAGAAAAGAAAGAAAATAAGTCTATTTGGATATAACATAAAAAGATAAATTCTGTGTTCATTTTGAGAAATGAGCAGCAGAAGATTTTGAGATTTGATGTCCTTGTGACTGCCGACAATGTATGGTAGGTAATCTCTCTCTCATGAGAGGAGAGCTTTAGATGAAAAACCAGATTTTAATCTTCTGGTGGTAAATTTAGGAAGTGGGTTAGACATTGAAGGTTCAGAGCAGCAGGGAAGTAGCTGAAGTACAGAAGTTAAAGACACAGTAGTATTTAGGGAACTAGAAGAGAAAGGGAATCCAGTGAATGAATCGGTTCAGGAAGAGTAAAATAGCAGATGTCCAGAAAGTGCAGTGATTATGAGAAAAAGGGACGAGAAGAGTTTCTGGATAGAGGGCAAGAGTATTCAATGACTTGAAGAGGACAAGTTGACAGAAGGCGTAGAAAAGCCATTGAGTTCAGGATTAGGACAAGAGCAGCTCAGGGTGAGTAGTTCCAATATACAGCGTTGGGTAGGAGGGAGACAAGCCTGGGAAAAGACAAGTATTAGCAATTGAGAAAGTTACTGACAACACTGAATGTTTCTATTCTGCTTGCTACTTTGGAAACTTGCTAATTTTTTGATGGTGAAAAGTGCCCATTTATTGAATTATGTCTTAGTATAATAATTAATATTCACTAGCTATTTTGCAAAGAGGGATATTTTACAAAAAAAAAAAAACAAAAATTTTAACAGAATCCCTTCTGTCCTTGCCTGCTGCACCTTCTGCAATTGTTCTGAAAGCCTTTTTACTGAAGCAAATCACCCTTAATCAGCTTCTTGCTCCCCTACCACGTGATTAATTCCAGGTGACTTTCTTTTGATTAGAATGAATTCAGGAAAACTCTTACCATCTGATACTTTGAACTGTAAATTCTGAATTGTGGTTTCTGGTGGCAGATTTTAAGACAACCCCGAAACAAGCACATGTGCAGGAATTTAAAAGCCTCTTTCTGTTTCTTCAGATAGGAAGAAAGTAACTTTCAAATAAAATTTATGATATTGGAAGCTGAGAAAAATGGCATCAGTGAAGTACCAGGGAGTTAGGCTCTTGCACTGTTCTTTTTGTCAATACAGGAATAAAGTCACCTATGCCTGGATGCTTTGTGAGGCACTATATTTAGAGCAACATATTTAGTAATGCTTGTCAGAACAGTAGCTGCACCTAACTTCCTGTTTCCAGAGATTTTTATTTATTTGCTACTTTGTTTCTTTCATATCTCTGTGCTCGGACCACACAATTTCTCATAATCTGAACTTTCTATTTTTTATCTCTGGCACCTTTTCTCTCTTGCAATTTACATTCTATCAAATCACATGTTCCATTTGTTTAGAAAGCTCCTTTTGGCCCAGTCTGACATACTTTTATTAATCCTTCAAAACTCAGACCCAATAGTACTGTTATCATTACGTTTGTCTTCTGAACCTGTCTCGGAGGTAATCAGTCATTTCTGTATGCTGACTTTCTCTCGTGTGCATATGTTTATTGTTTAGTGGCATTTTTAATATACCTGTCTTCTCAAATAGACTGTGAACATCTTGAGAAAAAAGGTCCATAGCTTGTACCTTGTCACTTTCTAACCCTAACCTGGTACCATAAACAGAAATCCAACTACATTATTTTGTATTGATATTAATTGAGTCAAATATCTGGCTCTAAAATAATATGAAAAGAAGTTTAATATTCTGTCATTTTTGATGGATATGAAATATTTCAATTTCCTCTTAATTTCTAATGTTCCATTTTAAAAAATGGGGCTATATCCTGGGGCTGGAAGAGAAGCTTATTTATTGTGATGTATCATGATAGCATTTAATTTATTACAATCATTTCAGTGCCTCTCCCACTTTTAAAGACATCAAGGAAAGAAGATAATCTGACTCAGTGGATCAACTCTATGAATCTAATGATCTCAAAGTCAGGAAGTTCCCTTTTTTATGCGTGAATACATGCCCTTCTATTGTAATGTGCATAGGTGATGGGAAGCATTTTTAAAGCAATCAATAACATATATTGAGTAGCTACTTTACACAATTATTCCAACCAAACTTAACTCAAAACGTTTTTGGCTAGCCGTTTACTTAAAATGGAAATAAATTTAAGAAGTGAAAATAATAATTTGTACACATATCTTTGAAGATTATTACCATAAAAATAAGCATATTCATAGCAAGGTAGAGTTATCTGTGAAAAAGCGTTGTGCTAAATCATGTGGAAGTGGAAGGAAAGAATGGAAGTGCTTATGGAAAGAAACCAGTATCTGGACCATTAAATCCAAGATGAGCTACTGAAGAAAACACAGGGGAGTGGTGAGGGGCAGGGGTGCAAGTTTCCAGTAAAGACTAGTCATTAAAATCGGAACTAGAAGAAATCATAAAGCCACGAGTTCTAGAAGTTGTGAAAAAATTTTGATACTTTATAGCCAACATCATGTAACATTTTGCACTATTTCATCTTTCCCACTTAAACAACAATTTTTATAGAAATTTCCACTTACTGCATACTTGGCATGTAGCAAAAGGTATGCTAGCACTTTACATATATAATCATATTTAATATTCACAACACTATGGCATGGCTGCAATTTCCATATTCTAGATAAGCAATTTGAGTCTTACGTAAGTAATTTGTTTAAGAGTACAGAGATAGGAAGTGATGGAGTCAAGATTTATAGTCAGACAGCCTGATTCCTGAAACTAGACTTAAGCCATGTTTATATTATAAATTCAGATTTGTTATTCATTAATTCTTTTATTCAGGAAGTTTCACTATGAGCCTATATGTAGAAGGTACTAGAAAACAAGAAAAAAAAAAACCCTCTGTGAATAGCTTAGCGGTATTAGTCATTTAAATAAGACATAACACCTACAAACTCCAGTTGCTAAAGCAATACTGAACATCAAAACCTTCAGGAAATTTGGGGGAGGGTGACCAATGAAGCAGGTAGATAGAATAAAAAGTTCTCTATCAAAAGATGTGTCCAAAAATCAATGTGAAAGTGCAATCAATATTTAGATAGCATTTTTTTTTTTTTTTTTTTTTTGGCTTGGTGCAGTGGCACATGCCTGTAGTTCCAGCTACTTGAGGTCAGGGGCTGGGTGGAAGGAACCCTTGAGCCTAGAAGTTAGAGTCCAGCCTGGGCAACATAGTGAGACCCCCATCTCTAAATAAAAATATTTTTTAAAAAGCTAACTATTTTTGGTTAATATAAGCCTTGGTTATTATTATGTTTCTTAATCTTGCTCCAAGCCAAACTTTTTATGTAAATTGTGCTTAACATCTTCCCAAGCTTTTTCAGATGTGCTAATTATTGAATCCTCTTATCCACCCATAAAGTGTATAATATGAATCCCATTTTACAGAAGGGGAAACTGAAGTTTGGAGAGATTAGGTGACATAGCTAGTAAATATCAAAGCTAGGATTTTTCCTCAGTTCTTCCAGCACTAAGTTTATTTTTCTTTCAACTAGAGCACTGCTTCTCAAACTTTTCCTCTGAAGTGCTCCTTAAAGCAGAGGACAATGTATGTGCATATCCCGGGGAAGTCTGGGCAGAGAGCCTGAAGCAGCCCTGAAAACACAAAGTTCCTTTGAAATCTTCTGTTTTATATAAAACATGAAAATGAATAATTCTGCTGTTTTTATATGCACGTGCAAGTGAAAAAACCTTTTAAAAGTACACGCATTCAAAACTTTTCCACCTTTAGTTAAATTTGATTCTTGAGGCAGTGGCACTGTACTCCTCCTCTGACATTTAATACCTTCGGACTGGCCGTCAATATATGGTACCCATAAACTGCATTGAAAAATTGAAGAATTACACTATGATAGAAATTTTTTTAAATGTACTCTTGGATAAATATTGCCATTTACTACAATATTTACTATTTTATTCTATATAGAAGTTACTTGGACTTTTGGTTCTATCATACCCCTTTCCTAGAAAGATAAGGGCTGGTGTTGGGTTTGGGCTCGGTGTTGGGTTTTACTATTAGTCTATTTTCTTAAAAATGTAAAGGAGAGCACATTAACAGTTACTTCTAAATCTAAATCACAATCGATCTCAGTGAATGCCGATTGAGTGTATTTTCGATGCCAGGTCACGGTGATGTTAATGTCTTTCCTGTAATAAATGCTTTACCAATAGCGTTCCTTTCCAGTTGAGGATGGTATGCACCAAGCCTTAAATCAAGCAAAGCTTAAATAATGAGAGGGATGGGGAGCAAATTGGAGCATGGACACACTCAAGGGCAGGAAAACATGTTCACACAGAGGTCACAAATAAGTAATTAAAAAAATACCGGAATGGTGAATAGTGTACAGCACAAGAAAGGATTCATGTGCCAAAGGGAGTTTGATATGAGAATAACTAGGCAAGTGTCAAGGAGGGTGACCCACTGAATGTCACGGAGATAAGGTGGACAAGAGAGGGGAGATGACTTGCTCTGGGGGCAGGACTGGCAGGAAGATGTTCAGGAAGGAGATGCCACCAGCGAGGCTCTGAGCCTCCTCAGTGCAGCGCTTGAGGGCTGCTTCCACTGCATGACTCTAGTGGGTTACTGTGTCACTGTGTGTCAGTGTGGTAGAGGGTGTCACTGTGGAGCATTTGAAGACTATTTTACAGTCTTTCTTTGGAGCAGGGAAAAATAATTTTCAAAGTGATGCTTGGCTACCCTTTCTTGATTCCAGGAAAAGAGAAAATTATCTGAACCTGATTGAAAATGGTTAGTATGGGACATGGACCACAGTCCCAGAGCTAGGAGGGACATAAAAGTTCATGTAACACATGATAAAATGGAGCCATTGAAAAGTCACATAATTCATTCAGTAAAACACAGAATCATAATTCAAGAGACAGGATTAGAACCCAGTTTTCAGGTTTCTATTGGACAAAATTACACATATAGAAAACAGATAAACTACTAGAGTTTTTTTTAATTTGATATCAGATTGCATAGTATATTCTAGTTCCTAGCTTCTTAAAAATTTGTTTTATTATTCTTTGTTATTTGTCAAAGTAATTTATAGTCCGTGAGCACATGGAATATTGGACATACTGTAGGGAGGAAGTTTGGCAGTGGTTTGTGGGTTGCAGATTAAAGCCAGTAAGAGATGAAAATTTGTCATGGACAATAAATACACAGGACTCTTTATTTAACCACAAATGACATTTTTCTATGATTCACTAATTTAATTTGCTATTTTCTGCAATTTTTCCATTTTGATTACAATTTCACTTACCTAATCTAAAATCGAGCACTTAACTATATACTGCCACTAATGTTGATTTTTTGGTTGCAATGAATAGAATAAATTCTAAACCACTGATATGGGAAAATTTATTTCCTGACATAAAACATAACTCTACATATTTTAGCTAATCAATTTGTTAATCTTCTTACTTTCTTCCAAATGACCTTCCTTAGTATTTTCATACTTTTACAAGCTTTATTTTTTCAAAATACATAAAGCTCAAAAATTGAAGATAATTTACAAAGTTCAGAAGTCTACAAAGAAGAAAGTAAAGCATAAATAATCCCAACATCCAAGGATAAAAAAATGTAACATATTGACATAATTTATGCTTACTATATAATATTATCACATATTTTTTTTACATTTTTCATTAGCATTCATCAAAAATACTTTTTAAAATCATTAAAAGCTATCAGTGAGGCTTGTATGTATGTGCCTTAATTTTTGACAATCAGATATTTGGGGACATTTAGATTGTATTCAGTTTTTTCTATTATAAATAGTGCTGTGTTAAATATCTTTTGCTTAAATATTTGCCATAAAACTTATTTTTCTGGGATAGAGTTTCATATACCAAACGCTTAAAAAAATGTAGCCTACTTAGTTGTGTGTTTGGACAACTGATTCTTTGCTGACACCCACATGCCCTCATTGATGCTCCTATTACTGGACTTAGGAGAGAATATTTTTAGAGCTCAGGCATTTTTCCTCTTTGGTGTCAATATAATTTCCAGAAAATGTTATGATAAGGCTTAGCTTAGTCCTTAACTGTGCAATGTCTCCCCAGCCTCATCACCTGATAGATTTGAACTGAACAGTCAAAACAAACCTGTTCTGTGTCACAATATTCAAATTTCTACAGTTCCACATTGTCTACCTTTGACCCTCAGATCTTGTCAATTAAGCACCTTAACCTACTTTCTTGTTAGCATGATTGTTTTTTCAGATGCCTATCATGGCTGTTTTTCTTTTTAAGACCAGTTTGAAGAATGGCAATCTCTTTATATTGGTTTAGCTATTTAGGAATTTAAGCTTATTTTAAAAAATACAAAAAACAAAATTCAAAATTTTCCTTTGTTTAAGATGTCAGTGGGCACCACAAGGCTATTTTCGCACCTGGGCAGTAGTTAAAAAATGACTACATGTATTGGCAACTCAATGTAGTAAATATGATGATATTTCATATAGGAGAATTTACAGAGAGAAGCACACATCTGATTTGCCCCTTTCCACTTTAAACATGGAGGTAAGATGAAGAATAAACTTTAAGAAATGTTCTCTTAATATGTAAATATTTTTGCTCACTTTAATATTCCTAAGTCAGTATATAAAAATTCAATTTTATTATCTGATTTTTATTACTATTTTCTGATTATACATATTGTATATATACCTCCTGTGCATCTGTGTATATATAGGTAGAACATGAAAATAGATAAAAGCAAAAGGAACAAAAGCAAAATTACCCCTCAGAGAAAGTCACTGATATATTTACCTATGCAACTCATTTACTATTGTACCTAAATAGATACATAATTTTTGTTAACTTCTCTTTAGTGTGTGTGTATATATGTATATAAAATATACTCTTCTTTTATAATAGTTTTGACATTACACTGTAAGTACCATTTCAGCATCTGCTTTTTTCTTCAGAATTTGTTAAAAATAATATTTTCTATTATTTAATTGTTCTGTCAAAGCATCATTTTTCATATTAGCCTATTTTTTCTTCACAAGGGCATACCATATTTTTAATTAATTCATTTTTTCTTGGGTTCTTAGGTTATTTTTAGTAGTTTATCACTCTCAGTATTATTTCTAGGAACAACATTGTAGATATATCTCTGTGCAGATTTTTAATTATTTTATTAGGCTAAATTCCTAGAAGTGGAATTTCTGTATTTTACACGAACACTTTTCTTTTCCAAACACCACGTAAGAAAGGCTGCATGGATAGGCGCTGAGATAACAATATGTATGAGTCTGTATTGTTTCGTACTTTGCAAGGCTGAGTGTTATTGCTGAGTAATGAATAAATAAAATGCCATTTTGGTACGCAAAATAATGCTTTCTTCCTTTAGATTCTGTATTAGGCCATTTGCATTGCTATTAATATAAAGAAAATACCTCAGGCTGGGTAATTTATAAAGAAAAGAGGTTTATTTGGCTAACAGTTCTGCAAACTGGACAAGGAGTGTGGCACCAGCCTCTGGTGAGGGCATCAGGGAGCTTCCAATCAAGGCTAAGGTGAAGGGAGAACAGGCGTGTTGCATGGAGAGCAGCGGCAAGGGAGGGAGGAGGTGGTGCCAGGCTCCTTCAAACAACCAGCTCTCACGTGAACTGATAAAGTGGAAACTCACTCATTTCCATGGGGAGGGCACCCAGCCATTCCTGAGGGATCTACTCTCATGACCCAACACCTCCCACCAGGCCCCACATTCAACACTGGTAATCGAATTTCAGCATGAGATTTGGAGAGGTCAAACATCCAACCCATATCAGATTCAAAGTTCATTTTTGTGATTTTTAATAATATTAAATAAGTTTGCCTGTGCTAGCAAACATTTGCATTTTTGATAGTGAATTGTTTGATTATACCCTGACATTTTTATCAATTTGCGAGAGCTCTTTAAATATCATAGCATAAACTCTCTTTATGGGTTACACACACATTTTTTCTTACCTTTTAATTCGTTGTTTAACAGTGGCTTTGCTTTCAAAATAAATTTTAAAAATTTCCTTTCTATCTTTTTAAATATAGGTATATTTAATTTTAAAATATATTTATTTCCTTAGTTTTAGATCTTAGGTACATAGGATAGCATTAACCATACACATAATTGTGGTGCACCGTTAACATTGGTACATTTAAGGCTGCGGTCCCGGACCCCCAGGCTGTGGACCAGTATGAGTGGGTGACCTGTTAGGAACTGGGCCGCACAGCAGGAGGTGAGCAGCAGGGAGTGAGCGAGGTTTCATCTGCATCACAGCCACTCCCCATTGCTCTCACATCACTGCCTGAGCTCCACCTCCTGTCAGATCAGAGGCAGCATTAGATTCTGCATTATGATGAGTTATATAATTATTTCATTATATATTACAATGTAATAATAATAGAAATAAAGCACACAATCAACATAATGCACTTGAATCATCCTGAAAACATCCCTGCCCCTTGCCCCAGTCTGTGGAAAAATTGCCTTCCATGAAACTAGTCCCTGGTGCCAAAAAGGTTGGGGACCACTGACTTAAGGTGCTTCCTTTGATTACTTGATAAATTGATTTCCTTTTATCTCTATTCTCCAGTCTTATTCTTCTTCACACTCATTATGCAACTACTCTATTATATTTGATATCTGTCCTTTTATCTCTTCTTGTATCTTTTGTACATTCATTTTAATTTGCATGCATTTCGTAAGTTGTACATATCAATCTGTTTCTTACATTTTCAAACAGCAGTTTTAAGATCTAGCCATGTCGCTGTGATTATGTGCAACCATTGCCCATAATTTATGGGATCTATTGCTAATTCCAGGTAGATAGTGTCAGAGTTGGGTTGAATTGTATGTAGGACATTCAGGCCGTGTCAGAAAATTGGAAAAGTAGTGTTGGAATGCACTTGTAGTAGTGCATTTGGTGTCAGAAGTACTATAAGTAAAACTAGTTCATTAACACTGTTTCAGTTGTGAAAATGAAAAAAAAAAAAAAAAAAAAGTGAGGCAAGAGGATCACTTGAGTCCAGGAGTTTGAGGCTACAGTGAACTATGATCCCACCACTCCACTCCAGCCTGGGTGACCAAGTGAGACCCTATCTCTGAAAAAAGAAAAGAAAACGAAAAAAAATAATGTGTTCATGTACTTGGTATTGTTGGTAAAATTATGCTTATATATTTTGATTGCCTGTTCCATAGATACATTATAGAATCTTATCATTAATTGTTATTGGAAAATTTAAACTTAAATTTTCAATTATACTTGTAAAATTAGAACATAACATCTCTGCAAAGCACATTGTTACTTTTACAAAAATACTTGTATGTTTTATTCTTCTTTCCTTTGTAACAGTAAATTGAGCAGTTTTTTGTTTTTATTTTTGCTTTTTTAGGAAACTCTATCATGGCAGCCAGTATATAACTCATTACATGATTTCTTTCTGTGGGCTGGTCTGTCTTGTCTGAGTTGCAGTAAGTTATACCACCACTAGGAAAAAAAAAAAAAAAAAAATCAGAGAACCTTGGGTTCCTAGATCTGAAAAATACTGAATTGTGATTCAGTGGTTTCCATAAGGAGGTAATGGAATTTCAAGGCTTGCATTTCTTTTCTGCTTGATTCGCTGACTTTTTGCAGACAACCAGCTAAGAGTTTTCATGCTGAGAAATGGAATGCTGAGGAAGATTTATTATTATTTTGGTATTTCACAGGAAAACAACTTTGATTTACTGAACTTTGAAAACAGAAATGTCAAAACTGACATATTTTAGACAGACAACTTTCTTCATTAAAGTGGCATTTTAGGTCTTAACCAAATGCAACAAACAAACAAAAAGGTAAATGTTTTGCTTAAGGAATACTGTGTCATCATTCGGAAGGGTTAGTGTGTAAAGTGTTTTCCCTATGAAGTATTTCTATTGATTTATAAATACAGGTAAGGATCCTAAATCCATTAAAAAGAACAGGGATGTCAGTGCTAAGTAATAGTAAGAAAAATATGAATATTAAAAATAAATGCTGTTTAAGGGAGAACTATGCTCTTGTGGCTTGGTTGTCACTAATGTCCCTAAGTGATACTGCAACTATTTCACAAAGTAGTTATGAAAATAGGCAAAAATAGCTCCACTAGCTTATATTTTTTCCTTATCTACTTCCCCATCCACAATGGACAAATTTTAATACTAATAATCCTAAAGATAATATTCCTTATTTTTTTGGCATAAGTAGCTTTTTTTTAGAAGGTAAGTAGGGTCATTACTTGAGGCAGGTACATCTTGTCTACTCATGTTCATCTGGTAGTTAGGTATTCAACCACATGATTTCATAAATACAATTCACCAAATAGAAACTATCATCATAATAGAAAAGACCAAATAACAAACCTATTCCAAATCATTAAATGACTTACCCTACAATTCTTACTTATTTATACCTTCTTATGAATGACGAACATTTGGTAGAATAGGTGAGATGCTTTCTGTAGTGATTTCAGGATCAGCATATGAGAATGTTATTTGAGGTGGTAAACTCAAAGAAGACTTTTGGTCTTAAAATACAAGATACATTTTATATTCTGCTTATTGTTAATCACTTTGTTTTAATAAAAACAAAACAATTCACTAAATAAAATCTTCTTGCCAGGTGAAATAAGACTTGTAACTCTAAAGATGCAAGATGTTTTGCAGGATTGATTTGTGAAGTTTTCCTATTGTCTATGCTGCACCCTTTTTCATTAACATCTGAAAACAACACCTTGATTTTTCTGCCTCACTCTTAGACTCTGCCAGTTCCACTCCTGGTTCACGGGCATGTGATTCACGCTTGTACAGTCAGTGCTTCACATGCCACAAACTACAGTGATTGGTACAAAAAAGATTACACAATCCAATCAGGGGTGATTCCACCAGTTTTGTTAAAACAGAGAGATGAAAAAGTATAAGTTAATAACTTCTAGGACCACCATGAAGTGAGAGCCTTCCTGTAAATAAAACAAATGAAGATGAAAGCAGAACTGAAAGATCAAGAGAGGGTAATTTGATTCTGACATTGTTTGAGCTTCTGGATCCAACCATGCCTGAAATTAATGATATCCTCTGGACTTTCCAGTTACTCAAGCCAACACATTGTCTCTTTTCCTTAAACCTATTTTCTATAGTTTGTGACAAAAAGAATTGTAACTAACACCATTTACTCACATAATAGCCATGGATAAATTTGAGAAATCTAATTCATTAGATTTCTTATTAACCTCTAAGTGGTTTTCCCCGCTGAAAACATTTGCTAATGCTCGGCAAAATCTGTAGTAACCAGATTACTACAGAGATCATGCCTTTCAAGGAGTTGAGTGCATTTGGCTTTTTTTTTTTTTTTTCAATAAACCAAAATAGTTACAGGACCATGTAAGTTGGAATGTATTCACTTTTTGCAATCATAATATAATTATGTGATCTTGATACTAGAATATCAGCCAAGATTAGAACAGTTTAGGTCACCTAAGAAAAGATCAAGTTTCTTTTGCTTTCGGACACAGTTAAAACCATACTGGCCATTGAAAACTGAAGGAATGGTTGCACCTAGAAACAAACAATTGAGACTCATTTCCTTTCTTCCAGATACCAACATTTAATATGATGTGATATTCTCTAAGGCGGTGGCAAACTGTGAGACTGTACATAAGTGTGTATGTCTCTTGATATTTATTTAATTGTACTATTTTTGCTTCCAGTGCATGGAAGCTCTTCCCCAAATGTATTTAATCCAAGAGGACAAATTTCAGCATCTTTTTTTTCCTTTTAGTGGAAATCATACATTTTATTGTTCGGAATTGCAATCATCTAATTAAATATATCCCTTGGACATTTAAATGGAGCTGATTTGCCTAAGCCAAAATGGCTACATGTTTATAAAAGCCCAGTAATGGGAGTAATGGGTAATAGCTGTTGGGCTGCCTGTTGCTGTTGTCTCAAAACTTGTGCTTTCATTTTAACCAGCTATTTTTGCCGTTTGGTTTTCTTTTCTTTCCTCCCTTCCTCTTTCTTTTTCATTATTTCTTTCAATTTTTTTTCTGGCTATCACCCCTTGCTGATTTCTAATTTTCCAACACTGAGTTTTGAGACGTGGTCAGGAGGAATTTTTCCCGATAATTGGAGAAACACAAGCCTATGAGTTAGTGCTCAACTCTGTCAATTTTTCATTGTTTTTATTTAGCATTCTGGGAAATTTTCAGTGTCACTCGATGTTTCAGCTCTGGCCTCCTGGGACCCAAACAGTTTGGGTCAACAATTCATAGTTGTCTCTGATTATGAAATTGATAGACATCTGTCTCTTTTCACAGTGCCTGTGGTTAAGGCTGGGATTGTTTAGGGAGAATGGTTCCATTGCTAGCAATTATGTCCAGACAGACTCTTCTCTATTGTTTCAAGAGGCACTAGGCAAGGTAAAAGACTCCCCTTCTAAAGATATATTTATTTGGCTGGCAATCAGAATGAGGCTTTTTCTCAGTTTTTTTCTTCTTTTGCTGCGAGCTCAGAGTTTAAACTATTACGCAGCTGCCAAGGAATGAATGTTTACTAGATTTCTACATGTGAATGTGAAAAGAAAATCCTATCATTTTAGGAACATGTGTCGGGCATTGCAAGGTGTTAAGTATGGTACTAAAGAATATTATTGTTTATTCTTAGCTTGGAAAAGTAGGTTCACTCTAAAAAATAGTGTACATACAGTATATAGAACTCATCTTTTTCTTCTCAAAACCATGGCCCAAGGCTCAGTGCACTGTCTCTCTAGTGACAATCTTTAAACATTATATGGGAGACAAATCCTTCTCATTTCTTATTTAGCTATATTCTGGCATTATCAGAATCTGAGATTCATATAAAATATTTCATTTCTACTATTTGCCCTACTGAAATAGGCTTCTTAAATATAATGCTCTATACACGTATGCATTTTGATTTACATTTTACACCTTCCTTAGATGTCTCAGTATCTGGATGATTTATTGATTAATAGTTTAAATCTCTCTATACTAAGTAGATAATTTCCCCATAAATATTCAGTTGCTCAGATAATCCTGTTTCCTGTCAAAAGTGCTTCTGATGTTTTATAAAAGCACAGGATTCTTTTTTTCTGCATTTTCTATTTGTGTAATATAAAATGCAACATTTATTGAAAAATTGGCCCATGCAAACTTCCCAGATATAACTGATAAGGTCAAATAGTAATGAAAAATATACTTACCTGAGCCTTTCATCAATAAGATTCATATGTTATTTTCATAAACATTTGCAAGTAACTGATCATATGCAGTAACTCATATTCATTTTTGACCAGACTGACTGAAGTGCATTTATTATCTAATATTCATATTTAGAGTCAGTTATTTTCATGTAATATCTCTGTTCTCATTTCATTAAGGCTTCACTTCTTCTAATTTAATGTACAAATAGCAATGTAACTAGAGATTTATAATCCCAAGTAATATTTAAACAAAATATTTTAACAGCTTAAGGATAGTTCATGTAAGGTCAGTATTCAAAGCTAGTGATGTGATTACTGAAATTGAGAAGTTTATTAACTTTCCCTTATCACTAAGTGCTTGGAAAGCTTAATATAACTTTAATATTGAGATCAGAAAGAAAGATATATATTACTTTCTGAAGAAATAATTCAACTCGATCTGCCTGTGTTTGAATCCTGGCTTTCCTACTTCCTGGCATGAACTTGAACCATTTATTTGTACTTTCCAAAGTGGTAGCATAGCTAAAATAGTGACAAATGTGAAAAGTCATTCCTATATCAGAAATTTATTTTCATGAGTAAATGATAAGTTGAGTAAAAACCTGCTTAGAATATTATCACCATGTTCTCTATGTATTTAGTAAATTTCAACTAATAGTTTCAAAATTGTCATATAGTAAGCACTACTGTAGATATACTCCAAGTGTTATGCCAGCACAGGGGACCTCAGGGAGGTTGACTGGAAGAACAGAGAAATTTTTAGGAGGATGTGTTGCTGAACTAAGCATTGAAGGGCTAGAGTTCCTGGTAGAAAAACAAATTGCACATTTTGAGTATTTCCTCAGGACACATTTGTAGAATTGTGGATTCAAAAGATCTTGATCATGTTTGAGGCTTTCCATCTGTCTTTCTAAATTTTTTCTTGAAAGGTTTTATTAATATATTCTCACATATAGCAACTTAGATACATTGAGAATTTTCTTTAATGGGCAAAAGGAATGCTAGTATGTGTTTATGGAAATATGATGGTTTTAATTTGGAAGAAATTCTTTTTATTCCTTTCATGAAAAGATTTAAATAATTTTTATACTTTTGTATATAGGTTATTCTGCTTATGAGAATTTGAACTGAACTGGATGTGGTGGCTGATGTCTGCAATCCCTGCGACTCAGGGGGCTGAGGTAGGAGCAGTGCTTGATGCCAGGAATTCAAGACTAGTCTGGGTAACACAGTGAGATCCTATCTCTAAAAAAGGAAAAAAAAAAATGGCTGTGCATGTCAGTGCATGGCTGTAATCCCCACTACCCGAGGGGCTGAGGCAGGAAGATCACTCGAGCCCAGGAGTTGGAGGCTGCAGTGAGCTGTGATGGTGCCACTGCATTCCAGCCTGGGCAACAGAGCAAGACCTCATCTCTTAAAAAAAAAAAAAAAAGGAATTAAGAATTTGTCCTAAAATCAGAAAAATCAAAGTTAAAAGTTAAAATAAATATTTGTGAAGAAAGTTACTAGATTCAGAATTTTTAAAAATTATAAAGACATAGCCATGCTGTCCAATAATAGGAAAAGGGTAAATATTTATAATACAAGTTTTGAATAGACTATTAAAGTTCATTGCAAACATGTTTTTGAAGTATTTCATTCATATCTGGAGGTTTTATAAGTAAAAGAAGCAAGTAACACTATAAAACTATATAAAACACATGTATGAAAAATAAAAATCTATTATAGTATTTGTAATGTTTATCTTAAAAATAGTAAGATTATGCATGGTTTATATTCTGATTTATAGTTTATATTTTCTATGAATTCTACAGTAAGCATGTCATATTATGTTCTTATATAAACTTGTGTAAACAAATTTATATAAGAAAGTAATATTTCAGTTAATTTGTTAAACTTATAGTATATTATTTTCTGAAATTTTTTAAAGGTCAACATTTTCCTCAAAAATTAATGTTGTGAAAATTCATGCAAAAGTGTTAACATTATTGTTATCATTGCTTTCTTTGTTCATTATGTGAGATAACTAAAAATTTTCTGAACCATCTCATATCCTGGTCTTACTCTTAACAAACAGTAAATATTGAAGTCACAGTATTGCTGAGACCCTCTAGAGAGAGAGGGTGGACAGAGGAGAGCAAGTCCTAGCACAGAGTCCCGGGTTTCATTAGTGGTACAAACAAGCAGAAGTTAGGGCTGCAGACTGAGAATAAGAATTGAGCTAACAGCAAAATCAGGAGAGAAAAGCATTGATTCTTTTAGAAGAAAATAAAAGAGGTTTGAGAAGGAGAGAGTGGTCACTGTGTCAAATCATGGTCAGGTAAAGTAGACCAGATGCTTGATGTGCCTCGGCAGCCCGTGGGTAACTGATAGTTTTCATCACAGACAATCTAGTGGGGGGATGGGAACAAAAGGATGAGTAGAGTGAGTTAAGGAAAAGAATGGAAATTCTATAATGCAGAAGCAATGAGTGTAGACCATTCTAGGAGTTATTTTTAGAGGAAATGAATAATGTGGTCTTTGGGGAGAGATATAGAGTACTAGAAAGGAATTTCTTTTCTAGTGTAGTCATCTTGAAAGAAGTGAGCTATTAAGACATGTCTGTATGCCAATGGGAATGATTTACAAGCAAGAGACACTCGGATGATGAAAGATGGAGATGGGATAAATACAGGGTGAAAGTTGTCCGAAAAGTAAAAACAGAAGAACCCAGACCACAAATGGCGGTGGTGTCTCAGGTAGGAGAAAAGATACTTCTTCCATGTGTTGCAAAGCAAGGTAGAATATATAGCAATGAATGCAGATAGGCCATTTGCTTTGGTGATAGGAATCTCTCTTCAGACTTAGTCTAGTTTTATCGTAAAGGCTTGAGGGAAGAGTATCATTTGAGAATAGGTATATAGGGTCCAAGAAGGAAAGAGGGTTAGAGTTGTACAATCTTTGTTTTATTTGGGGCCAGAGGATATATTAGACAAGTACAGAAGGGTAAAACTGACAGTGTGTAGACTCTACTCAAGATTTATGACCATTTGTTTAGCATGAGATCAAACAAATGAGTCATGCCATTTTCTTTAGTAAAGTTGAGCTATTTGGGTGTGAGAATGGAAGGGGTGGATATTTAGTAAGATTGCAGTTTCACCTAGCCATATGCAACAAGAGAAAGGGGGAAAGGAAGTGTAGAGGGGGTTAAAAGGTAGGGATTATAGTATCAAAATGTGAAATCTAAGCTAAATCATGGGAGAAGTAAGCACCCGAGAGGGTGACGTAAAGTGAGGAGGAAGGAGCACTCCTGGGTGGGATGTTATTGTGAGGAGTGCGAATATGGAAGCCAATGGGCTGGAAGAGCAGGAAATGGTGGTAAGAGAGGGATATGGCAGAAGTCAAGATTGCAGAAGCTTTGCTGTTATTGGTGAGGTGAGGTGTAGACCACAGGTGCTTATTTACTTTCTGCTATTTGTCCAGCAGTATCCTAGCTAGCCACTAGATGCATCAGTAAAAACAGAAAAAAAATTACCCTCATAGAGCCTTTATTCTAGAAAAGGGAAATATAACTGTCATAACAAACATAGTATTAATATAAGGTAGTGAATTGTATTTTATGTTAAAAGGCTCTGCATACTCTGGCAAAAATAAATCACTTAAAAACCAAGATGGAGTAACAGGGACCAGATTTATTCTCCCAACTTAAACAGCCAAAATAGAATAAATGAAAACACAGCTTGTAGCACACTGCAAAAGTAGAAGAAAGTAACTCCCCAGTTAGGATAAACAAAGGGGAATCCTGTGATTGCCCCACTTTACTGCCTTGAAGAAGTTTCCCAGTGACAGTGCAAGGAGAGTGAGTATGGACCCCGCATCCTCCATGGGCTGGGGTTGCAGAGACAAAGCTGAGAATCTGGGGAGAACAAAGTCACTCTAGAGTACAGGACAGAATATTAAAGGGGAAGGACTTGCCGACAGTGAGAACTCCCTAAAACTGCAAAGGCTCCCCCTCAGGGTTTCTCTGAGTACTGGTTAGTATGTATGTATCAGGAAACAAAAGAGATTGAAGAAGAAAACCCCCCAAGAGTTAGAGTTAGCAATATCTGGTGCTCTCAAAGGGCCAGAAATAATGTCTGTTCCCAGAAGCTGAACTGGAAACCCTCAAGATTCATAAAGCTTTGGACGATAAACAGTAGTAGAGAATAATTAACTCCAGACTGAACACTGCTCAGGTCCTACCTAGCAAATTTTAAAAACAATACTTGAAAGGATCGAACTATATTTAAGTAATGTAACTGAGTCCTGACATAAAGCTTAAGAATACTTACAGGAATACAAAATTATCCAGCACCCAATAGAGTAAATTCACAATGTTTGGCAACCAATAAAAAAATTTCCAGAGATGCAAAGAAGCAAGAGACTATGATTCATACAGAAGAGATTGACAAAAAAAAAAAAAAAAAAAAAAAATCAATGGAAACCAACCAAGAACTGGTACAGATGTTTGAATTAGAAGACAGGCATTAAAAGTTATTCAAATTGTATTTCATTTGAAAAAGTTAAAATTCAGAGACAATAAAAGTATAAAATAATCAAAATCAGGTGGGATGTGGTGGTACACACCTGTAGTCCCAGGGACTCAGGAGGCTGAGGTGGGAGGATTGCTTGAGCCCAGAAATTCAAGGCTGCAGTGAGCTATAATTGTGCCACTACACTCTGGCCTGGGAGACAGAGCAAGACCCTGCCTTTAAAAAAAAAAATACAAAAAAAACCCAAAAAACAAAAACCAAACTTCTAAAGATGAAGACTGATATTTTATAACTTTTTTTTCCATTTTTTGGTTAATTGATGATTTTTAGAATTCCTTTTTATCCTTTTTTGGGGGACACAACTCCTTTATTATGATAGTGATTCTTTAGGGCTTATTGACTTATTAGTTAAAACTCTTTGCATTGGTTATTTTGCATTGGTTACTATAATAATTGAGATATGTATCCTTAAATTCTTTTCACTCTACTGGATGCAATATTGGAACACTATGCAAAGTGTAAGAACCTTACGATAGGCTTATTGCCCTGCCTTATCATTTATGCTATTTATACCTCTTCTGTTTATTTATGCATAATAAATGTTACATAAGATAAATAAGTTATAAACCTGCAATAGAGTCTTGCAACTTTGTTTTAAGCAGTTAAATGATTTTAAGGATTAAATCTTTAGAACAGGCCATAAATATTCTAAAGTATTCCTTTGTGAAAGCCCAATTATCTATGTATTAATAATATCTTTCCCCTTCAGTTTAATGAACTTCCTTTGGTTTTTCTTGAAGCACAGTGACTCACAAATTCTTTGTTTTCAGGTCTCAAAATGAATTTACTTTGCTTTCATTCTTAAATTATATTTTTCTTAGTATAAAATTCTGCGTTGACTTTATTCTTTCCTTTTTTGAGCTTTAACAGTGCTGTTTCTCTGTCTTCTGGTCACCAGCCCTTCTGATGAGAAGCCCTCTGCTGTTCATAATGTCATTCCCCTGCATGTAATGTCACCTTTTTCTGGATGCTTTTATGATTTTTCTTTATTGTTGTTTTTCAACATTTTAACTATGCTATAATCTAATTGTATTTTTTCCATGTATCCTCTGTGTGTTTTGATTAGCTCCTGAATTTGTAAATTTGTGTCTTTTAGCAAATTTGGAAATTTAT
>CM052440.1:143612919-143635129 GCA_028533085.1 Varecia variegata
GTGGCGTCAGCCTAGCTCACAGCAACCTCAAACTCCTGGGCTCAAGCGATCCTCCTGCCTCAGCCTCCTGAGTAGCTGGGACTACAGGCATGCTCCACCATGCCCAGCTAATTTTTTTTTCTATATGTATTTTTAACTGTCCAAATCATTTCTTTCTATTTTTAGTAGAGACGGGGTCTCGCTCTTGCTCAGGCTGGTCTCGAACTCCTGAGCTCAAAGGATCCGCCCGCCTCGGCCTCCCAAGTGCTAGGATTATAGGCGCGAGCCACCGCGCCCGGCCTCATTTCTATTTCTTAACTTGCAAGTTCACTGGCTGAATATTCTATGACAGATTTTCTATTGTTTTGTATGGTGTTTCTGACATTTTCTATTTTTTAATTTTTTTTGAACATGTGTAATTTTAACATTCTCGGTTGTAGTTAAAATGACTGTTTTATAACAATTACCCAATATCTGGGCAATTTTGATATTGTTTTACATTGATTGTCTTTTCTCTCAAGTACAGGTCTGTTTTGTGCTTCTGTATCTATGATTTTGAATTTTATCTTGGTTATCGAGTCACTGTGGATGATATATTTTTCAGGGGACACTAGCTTGCTTTATTTGAAGAATGTTGAAGGTTTGTTTCTTTGTTTTTCAGCAGTTTTGTTTAATTCAAACTATAAATATTATCCTCCTCTTTGATGGGCAGTAGCTGAAATCTCTTTTCAATTTTTCAGTCTTTATCTGTGTGGGTTGGAGCCCAGCTTGGGCATGTGTACGTAGTTCAGGGGTCAACCAGATATTGGAGCAGAATTTTTAATTCCCTTTGTGTGACTTTCTCCATTCTGGGATTTACCTTATTTCTTCCTAGCTGCTCTGGTAACCCCTAGCTTTAAGTTTTGCTTCTTAGAGGCAGAAAAACTGAGATTCTATATAAATATTATTTGTCCCCATTAGAACTGAGTGGGACCTGTCTTCTGGAAAAAAAGCTATGAATATGAGAAAATCATTCTGTGTCTTCTCCTTCTCCCAAGTATCTAATTTCTGTCTGGTTTTACTTGCTTTTTAATATCTTACAGTAGTTTCAATGTAGTTGGTATTATTTGTTTTCTGTCCAGAGTTCTGCATTAATAGTGGAAGATTCTGTCTAGGTTAGTCTGTGAGTATTGGGAATAGAAACACAATTAATTTTTGTGTTGTAAATAATTATACCTATTAATTCTAATAGGTAGATTCTTTAGGATTTTCTAATTATACAATCATTGATTTGCAAATTATGACCCCTTCCTTCTTTCCTTCCTTCCTTCCTTCCTTCTCTTTCCTTCACTTTAATGTGTTATCTTGTTTTATTGTATTTGCTATATCTTTTAGAACAATATATCCTACAGGTCAAATATGGCCCACTATTTTTTAAATAAGGTTTAATTAAAACATAGAAATGCTCATTCATTTATGTATTGTCTGTTTTCGTACTACAATGGCCAAGTTGAGTAGTTGTGACAAAGTCTCTAATAGGCAAAGCTTAAATGTTTACTTTTTGGCTTTTTATTTAAAAAGTTTGCCAAACTGCTTCAGTACAGTGTTGAATAGAGTTTGCATTAGTGGGCACCTATATCTAGATATCAGAGGTAAAGCTCTTAAAAAATCACTTCTTATATTATTTTCTCTTAGTTTTCTCTACACACACTTAATCTTTAGACACACTCCTCTATTTCTTGTTTCCTAGGAGACTACATCAAAGAATATGTGTCGCATCTGTTTCAACTGCACTTTAAGAATCTGTTGAGGATACCATGTGAGATATCCCCTTGTATTTGTTAATGTAATGTCATAGGACAGATCCCTTCGGATATGGATTTTGAGATTTGCATGTGGAGTATTCATAAGTGAATGTTCTCAGAATCAAAACCTATGGAGAAATGAACAAAACAGGATTGGGCAGTGGGAGAATTTGAGCTGTTATACAGTGAAAACAAAAGTTTAGACATCCTTCGGGGAGCTGTGGAGATGTAATGACCTTACAGCATTTTCCTGAATTGAGGCAAAAGGGACATAGGACTCAGGATGCTCTTCAAAGGAGGCATGAATCAGTAGCTCCCAAGCCAATTGCAATTGTCAAAGAGGAGGACACCTGAGATCTGTCGGCCAATCAACATTTCCCGCAACTGGCTAAATGAGTGCTTCAGTCTGAGGGATGGATACATTTAGGTGACCACAGGATACAACCTGTGAAAACAAATATTCACGCTGGTTGGTTTGTGGATATTTAACAAATCTTGAATAATTAGATTAAAACCCTAAATGATCATGATATGTTATCATTTTTATACATCACTGAAATTAATTTTCTAATATTTTGGATGGGATGTTGTCTTTATGTTTATGAAAGTAATTAGGGGCCAGGTGCAGTGGCTCATGCCTAGAATCCTAACACATTGAGAGGCCGAGGTGGGAGGACTGCTTAAAGCCAAGAGTTCGAGACCAGCCTGGGAAACATAGCAAGACCCCCTCTCTACAAAAAATTTAAAAATTAGCCAGGTATGGTGGTGCTCACCTGTAGTCCCAACTACTTGGGAGGCTGAGGCAGGAAGATCACTTGAACCTAGGAGTTTGAGGTTGCAGTGAGCTATGTTTATGCCACTGCACTCTAGCCAGGGCCACAGAGCAAGACTCTGTCTCAAAAAGTAATTAGTATTTTTTTTGTTTTCTTTTCAAGTTCCCATTCTTATTCTGCCTTCATAAAAAGAGTTGGGAAGTGTGTTATGTTTTCTCTCCAAAAGAGTTTATATAGGATTGGTTTTATTTCTTCCTTAAAGGTTGAATCTGTGTCTGAAGTATTTTTAATGGGAAAATTTTTAATTTCAATGATTTCAGTAAAAGTTAACCAGTTAAAATGAAAACAACAAATTTACTTTTATATATGTGTAAACACAGGCAAAGTAATTCCTGGAGACCCAGAACATCACTGTTGTCCACCAATAAGAATAGAGGCTTATGTGGACACGTTGTTCAATGGCGGTTAGCTCAGGTCAGTCTCACATTGGGTCCAAATGATTTTCAAACTCATTCTGTGATTACTTCTCAAGTTTCAGAATGCGTAATTGACACAGACATGTAAGCAACTGGCAGAGTCCTTATTCTATTTCCATGACCCATGGTTTAAGGGCTTATCATGGGAAGAAAGGCCAATTGGAAACTAACAAAATTTTCTTTACCAAAAAAAAAAAAAAAAAAACGAAAGAAGAAAAAAAAGTAAATCAAAAGCAATGCCACATTCCTGGAGGCAGTTCAGAGATTTATCCATCAAGTGATTGAAGGATTCAGGGGCAATGATTCTCAACACATACCCATTCAACTCATCCTGTTGTCCTGTGCAGAAAACAGATGTTGGAGAATGACAGTGGATTATTATAAACTTAATCAGGTGGTGTCTCCAATTGCAGCTGCAGTTCCAGATGTGCTTTTGTTTCCTGGGCAGATTAATATATCCCTTGATAACTGGCATGTAGCTATTGATTTGGAAAATGCTTTTTTTCCTATAGACCTTTTACTAAAGACCACAAGAAGCAGTTTGTTTTCAGCTACCAAGGACAGCTGAAAATTTTCACTAACTTAGCTCAGTGATCAGCTCTCTAGACCTTTGTCACAATTTAGTCCACGAGGATCATGATTAACTTTCACTTTCACAGGATGCCATGTTGGTTCATTACATTGATGATAGTATGATCTTTGGACTTAGCAGGAAAGAACAACTATTCTAGACATGTCAGAGGTAGAAAATAAAATTTAAAAAATTCAGGGACTCTCCAGATTTGTGAAATTTCTAGAAGTCCAATAGTGTGATGTATGTTGATATATCCTTCTAAGGCATAGGATAAATTATTACATCTGCTCCCTCTGACTATTGAAAAAGTAGCACAGCACCTTTGGATTTTAGGGGCAACATGTTCCTCACTTTTGTATGCTGCTCTGGTCCCTTTACCCAGTGACCCCCAAAACCACTAGCTTTGAGTTAGGCCCGGTACAACAGAAGGTTCTGCAACACATCAGGGCTATAGAGCAAGATTCTCTGCTATTTGAGTTATATGATCCAGTAGATCCAATGGTGATTGAAGTGCCAATGGTTGATGCACGTTTGTATCCCTTGCAGGCCTCTAGTGGTGGGTTACAGTACAGACACAGGGTTTTGTAGCAAAACCTTGCCTTCGTCTGTGGAAAACTATTCTTTTGAGATATGACTTGCTACTAGGCCTTAGGAGAGAGTAAATGTGTAATAATAGGCCACCAATTACTATGGCCTGATCCACCAAGCCATAAAGTTGGGCAGGCACAAGAGCACTCCATCATCAGATGGAAGTGGTGTATCTGAGACTGGGCTCGAGCAGGCCCTGAAGGCATAGTTAGTTATATGAGGTCATGGCCTATATGCCCATGGTCCTCACTCCTGCACCTTCTGTCTCTACACCTGCACCTAAGGTCTTAGGAGGAGGTGTCTATGACCGGTTGACAGAGGAAGAGAAAACACAGATCTGGTTTAGAGATGGTTCTGGGGGAATGTTCTCCAGGATGCTGTATAAGCTCTAAATCAGCATCCAATATATGGCACTGTTTCTCCCATAGCCAAGATTCACAGGTCCAGGAACCATGGAGTAGAAATGGAAGTATTAACAGAAGTGTTTCCACATACCATCACCCCCAGTGATGCACTAACAATTTTTTTTCTTCCCATCCCAATGACATTAGGCTCTGTTGGTCTAGCAATCCTCACCGCTGCCAGGTACGATTCACCATAGTCCCTACATTGTTTCTGTGAGGCTCCCTATTTCACACGCCATGAGTGCATCTGATTGGCAAAGCCTGCATCCTAGTCACAAGGGAGTCTGGAAAAGTGAATGTAGGAAAAGACCAACATCTCTAGTGGAGAGGTATCTTCCTCCAAATAAACACAAACATTTTGTAAGAAAGCTATTCAAATATCTAATGGCCAAAACAGATGCCAGATATGTATTACAGAGTATATTCTTTCTTTTGCTTGTTTTTCTCTTCCCTTTATGGTCAGAGATCTTAGCTTATTTTTTCCATCATTACCTTTTTTTTTAACCAGAAGAAATAATATTAATGGATGACATTTTATTCATGGTTTATCACAGTCAAGAACATACTAACCCATCATTTTTGCTACCTCCACTTACCACTTACATGTTACTTATGTAATATTTTATTTTAAAATAATAGGCATTTTATTTTTATGATTTTTTTAAAAAAGATTCAGCTGTATTTCAACTGAATCAGAGGATATTAAGAAAATGATTTTATGACAGTGTAGAAAATAACTCTACACTCTATTATCCACAAAGTCAGTATGACCAAGAGCTGTATAGTAAAAAGGAGGCTCAGAGAATAAAAGTTTCCAGACTTTAAGGATAACAATTTCCTCAAAACAAACACATAGGATGTGTTCAGAGCCACAGCCACCTCCCGGCAGCTTATTGATTCAGGTGAGAAATATGCCGGTAATGTTTTCCACTTGGAATTTTGACAAAACTTTGAAGTTAGTTAGGTTCAAATTATGTTTTAAATACATTAAAATTTGTGCTTTCTGATTTTTTAAAATTTATTTATTTGCTTTTTATTTCAAAAAAATTAGGAGATACAAGTATTTTTTTGTTACATGGATAAATGACATCATGCTGAAGTCAGGGCTTTCAGTGTACCCATCACCAGAATAGTGTATATTGTACTTGATGGTTGGATTTTTATCCCTCACCTCTTTCCCACCCTCCCCGCTTTATAATTTCGATTGTCCGTTACTGCTCTTTATGACCATATATACTGTTCGTTTAGCTCCCACTTATAAGTGAGAACATGTGGTGTCTTTTTTCCATTCCTGAGATGCTTCACTTAGGATAATGGAATCCAGTTCCATCCAAGTTGCTGCAAAAGACATTATTTCATTCCTTTTCATGGCTGACTAGTACTACATGCTATATATATACTACATTTTCTTTATCCACTCATCAGTTGATGGGCATTTACGTTGATTCCATATCTTTGCTGTTGTGAATTGTGCTGCAATAAACATTTGAGTACAGGGTCGTTTTTATAAAATGACTTCTTTTCCTTTAAGTAGATACCCAGTAGTTGGATTGCTGGATCAAATGGTAGATCTACTTTTAGTTCTTTGAGTAATCTCCACACTGCTTTCCATAGTGGTTGTATGACTATATGTTTCCACCAACAGTGTATAACCTGTACCCTTTTCACTGCAACCATGCCAACATTTATTATTTTTTGACTTTTTAATAGCCTCCAGCCAGGTCTCTGTATGGGGCCTGAGGCCTGCTGCAGTAGAAGGACCTTCTGCCCTCTGGCTGCAGTATCCTCAGGGGAAGCATGGAGCCTGTGATTCTCTTCTCTGTCCCTTCCCCACGTGTGAGCGACTTCCCTAACTATATCCTGTCCTGCGGCACAGGTCACCCCACTTCTATCTTCTTCACTTCACTCCTGCCTTCTGCCCATGGATTCCCAGAGCTCTCACTCAGACGATCAATCCAAATGCGGATACCTATTTGCGGCTTTCCATCCTCTTCATGAGGGCAGCGTTGTGCAGGCTGCTTCATCTGCCATCTTGGACCCCTCTCAGTAATATGCATTTTAATAGTAAATTTTTAAAAGAAAACTATGAATTACACCATAAGTAGAAAAAATGATATATTGTGCTATAGATTGAAGTTAATTATGGAAACAAAGTTATCACATTTAATTTCAAATATCATTGCCCATAGAATGCTCTCAGCCTGAGGTTGTCTCTCTCCTTTCTCATATCCCTGACTGGAGTATTTATTATTTGTTTCCTTAATCATTTTCCCCCTCCCAAAATATTATTTGAAAAACCCTTGTTTTTCTTTAAGATGCATCCTCAGCACCTATACTAATACATTAATTCCTAGCAGTGAGCAGGTCCTCAATTTGTTGATTAAGGTAATTTATAAACTGGAAGATAATGTAAAAGGAAGGAACTTTCCATTGTGTAATTCACTGCCATATATCATCTTTTATACACATTTTGAGTAGAGCATATTCACATTGTGGGAAACATTCATCCAAAGTATTTGATCCAGGATGTACTTAGCTTCTTGTGTCAAGTGAAATAAAATTTGCCAGAAAAATCTTGATATTTAGGTTAAGTTCACTTTTCTTGGACAGTGTAAGAATATAAACTCTATTCACCTATTTCTTAATTTCCTATATGATTGTTAAGTATCTGGTTAATTCTGGATTATATATGCATGGCAATATTACACATCTATATAAATGTTTTAAATCCCTAAGTCATTATTCCATTATTTCTTTCTATGAGAAGAGTAAAATGTAGTGGGCAGTAAAGACACAAACCACAGAAATACAAATGCAAGTCAATATTTGGCTAAGTGCCAAAATATGTAGCCTTGCCCTTAGTAAGTACTAAATAAATATTTGCTAAATAAAAATAATAATAATATATTTTCTGAGGGTAACTATTTTGAAAGACAATGCTCATTGAATGTTTAGGTTGATATGTTGCTAATCTTGGCACCTTGATGCATCATTTTACAAGTTTTTTAAAAAAAGTATTATTCTAGTTTAATACTTTGCCTTAAAACCTACTTATACTTATCAAGTTAAAACAACTAAATTTATTAGCATATCAGGAATAATTAGGATACTGAGTGTAAATTGTCCATATAAAAGTTATATTGGTTTATATATAGAATATTCATGAGTAAGGTTTAGCTGAGCTGAAACATTTTACATACAGGGACCTGCAAGGATAGCACTTATTTTAGGAGTTTAAAGCAAGGTGGCATTGATTGTATAACTTCATGATAGTGTTTCAGAGTACTTTAAGAAAAAAATACTCATTTTGTAAATTTTTTCCATCTGAATTGTTCTGCCAATCTTTTAAGATCCTCCTGTATCTGAGACAATAATAACTTCCAAACAAAGAGTTGTTTGGATAACTTGTTGTGATGTGGCAGGTCCAAATTAAATAATGGAAGGAAACCCTTGACAGCAGATTCCAGAGAGCATTGTTTCTCCATAATAAATGACATAATTTCATAAAAGGCATATAATGGAGGCAAAACACCTTTGTATACTAGTGTATTATCGTCCTTTAGAAAGATTGGCACCTCATTAAGATTTTTGTCTACCTCTGACAAATCTTTCAAAGTAAATTGTCTTTTTATCTTCAAATGTATTTTCTTATTGCCCTCTTACCCATTCACCTAAAGCTAAAACAATTGTTAAAGGAGGCAGCATAGTGCAATGAAATTTGTGGCAACCTGAAATTTGAGCTCAGCCACTTACTTATGAAATTATCAAGTCTCACTTACTTTAGTAGGTTTGTTCTTAGGATTATGTAAGATCAGTCTGGAAAACATCTAGTATGTGCCTGTATGTACAATGATAACTGATAAATGAATAGGTCTCCTTGTCCATTGTTCCTTAATGCATAAGGCAAAGTGGAGAGCCTGTTCTATACTAACCAACTAGGCACATATCCAACCAGAATAACTGTAACTGATATAGGTATTTGCAGCTTTTCATATGCATCAAAATTATTTAAAGAACTCTAAGGCTGAGTTTAGTTGCTCACATCTATAATCCTGGAAATTTGGGAGGCCAGGACAGGAGGATCACTTGAGGCCAAGCATTTGAGACCAGCCTGGGCAACATAGCAAGACCCCCATCTCTACAAAAATAAGAATAATTAGTTGGGTGTGGTGGCATGCACCGGTAGTCCCAGCTACACAGGAGGCTGAGGTGGGAGGATCGCTTGAACCCAGAAGTTTGAGGCTGCAGTGATCTATGATTGCAACTACACTCCAGCCTGGGCAACAGAGCAAGACCCTGTCTCTGAAAAAAAAATTAGAAAATTCAGATGTTTAGATGTCACCTCAGACACCCAAAAAGTCTCTTGAGAAAATAGTAGTAATCAAGCTAACAATAAAAAAACCTGCCGATTGGGTTAATGGACAGTTTAAAACACTAATTTTTTTCATTAATATTTACCAGGTACTAAACATTTAATTTGAACTATCTCAATTTAACCTTCAAAAACCTTAAGAAGAGTGTACTGCAATTATCCCTGTTTTGTTTTGTTTTTTCAGATAAGGAAATAGCATCTCAGAGAGGTGAATATCCTCCCACATTCACACAGCTAATACATAGTTGAGGCCCCAGAGCCCATGGACGTAATGAGTGTACTAGACGGTCAGATTATGCAATGGAGAATTATATGAAGAATTTGTTAAAGATACATACTCAAAGGGGCAGAATTGCTTAAGTGGGTGTTGAGCACATATTTATCCTTAGTGGAACCTGTGTTAGCTAAGACTCTTTCCACCCCATTGATTCCCAAAGACACACACGCTCAATAAAGCTGCTGCAGAAAGTTCTCCCTTCTTTTCCCTCCAGCTGTATTTTGAGTTGCTTTGCTCATGGTGTATTCTAGGTCTCCATTTTTTTGTTTACATATCGGATTTTTTTTCTTTTTGCATATATCAGCCTTTTCAGACAGTCAATGATTTTGGCAACCTGACCAAATTATTGATTTGTTGTAGCCCTATATTATCTCACTCATAGATCACCTCACTATCTCTACACTCAATGACTCAGTGGGTCAGTCGTTATTTGCAAAAGGTATTACCTCAGATTGCTAAACCCAGTGGATTATTTTAAGTCTTCATCTTACTTGATGTTTCTGTAGTGTTACCTGTTCTCATTTTCTTTAAGCATTATCCTGCACAGATTTCTTAAATACCTCTCCCTATGTCATAAATTAATATCTGTGATTTCCAGATGTCTGCAACCTATTGCCTACTGAGCAACCCATCCTAGATGGCCTTAGTCTCTTTACTGTTAAACACATTGGTCACCCATGCAGATGCTCAATTTGCAAACCTTCAAATCCTACTTACTTCCCACATTCTGCACCACTTCTAACCCAAAGATTAGTTTATCACAACTTCGGTGGCACTTTTTTGATTCTTATTATCAATTTCACTCTTAGTGACTAGTTCTTGTTTTTTGTTTTTTTGTTTGTTTGTTTGTTTGAGACCAAGTCTCACTCTGTTGCCTGGGCTAGAGTGCAGGGCATCATCATAGCTCCCTGCAGCCTCAAACTCCTGAGCTCAACTGATCCTCCTGCCTCAGCTTCCTGGAGTGCTAGGATTACAGGTGTGAGCGACCGCACCCAGCCATGACTAGTTCTTAATACAAGATACATGCTTAATACCTATTTATTTGAAAAATGAATAATTAAATGAGTAACATATTGAGTGAATTTGTTTTGATTTTTTGTGAAGTAATAGTGTTAGTATTGCAAAGGAAGGTATAAATCTTTCATTTAAGGATTTGTAGGAAATTCAAGGAAGGACACCAGAATATTTCCTTAAAGTCTCAAAGCTACAAGTATGATATTTTGGAGCAGGAGGGTGAAAGAAACTCATTATCTACATTATCACAGACAGATACATTTTTAAGGAACATGCTGTGGAGCTTATTAGTAAATATATCATTTCCAGTTCTGTTTGAGAGAAAAAAACTGATCCCACATGTAAATGCAAAACAATTCATTTTTCTTCTTGAAGGAATAGGGAGAAATTCTTGATGTGCACTACTTTAATATAGACAAATAAAGGATTTTTCCCCTTTAATTTATCATTTTACCTTCAATTGATTGAGGATAGGATTGAGATTGGTTAAAATCAGTCATTAGGCATTTTCACCAAAATATTACTGTCACTGCCTATGCATTGATCGAGCATCCTGTATGGCTATGTAGTTTAATTGTGTAACATTTCCTGCTAGATTTCCCTTAACATTTATTGAGGCAGGTACTTCTCAGTGCCTCAGCTTCCCCTGGTAATACAAGAGGTCATTAGGATGAATTTTTACTTGTTCAAGGTATCATTCAATTGAATTCTACTCAAATATATTCCAGCCACATGTGATCTTTTCCCTCTTTTTCCCTCTTTTTCCCACTCCTCCCCCTCCTCCTCCTCTTCTTCCTCCTCCTCCTCCTCCTCCTCCTCCTCCTCCTTCTTCTTCCTTTTTTCTCTCTTCTTTTTTTTCTGAACAATCCATACAACATTTGTGAGAAAAGAGTTTATTAAAATACTTGATGCTTGCTGGAAAATCCCTATCTTAAATCCATTAAATTGATATTTTATATTCCTTCTTCTAACACACGATTTTGAATTCTTAATCATATAAAGAATTTTAAGAGTCTTTGAATATTACCTTTCTTCTTTCATCATCTGAGAAAATCAGTATTTTAGTCTTTTATAAGCCCTCAAAACGGCTTTTTCCTTTCTTCAGAGTGCTGAGATATGGATGCCTCTGAACAGCTGGGGCAAAAGTGGATCTGTTATCTTTCTTTACACTATTAGAAAAATTTAGGAAAAATTTGTAGTCAATTTGGAGTCACTTGTTATTTAGTGGCAGAAAGCTTAGAGAAATTGTGTCCTGTGGTTATATGGAAGGCCGAATTTGTAAGTTAAGAACCTCGATAAATAGCTAAGGAGATTTCCAAATAAAACCTTAAAGGTGCGTACCACCTGTTTTCTTCTTGCTGTTTATACTAATATGTGAGATGAAAGAGATTAATTGAAGGAATAACTGTTAAACCAAAAGGAACCAGAGTGAATAATTTTGTAAGTTTGCTGCCTCTCCAGATGACAAAAAAATGCTAAACATCGGAAATGTCTGCCAAAACTAGCATAGAGAAAGACTGAGTGTGAGACTACAACCTTTTGTTAAAACCTCAGATTGCTCAAAAGACCAAAGTAGTCAGTCAGTTACAGAAAGGACCCTCTCAAGAGATGAAGGGTGTGCCTCTCATACCTTTTTGCTCAAACCAGAGGGCCTCTAGAAAGCTTGAGGGTACTTTCCCTCAACCATGTGAACAGAAGCAAGCCCAAGATAGAGACGGGATTATCTCAAAACAGAACTGTGAATGAGGCTTTTGTCCAATGGAGTAAAATTCTGTGAAATCTCCACAAGACTCACAAAGATTTTGAGAAATTTATTTCAGGAGAAACACTGCCAACCTGGATTGAAATAGATAAGAAAGTACAAAATGATAGGAGACTTTTGGACCCACAAAAATTCTACTGGCATGAAGAAGGCTATTAAAACTACTCTACTGCAAACATGTACTACCTTTCAGGAAAAAGGAAGGATGACACTCAGAGGACAGAAGCAACAGCCCAGGCAGCTCAGCCAAAAGCCATGGAGGATTACTCCTAACTTTGTCAGGTAGACAGTTAGGATCCCGGCTCTTCTAGGGACAAGGGTTCTCTGCCTTGGTGCTGTCTCCAGCAATTGCTCTACCTGGGAAGAAAAATAAGGGCGAGCACTCCATTTTGGTGTTGCCCCACCCTAACTGCTATCCAGAGAAACTGCTACACCTGGGGGAGGAGGGAATGCTTTCTCAATCTAGGAATTCCCCAGGCCTGGCAAAATAGGATTTAGAAAGCAACCTAAAGTAACCTAAGGGTAATTACTATGCCATTAGCTTGAATTTATATTGTGGCTCCCCCCTCCCCCCCCCCCCCGCCCAGGTGGGCTTTCAGAGAGAGCGATCCTACATGCAGATGGAATTTTGAAGACACCTGTTGATCATTTGCTAACGTCCCACACCTCCCAAGAGCCCGCCCCCAGACTGAGCTAATAAAAGGAAACAATCTGAGAATTTGGGAAGAGAGTGAGTCAGTCTTGTCTGTCTGTCTCCCTGTCTCCCTCCCACCCTTTCTCTCTCCACTTGTGGAGACAGATGCGTTTTGTTCGTTTTGTTCTACAATAAAGAGCTGCTCATGCGAAACTGCTTCCTGCCCGGGGTTACTTCATCGTATTGGCCCTGCTGGTGAGTTTTCCAAGATAATATTCTGGACTTGACACTTTGGTGTGTCTGGTCATCCTTTGGCCAAGAGCATGCCAAGAACCAAGGGCAGACTGTCACCCTGACAACCTGATTGAGGGAAATCTAGCACTTGTTTACTGGATTTCAGACTATTTTGGACCAGTGACTCCTTCCTTTTATTTATTCTCCTTTTGAAACAGAAAATCTGTAACTGCTATCCTGTCCCTGTTGAGAGTAGATGACTTACCTCTTTAGTTTCATGGGTGCACAGAGAGGAACGTCGCCCCAGGCTCTGTATAAATACAGATTATAGAGATGATACAGTATGGATTATAACTAGGAGATTCATTCACATCTGTTTAGATGATGGGATTGTGAACTTTGAGTTGATGAGATTTAGATAAGATTTTGGACTTTGAACTGATAAGAAGATTATATGTACATTTACGTGATGAGATTTTGGAAACAGCCTCTGTTATAATGCTGTGCAATGTTTGAGAATCTTGGGAAAGAGTAAATATACTTTGCATGTGGGAGAGAAGCCAACTGTAGGGTACAGGAAGGTGGGTTGTTGTAGGCAGATGCTTGGTATAATTCCTTCCTCTTGAGTGTGGGTAGAAACTTTGGATATGATGGGAAATCATTCCCAAGGTTAGGTTCTGGAAATGGAAAAGGAAAAGAGATTTTACAGATGCAATTAAAGACTTCTTCAGTTTACTTTGGGTTAATATAAAGGTGATTATTTTGGGTGGACTTGACCAAATCAGTTGGGCCCTTAAAAGAGGTCCTAGAGGCCAGTGACTCTCTTTTGTGCTGTCTTTGAAAAAGGAAACTACCATAACTTCTACAGCTTCAAGGAAACCAATTCTGCTAATAAGTACATGGGGTGGGGGGGGGGGGGAGTGGGACGCGGATAACCCCAGCCCCAGTATGCAAGAGATTTTTCAAAGATCAGGCCATTGACAGTTGTGCAAGCATCAGCCTCAGACAGGGACTATTGACACCACTTCAAACTTGACATTTGATAAACTGTTAGGCACTGCTGTGGTGGGGAAGTGCTGTCAGATGGCATGCATTAAACATAAATAAACTGATTTTCATGGTGCCATAGTGAAATATGTCAGGCATAAAGGTGGAAAAGTCACTGTGCACTGAATAGTTTAAGAGCCTTGCCCAAGCAAGAGATTATGGGATGCTGATTAGATCTCACCAGGTCACAGGTTATGTGAGCTGAACTTCACAGGAAACTGGTATGTTCGAGGCAGGTTAAACCATTTTCAGCGATGTGCAACACTATGGCAGTAATTTGTAAGCCATTAGTAGACCATGCAAATTATATTCTTCAGTCAAGGCTGAAAATGAGTCTTTTTCAGATGATTTGTATTTCTTGTCTCAAGGAATAAAAAAGCTACCAAATCTTGGGGTGTTAAAATATTTCATTCAATTCTCTGAGAGATAATATTTTGAAAATGTATCCAATGACATATTTACAAGTACAATACATTCATATTTCAACACAGGTTCTAAAGAACAAGAAATAATAGCAATTTAATGAGAATTTCATCACCAAAGAGAAATAGTATATGTGATGGTGTGCGTATTGAGAGCATCAGTTGACACATAGTCATCAAACTACTGACATACCATACTTTATACTGTGCATTTAGGGAATATTATTTTTGTAGCTATTGTATAATTTTTTTAATCAAAGGCATATGTATAAATTTATGACTTTCTAGAAATTCTTTAGCTGTCCATAAAGCTCTCTGTTCAAAGATAGTGTCTCTAAAGATAATAGCAGAACTGATTCTAGCATGCATTTTAGAGTCTTGCAGCAGGTCTTCATTATAATTTGAGAAGAAAAAAAAGTCTAAATAAATTACCTTATTAAACTTAAAAATAAATAAGTAAATGGATTATAAATTTCAATCTTATCCTGACAGACATTTTTGAGTTCCATCTTAAATTACAAAAAATCATCTTCATCTAATTTCAAGTACATACATAAAATGAAAAAGTCTCCTGGCAATTATTTAGTGCCACAAGACTTTCTGTGTATATGAACTTGAATTCAATTTGCTCACAAATCACTGGTCAAACAAATAATCTAGTCTCTAAATCAAAGCCACCTACAGATTTAAGAAATGCGGATGATATAATGACTGTCATTTTAAAACAGTATTTTGACAAACAAGGATCACAACCACTAATATTTCAAATAAGAGTGAACCGGCATTACTGAAAGTTCAGCTTCTAGTGAGCAATGTAAGACAAGCTGTAAATTCTGGAGAGTAATAAAAGGCTGTCATAAAGCATCACCAAAAGAAGTCAACCTTTAAAAGTAAAATATTAAAAAAATTGTGAAACAAAAATGATGTAGATTTCTCAGATTTCTTTAGAAACACACAAGCATTATCTATTTTTCAAAATCAGATTTTTCAAAGTCAGGTAATGGGGTACATGTGTCAAAGTCTTTAACTTTATAGTATTAGATTAAAATAAACATATTATAAACACAGTTTAATTGGACATTCAGATATAAACGAAGCACTAAAGAGAAATTCAGGAATGTGAATGAAAAAAGACAATAATTAGAGCAAATAGCACTTAGTAATTTTACAAACTATGTGTGAATTTTGTATATATATTAGGTGAGTTCACACATAATATTATTAACCTTGACATAATATTCATCTTGTTTTGACAAGTCACATATTTTTCTTGTTCCAGTAAAAGAAATATTAACATGCTTGTTTTGTTTTAGTAAGGTAAGTGTAAGTTCTGAATTAAACATTAAAAGCATACTTGATGGTGGAATATCTGTGATTCTGTGACATATTTTTGCTACTTCCTTTTGAGATAGTAGCTACTTATTGCAGATTCTAAATTTAATCTTTAATGTTTATAGGGAAAGTAATCTAAAACGGTATTATCAACATTTGTTTTCACTCTACATGTTTTTATTGACTGCCTATTATATGCAGATTTATTTGTTTATCACTATGGTGATCTTTCTCCTACTGTATTACAAACTATTAAACTCATTTCTCCTTTTTCCAATCAAATTACCCCATGTATGTGTCATAGAAGGCATTTATTCAAATATACAAGAATAGCTCCTCTGTTGTTTATAGAATATTGGATTTGGGTCAGGGAAAAGCTGTCTTTAATATCATATAAATAAAAGTTTTAAAAACTGATGAGTTAGAAGACTCCAAGATAAAGTCACTGATTTAGACAGGCACCAAATATACATACGTTAAATATGCAGGGTAGATTCTCCGGGAAGCAAACACTGAGATAATTGAGTTAAGAGTACAAAAGGTTTGCTGGGAGCATCACCTGTCAGGCAAAAGCCATAGGTTGTTCAATGGGACCATTGTTGTGTCCTCTGGGGGAAAAGTGTCTTCATTGTGAAGACATTCTTCAGGCATTCTGCCCCTGAAGAGCTTAAAATTGTAGGTGTGGAGATCCAAAGTCATCCAGTGGATCATTGGGAGTGACAGTAAGTGGGGCCACCCCTGTTTATCCTCTTGGGTCTCTAATCCATGTATTCTTCTTATTGGGCACCATACCATGCAAAAGTCTCTGATTCAATGTGCATATTGTTTCCTAGGGGATGATGTCTTATCCTCTCATGGGATTCCCTCTAAGCTGGCCGTCTTCTGGCCATCCTCATTCCTTATCAGACTGGCAGTTCTGGGTGGTGTGGTATGTGACAGGCACAGTGGATCGCGAGGGCATGGGCCCATACCACAATGGCATCACTGTAAAGTGCATTCCTACTCACAGCTTGGTAGCAAGTTCTTTTTGAAGGAGATCTGAGTAAAGCATGCCTGCCTCTGTCACATTAAGTAGACTATTTCATTTACTCTTTCTCTCCTTTTTTCCCAAAAGGATGTGAGCCCAGTCATGATATATGATAAAATATATTAATAAAATTGGCATGTAAATTTGAAATGACTTGGAAGGAAAGAAATAAGAAGTCAATTTGTTCACCATAAAGGCAAACATGTTGCTGTAATTGTGGATTAAATATGGCCCCGAGCTTCCTGACAGCCAGATCAAAATTAGTAATGGCATGCATTCGGTAATTCCAATCAAGCAAGAGGGCAAGTAACAATCTCTCAAGGATGATAGCATTTTGTTCTCGCACTACATTTTAAAATTTATTTGTTATACATTACCATATAAAGAGGAAATCTATTTATAGAAATATTTGACAATAAAAATGGTTGTAGTAGGAAAATGTCACAGCCTCAGTTAAAAGCTGGTAACAGAATTGTGATATAACTACTAAGAAAAATGAATTTATAATTTAAATACTCCCCAAGAAATAAATCTCCAGGACTAAGTGTTTTCACTAGACAATTCTACCAAATATTTAGAGAATTGACACCCAGCCTACACTAACAGAAAATAGGAGAGAACACATCCCAATTCATTTCATGAAGCTAATATCACTAATATCAAAACTAGACAATGACTACAAAAAATGGACATGAGAATCAATATCCCTCATAAATATAGATTCAAAAATCTTTAAGAAAATATTATCAAAAAGAATTCAGAAATACATAAAATAATGACCACATGGGATTTATTATAGGGATTCAAACTTATTTAATATTCTAACATTAAACATTGTAATTCACCATATTAACAGACTACAGAAAAAAATCGTATGATCATATCAATAGATGGAGAAAAAGCATTTGATGAAGTTCAACGTCTAGTCATAATTTTAAAAAACTCAGAAAAAAAACAGAAAGAATATGGTACTTCCTCAGCTTGATAAAATGCATCTACAAAAAAAGAAACCCACAGCAAATATTATATTAAATACTTAATCGTGCAAGACTGAATGCTTTCCTCCTAGGATGAAGGATGAAGCAATGACAAACCAATCTTTTTCAATGTAGTGCTGAAATGTCCAGCCAATTCAATAAAGCAAGAAATGGATTCTTTTGGAAAGAGACTTCTAAAAAAAGAAGAAAAGAAAAAAAAAAGAAATGGAATTAAAAGGCCTATACAGATCTAAAAAGCAGAAATAAAACTGTCTCTATTTGTAGATTATATAATTGTCTATGTAGAAAATTCTGAAAAGTCTATCAAAAAATACTATAAAAAATAAGTGTTTCACAATATCCCAGGATACAAAGGTAAATAAATATACACAAATCAACTTTGTTTCTATATGCTAGCAATGAACATGAAACCAAATTAAAAATAAAATACCATTTATAATTAATTTTACTCAAAAGAAGAAATTCTTAGATATAATCCTAACAAAATCTATGTAAGAAGTTATTCTGTAAACTACAAAACACTGATTAAATAAGTTTGAAAACATTGAAATAGTTGAAGAGACTATTTCATGCTCATAAAGTAAGAAAACTCAACATAGTAGAGATGTCAATTCTTCCCATTTGATATGCAGGTTTAACACAACTTCTGTCAAAATAACAGCAAGAATTTTTATACATAGACAAGAATATTTTAAAATTTATATAGACAGGCCAAGGAAATAGCATAGCCAAAATGAAATTTGAAAAGGAGAATAAAGTAGAAGCAGTCTACTCTGTTTCAAGGCTTATCATATAGCTCCATTAATTGAGTCTGTGTGGGATTAATGGGGGGATGGATAGACTCAATGTTACAGAGTAGAAAACCAGAAAGGGACCCACACAAATGTAATAACTTTAAAAAAAATAAGGTATAAAAGTAATTCAATGAAGAAAATATAGCTTTTTAACAAATAATACTGCAGCAATTAGATATCCATAGTACAAACAAAACAAAACAAAACACAACATACTTCATCCTAAGCTTCACAACTCATACCATAATTAGTTCAAAATGACCACAGACTTAAGGTTACAATGTAAAACTATAAAATTTGTAGGAAAAAAATGAGAAAATCTTTGGGATTTAGGATGAGGCAAAGAGATCTTTGTAGACTTGACAATAAAATCACAAACCATAAAAGGAAAAATTAATACACTGAACTTCATCAAAATTATAAACTTTTCTCTGTGAAAGACCCTTAAAAGAGGGTGAAAACACAAGCTACAGACTGGGGTAGAATATTTTTAAGCCACACATCTGCCAAAGGACTGGTGTCTAGAATATATAAAGAACTATCAAAACTCAAGAGTAAAACAAGCAATCCAGTTGGAAAAAGAGCAAAAAGTATAAATGGTCATTTCACCAAAAAAGACATACAGGTGACAAATAAGCACACAAGAAGATGTATCTTTAGGCATGAAGGAAATGTTTACATTAAAACCACAATGAAGTTTCACTACATAAAAATCAAAATGACTAAAATAAAAATAGTGACAATACCAAATACTGGTGAAAATGCAGAGACTGAATTAGTCATACAATTCTAATGGGAATGTTAAATGGTGTGGCCACTTGGAAACAGTTTGACAGTTTCAAAAAAAAAAAACAACTTATAACTACCATCACATCTAGCAATTGCAACCTTGAGTATTTATCCTAGAGAAATTCATATTTATGTTCATACAAAAACCTATACACAAATGTTTATTAGCTTTATTCATAATTGCCAAAAATTAGAAACAACGTGAATGTCCTTCCACTGGTGAAGGGTGACACAAACTGTTAACGTACATACCATAGGATCACTACTCAGCAATGAAAAGGAACAATATGTTCAAAAGTCTCTACAAATCTCCAGAGAACTATGCATACTGAGAATTCCAATCCCAAATGTTATATATGCCGTTCAATTCCATGTATGTGACATTCTATAAATGACAAAATTACAGAGATGGAAAACAGACTAGCGGTTACCGGGGGTGTGGAAGGGATGAGGGCAGATGTGAAATGAGAGTGAGCATCAAGGGCAAGGGTTCAGCTCCTTGTGGTGATGGAAATACTCTGTGCCTCAGTTTTGTCAATCCCAGTATCCTGCATGTGATATTATTCTATAGCTTCACAAACTGTTACCACTGAGCAAAGCTGGGTAAAGAGTATTACATTTTTCAACTGCATATAAATCTATAATGATCTAAAATAAAAGAGTTTAATTAAAAAATGTTTTTTCTCTACTGTGCAGTTATCAGGGATAAAGCAGAAAAAAAAAACAAACAAAAAAAAATGTTTTTTCTCAATACTCCATTATATTCTGCTGGTAATTGAACCCAAAACATTTCATTAAAATCTCCTATAATTGTTCACATGTAAATTACACAAATATATTTATTAAATATATAAATGAATGTATTTATTAATGTGCTAAATATATTAAATAGAAAGTTATTTATTTTGTGTAATTATTGAATAATCTCAGTTGAGGTCTAAAATATTACCAAAGCTTATATGTCTTCCTTTATTTTCAGAGATGATGGTAAAACAGCTTTCATGATTGTATAGACATTTTTGTTTGTTTTAATATAAGACCGTTAAATAATTGCTGCTTCTTATAGCTCTCATCCAGTTGCATGAAATATTTGGAAAATCCCAAACCACATGTTTTCTAAGTAACTTGTTAATGAAAAGTTTTCATCTGGATAGATCAAGATTTTTATGAGATTTTTCAGTCTACAGATAAAACATAGTTTACAATGTCTTCCAAATAGAAAGGCTTATTTGAAATGTGTATGTTAATAAAATCACTGGGACTTGTTGTAGCTGATGGCCAAGATGAAGCCCTGACAACAGTAGCAATTTCACTTGTAGAAAAGGTTAGTAAGATGTTCTCTTTATGTAACCAGTACTGTCACAATCTTAAGAAGATATTAATGTCAGAAATAGTTACAATTATGGAACTGAGGAACACATATTAAAAAAATTATCTATACTCAAGCATTCCTGGGCTTTGATTCTTATTGTGTGCATTTCATGCAATGCAAACATAGCATGATTATTTATTTAGGGATTTTTTTTTAAATTTCTGTGATGTGACAATATTATCAAGTATCTTATTATGGCATATAAAACATGCTCATAAACATATTGGAAAATGTGACTAGTGTGCTTTTAGAAATGGTATTCCAGCCAGGCTTGGTGGTGCGTGCCTTTAGTCCCAGCTACTCAGGAGGCCAGGAGTTCTATGCTACAGTACTCTATGATTGCACCACTGCACTCCAGCCTGGGAGACAGAGTGAGAGCCTGTTTCTGAAAAAAAAAAAAAAAGAAAGAAAAGAAATGATATTCCAGGACCTAGCAAAAATACCCGTCTTGTGATATTTCGTGCTAATCAGAAACCCTAAGACCCAGTCACCTGGAAAGACTTCTAATCACTTTTAGGTCACTAGGCATTTGGCAATGGTTCATTCAGAATTGATATATGGGTTTGAGGTTAGTCAGACTGAGTTTTTATTAAGACCCTAAACTCTATGAGATTGTATGCACTCTGTAGCATTGTCTTTGAATTACCTGCTGCAAAGCACTTTCTTTCAGGCTGTTTATGAGCATGCCAATGTGAATACTGGCCAACACTTTTAAACTTCTCTATTCTTTCCAGATATGTCTTTCTACCCAGGTCTAAAATGATTATTTCCTAGCCCCCATTTTTATTATTTTTATATATAGATATCCAGGAAATTACAATCATCTTGATTAACACTAAGACTTAGCATTATTTTAACCAATCATGGTCTATATTTTATTGCATGTTTCTATTTTCATATCACCAAACATCTTATTCACCTTCATGTTGATGTCATTTATTTCTCTAAGATCTATTTGCATTTAACCAGCAAGGTAACTCCCTAAATAAAGTGATTATAGAATAGTGATAGCTTTGGTAGTTTTTAAAAGTCAATAATGCAAACAAAATTGGATGGAGCAAGGATTTAATGATAAAAGCAAAGGCAAAAGTTTGCCTCACCAGAAGAGCATATATTGGCTTTAACCAGCGAATGCTCCTTCTGCCCTTTGCCTTGTAACCCCCCGATGTTTCATGGACATCTCAGTGGCTTTACTAAGCCCATCTTTACCCTCATTGAGACATTAGGGAGGCTGCACTGGACCGAACTGAACGGTGAATCCTGTGCAAGAAAGACTAGGGAAAGAATGGTTGTGTATAAGGGAGGGGGGAAAGGAAGTTTTCTTTAACACAGAAAATTCATTTTCTACCTATAATTGTAGAGTATAATAAGGATAAGAGGAATAGAAAAGATAAAAAACATGGCAAAGAAAAAAAATATGTTGGTATCTGATACCAAAAAGAGAGCTAAAAAATGTAATGTTGCTGTAACTATTATTGAAGTCTAGGTGGTATTAATGTGGACACTGTTCTTTCATTTTTGCTACCATTAAATTATGGAGTGACTTCTCTGGTCCACT
>CM052440.1:143635629-143842551 GCA_028533085.1 Varecia variegata
TGTTGTTTCAAGCCACTGAGCTTTGGGGTGTTTGTTCTATAGCCCATTTGAGTGAACCACTATCTTTCTTGTTAATTCTGAAATTCTCTGCCTTGAAACCTGATACCCACTCAATTCTATGTTTTATCATGCTTTCTTGGTTTTGAATCTTTTTGCACCATTGCATGATAAAATCTTCCTATGAACATTAACCTTAGAGAGCACAACAAATACAGCTTCCCCGTAACCTTTTGCCAGAAAGGAACTGGAAAATATATATGGAGCAAAGAGTTCAAACTGTGGATAACACTGACAGTGACTGAGCTTAGTCTCACATTCAACCTCAGTGGGGTCCTTCTGATAATTACAGAAGAAAAATAAAAAATATAAGAAAGATTCAGGCACATTGAACCTCATCAGACCTTTATCTTATTTTCATGCTCACAATACTTTTTGAAATTAATCAATCAATTGATTATTTTGTCCTTCCATCAGTTCAACAAATATTAAGTGGATTGTATGTGGTGAACACTGATCTAGGTATCAGAGATAGAGTATTGCATAAAATAGTTACCTCTATTCTCGTAAACATAGAGATAGCCAATTAAAAATTTAAATGATAACTGACATCATGGACCTGCCAGATTGCCAACTTTCAAGGGCAGATACCACCACATCTGAGCTATGGACAGATATCTATCCCTTGCCAGCCACATTGTAATCGACAGGGTACAAACAAGGATACAATAACATAGCAAGCCTGCAGGGCTTATGTAAAGATGTTCCAAGATATGTGAATCTCTTGAAACTGTCCTTGAGACATAATAAATGCTCAGTATGTGTTAGTGATATGATGGTGATGATGATGATGATGATGATGATTACATAAGTGTATGATATTATTTTAGATTTGAAGAAAAAAATTTAAAGCACTACAATGATAAAATTTTAACGTCAGATACTTTTCTCTTCTTCCTTTCCCTTACCCTATCCGTCCCTGTTTTTACTCCTCATTCTTATTGTAAGACATTAGTGAAATAAGAAATTAAAAGTCACACGAATACCACCAAAAATAAATAAATAAATAAATAAATAAATAAATAAATAACATCAGGAAAGTTCTGGGAAAGTAATATACATGCAGTTGAAATATTTTAAGGAATGAGTCATATTTCTGTTGAAATAGTATTTGAGGCAGAGAACTTAGCTAGTGCTTAGGATATATTTTGAGTATTTGAAGAGAACAAGAAGACTAGTGTGCCTGGTGCAGAGCAAGAGAAGGAAAATGAAGTAGGAGATGAAATTTGTGAGGTAGCCGGAGGGGCTGGCCAAATAAGGATAATACACTTACCGTATAAGATTACCAAGAAGTAAAATTAATGGAATACAAGGGTTTAGGATATATTTTTGAGGTCAGATTTGTGTAATATTTTCTCAAAGACAAGACAAGTTTAGAAAGAAAAATTCATTACATTAAATAATTCTAACATGCTGTGTAGTTTTGCCTTCAAGTTTCATCATTTTGACTCCTCAGAAACCAAAATGATAGATACAAAACACAAACACCTATTGAACACTTGAAGAGTGGCTAGTACCACTGAGGAACTACACTTTATTTTTTATTTAATTTTAATTAACTTAAATGTAAATAGCCATCTGTGTCTATTGGACAGTGCAGCTCTAAGCCTCAGAAGTCCCCACTAATTCTGCAAGGCCTGACAAGTGGCTGCCTCCATGTTTGAAAGTGTATCGCAGATGAACTTTGCTGTGGGAAATCTGAGTGAAGTAAATTACATTTGATGCTAGCGATTGTGCTTGGAAGAAATATTGTCAACACTTTCCACAAGTCTACTCTTGCTTCATTGGATGCTGTTTCAGCTTTGAAAATATTTGAGTCCAACATGTCCTAGTGGGCTATTTTATGATGCTTGCCTTCCAACACAGCATGAAAATATTGACTGAAGTTTGTATGTTCAATTTCTTCTCAGATGTCTGTATGAATAAGCTTTTCTTTGGGGCTGAAATTGCTACTACCAGCTCTAGGAAATTGTAACAATTTTGATTCTTCACATTTTATTGATACGCTGATATTGAAACTACTCATTTCAGATGTTTCTTGTAATAAATGTTGACTAATCTCTTCCTATTGATAATCTGATTTGAAAGAATTAGTGACAAGTTTAAAGATATTGTACTTTACTTGCCACAATCAAAGAGGAGCAGATGGAGAATATTATAGTATTTACATGTATCATAATTATGGTTTAGGAAAATTGACTAGATATATTTGTTTATTGATGACAAATAATGCATTATGAGAACTAAAATTTTTCCATCATCTAATAGCTCTTTTAAATTTATCTAACATATATTTCTTTCCTTTTATGTTTCCTGTCACATGTAATTGAGTCATGATAGATTACATTTGACATTTTGGTTCTGCTTGCCATGTTTTGCTGCTTTGAGTATAGACTAAAAAGTAGCCACTGGTCCTTTGTTGCATAAAACTCTGTAAAACACCATTCTGCCGACAGGCTCATTAGTCACTATGTGAGAGAAAAGCTGTATTTCTATACTTGACGTGCAAAAGTAAATCAACGTTCTCCTAAATGCCAGCCATATTCCAGTTATAAATAGTAGGATACTGAAATTCATGCCAGAGACATTAGAATGTGCATAGATATGTGCACACACAAACACACACACACACACACACCCATTACTCAAATGCACTAGACTGGAAGAAAAATAACTATCAGCTATTTATTTGAACTATGAAAATATTAAGACAATTTTTAAAATTATTCTACTGATTTTGTTAATAAAATTGTCTGTAAAAATATTTTATATTGGAGTTTTATAAATTAAATAATCAATGAAACAAACAAAATAAACTAAAAACAGTCTGAGAGATATTCAAGTGCAAAAAATCTTTGCTGGTTGGTTCATTTGTATTATAATCATCAAAGAGATGCATGACATTTCTAGATACTAATTGATAAAGTTAGGTAAAAGTGCTTTCTTCATGTTTGCTAAGTCTTTCCCTGAGGAGTCTGTGAGGAGCATTGGGATCTTTCAACATCTTCCAGTGCCAGAGCTAAGACAAGACAAAGAGACTGCAGGAGCACATTATTTTCTCAATTGGACCAATCCATGCAAATAATTTGCTTGTTTGATGTATTTCTAGAACATCATTTAGAAATGTACCTCATGGAGTGAAACATCTTTTCCCCTAAATCAAAGCAAGGTTCAAACAAAACAAAACTATTTAAGGTTAAAGAACACAATATTCTTGGAAACATGTCTGTCCCAGAATAATGGTTCAATGAAATGTCACAACTGCCTGGAAGAAATTCTGTAGATATAAGGATGACTCCTTAGAATAGTAAAGAATATAGGCTTTTTCTCACTGTATTAAATTTTTGGAAAAGAGAGTGTTCTGTTGTTGATTTATACATAAAAATAATTACATGATAAATATATAATTAAATATGTATTTTAGGTTTTAGAATACTCTATTATCAAAAATTTAAAAATTATATTGTTTTAAATTGTGAAACTGTGTTTTGTCAGCAACAATCAAATGTGTACATTATATGCACTAGATGCTTAATTAATTCTTTAAAAGAAGATGAATTTATTCCCTTTTGTCTGTCCTCTCATATCACATATAGAAATATAAAAACAAAAATAACTTTGCCTATCAAAGTGTCTTTGAAACTATATTTTCTTTTTAGTGTTTTAAAATAGATGTGCAATCATTACATTAAATTTGAAATTTTAATGTTGCATAAAATAGCTGCCTTATGTTTGTCTTCCCAGAAAGGCAAGAGTGAGGGGCTTATTTTATTTCCTGAAAATAATTCATTAGTATATTCAGATCAGATAAAAGGTTGAACACTGTGTCCTTTTTAAATTTATTACATAAACTCCCAGAAGTAACCAAATCTCTCTGAAATTCAGTAGATTTATCTCTAAAATGGGTCTAATTACCCCATCACTCATATGATTTCTGAAGATTAAATGAGTATGAAGTCTCTGACGCAAACTTGGTATGTCAGTGCCAGTTTCTTTATTTTCCCCAGAAATATTGCAGATATAAAAAAAAACACCCAAATTAATTAATAATCATTCTCAAACACACTTGATTTTCTTCCTCTTTTATTTCCACATCTTATTTATCCCCCAATTGTCTTACCTCCTCATTGGTGACTTAAATAATATGGAACCACTCGTGTGCTGGTTATGATGGATGAATACACCCAGGAAAGGGCTCTACTGCCACAAACCAGGAATGACAAATAGTTCCCTTTCTGAGGATCATGAGGGATGATGGCCAAAAATGGAGGAGAGGAAATGGCCATAATTTATAAACCAAAATTAGTTGCCATCTAGCTATAGTTGATTCACTATAGGTAGAGACTTGCTTTTCTCAATAAAAATCTTGAATTACATGCTTAGTAATTTGAAAATATCTGCCATATTGATAGACAAGTCATATTGGCTTCATAGTTTATTTCACTTTCTAAAAAAATTATCATTTTTGTGGTAATAATAAGTCATTCCATTTGAATTTTCGTTTTAAATGTCAATGCTTATCTTTGTATTAATCTCCATTTTGTAAATATTTTGTTTTGGTCTTATATAATTTATTTTTTGCTAATGTAATTTGCATGTCTCTAACCCATCCAAACTTTTGGTGTGATCTCTTCCTGTGTGCCTTGGTTTCCATTTCACATAAACCTGGAGCCTTCTGACATGTACCTGCAAATACTCTGTGGAGGTGTGAATGCTTACATTTCTCTGGCAGTCACCCATGAAGTCTCGCTCTGAACTCCAACCCTAAGGATTATTTTAATTATTATAGTATCCTATTATCAATGATTCTTTGTATTCAAATCGCTTGTGATTATTCTGTCCCCAAACATAATACAACCCTTTCACCAAATCATTAAAGGAAGAACCAACAATGCAAAGTTGTGCCTCACAGATGTTTCCTAAATATTTGAGACTAATGGATATAATTATATCCCAGGATACAAAGAAATTTAAACTCTAATGTCAGCCATAACTGCTCCTGAGATCATTAGAATTTACCTACCATAGAGAATTTCTTATGGCCATCTGTCCCCCTAGAATCCAGCCTGTCTCTTTATTGACACCCTCTCCTTTGCAGGATTTTCTCTTCACTTTTTTCCCTATAGTGCCAAAGGCCAAATTTCCTTCTCTAAAAATTCCTATTACTTTATCAAGCTGAGTAATTTAACTCTCTCTTATCTCAGTTTCTCCATTCAGTCTGGATTGGGAAGTTGTGATTTTTATAAACAGACAGGTCAATAAAATTCTTAAATCAGTAAGCTTTCCCTGGAGATAAGTTATAACAATCCCAAATAATCCTGCATGGCAACTTTCCTTCTGGTCACCCGATTAAAAAAGGATACCTAATATTATATATGTGAAGAATTTCACACCAACAGAGGGTTTTCATAAACATCAATCTGTCTGATCCTCATAGCAACTGAATGATATATGCAAAGCGCAACTGTGGGCTTGTCTGTACAGGTGGGTAAACTAGAGATTAGAGAGGCTATGCAACTTTCCAAATTACATGGTATCTACTAGCTTTTCTCATATCTATGCAGGTCTTTTTATATTGCCTCACTTAAGTATAAAAGATTTCATTTTTTTCTAATGGGAGCTGTCAAGACTGGAGTCCGAGCTGTGTATGGTTATGTTCTTTTCCACTCTTCTATGCATAAAATCCTCAGCAGAGATAATGGAGTGAGCACATAGAGGTCAAGATAAGAGGCAGATTCTTTTAGAGACCCAGCTCTAGTTTTCCCTACATCAAGTTCTGCTCCTGCCCATCTCAAATTTGAGACAAACATCACTGAGAACCAAAGCTTTCTCCTTTTTCTTTTTTATTATTTTATTATTTATTTTAACAGGTCCCAAGAGAGGGGCCCGGGCGAGGTTCACAGGTCCCAAGAGAGGGGCCTGAGAAGTCGCCTCTCCTTTTTCAAAAAAGCTAATTTCATGCTAACCATGGATACTTGAGACATATGGCAGGCTTGACTGTGGCAACTGATTTTTAAAAGTGCCTAGTAATGCCTGACATTGTTAACATGAGATAAATATGCACAGTTCTGAGATGATATTGTGGATTTTGTCTTTTATTCTATTAGTACAATGTATTATACTGATTGATTTTTGCATGATAAACCAATTTTGCATTACTTGGATAAATCTCATTTGGTCATGAATATAATTCTTTTTCTATGTTGCTGTATATGGTTTTTTAATATTTTGTTGGAGGTTTTTGTGTGTATACTCATAGGGATATTCATCTGTGGTTCTCTTGTGATATTTTTGTCTGATTTTAGAATCAGGGTAATGATGGCCTCAAAGTATGAGTTGGAAAGTGTTCTCTCTCTTCTATTATTTGGTAGAGTTTGTAAAGATTATATTCATTCTTCTTTAAAACTATTTGGTAGGATACACCAGTGAGGCCATCTGAGCTTAGACTTTCCTTAGTTGTAGATTTTTATTATTATTAATTAAATTTTTTAATGTTTGAATGTCTATTCAGATTTTCTATTCTTATTGAGTCAGTTTTAGTACTTTGTGTTTATCTAGAAATTTGTCCATTTCCTCTAACTAATCTAATCTATTTGCAGACAATTATTCATAGTATCCTCTTATAATGCTTTTTATTTCTGTATGATCAATAGTGATATCCTCTCTTTCAGTCCTCATTTTAGTAATTTAATCTCTTCTCTTTTTTTCTTGATCAGTATAGCTAAAGATTATTTAGTATGCTGGTCTTTTCAAAGAAATAAATTTTTTAATTGATTTTCTCTATTGTTTTTGTATCTATATTTTGTTTACTTCACAATATTCTATTTACACCTTAATTAATTCTTTTCATCTCTTTGCGTTAGGTTAATTGGCCCTTTTTTCCCTAACTTCTTAAGATGAAATCTTACTAATTTGAGAACTTCTTTTTAATATAAATTATTATACCTATAATTTTCCTCTAAACACTGCTTGAGCCACATCCCCTAAATTTGGTATGTTGTCTTCTTGTTTTCATTCATCTCAAAGTATTTTCTATTTCTCTTCTCATTTCTTTTGTATCCATTGGTAATTTAAGCGTATGTTGTTTAGTTTCCACATATTTGAGTATTTCCTGAATCACTTTATGTTACTGATTTCTACTTTCATTCAATGGTGGGCAGAGAATATACTTTGTGTGATTACAGTCATTTACATTTACTGAAACCTGTCTTATGGCTTCCTGTATGTCTACTGTGATGAATATTTCATGTTCATTTGAGAAGACTGTTTATTTTGCTGATTATAGGTGGAGTGTTGCATATATGTTCATAATTATTATAACTTCCTAATGAATTGACACTTTTGTTATTATAAAATGTCATTTTTGTTTCTAACAATAATTTTTTTGCATCAAGTATATTTTGTCTGACATTAGTAGAGCCACTCTGGCTCTTTTTTGGTTATTGTTCACATGGTGTATATTTTTCCATCCTGTTACTTTCAATTTAGTTTTTTTTTTTTTATTTTTTTTTTGAGACAGAGTCTCGCTTTGTTGCCCGGGCTAGAGTGAGTGCCGTGGCGTCAGCCTAGCTCACAGCAACCTCAAACTCCTGGGCTTAAGCGATCCTACTGCCTCAGCCTCCCCAGGAGCTGGGACTACAGGCATGCAGGCATGCACCACCATGCCCGGCTAATTTTTTCTATATATATATTTTAGTTGGCCAGATAATTTCTTTCTATTTTTCTGGTCTCGAACTCCTGACCTCGAGTGATCTACCTGCCTTGGCCTCCCAGAGTGCTAGGATTACAGGCATGAGCCACCACGCCCTGCCCAATTTAGTTGTTTCTTTAATCAAATATATCTCTTGTAGAAAGCACATAGCTGCTTTTTTATCCTATAGCATTCTTCCATGTTTCTTTGCATATCTCATAATATTTTTGTTGTTGAAAACTAAAGATTTTAGATGACATATTCTAACAACTCTGGTGGTACATTTCTCCCTCTATCCAAGGGTGTGTTTCGGTGACTTTTGTTGTTGTTTTCTTGTTGCTGCTTATTTCTTTAGTGACTTCTCTGAATTATTTTTGTAAATTCTATGTTCTCTGCAACGTGTGGCCGTTTAATTTTCTGCTAACTGTTTTTTTTTAAGTTCTCATTTTCATTTCTAATCCTGATTGCCTATGGACCACTTCTGGGTCGTTATAATTTAGTGGTAAGCCAATGATCAATCAGAATATTTTCTTAAATGTTTTGCCCGTATATCTTCCACACTTTGCCATGGGGATTATGAAAAAAGTCATGAATTGAAACTTCAAGCAGTAAATGAAACAGCCTTAGTTTTTACTTTCTGCTTGTACAGGGCCTCAATGCCACCCAGAGATGACTGTCAGGTACCTTTTCCTCTTCAGGTCTTTCCAGTGCACATTATTACAAATTTATGCAGTCATTTTTATTGCTAGAACTATTAATATGTTGGAATTTTTCAAAGTTCTCTATGGCCATTTAGATCTTTTTGCTTTTAAATTTATGGCTAGGTTCTTCTTTGACCCAAATGAAACTATAGGATTATGAAGCTCTGATTGCTTGTTTATGGTAATATCTGGAGGGCAGGGCGGTTTCCACTGAACTGAGTTATCTAGGTCTCCATTACATTTACTTTTTCAAGAAAGTCTTTGCTGAAACCCAAGAAAGGAATAACAGGCTTCTTTGCTTTCTTCTCTAGCACTGGCTTCCCTCTGTCTTGTACTTACCACTAAAGTTTATTTGTTCTTTTCTCCCCTGCTAGGATGAGAGCTCTTAATTATAATGAGTAGTGACAGTAGTAATAATGATAATAATATTGTCATTTATTAAGTGCCATCCACCATCAGGCACAATATCAGGTACTTTTCAAACATTATAGCAGTTCCTGAAATCAACTCTGCCAGGCAGGTAATATTAAGATATCCATTTTCAGAATAGAGGAAATCATATGCAGAGAGAATAACCAACTGGTTCAGAGTCACATTTAGAACATTTCAAAGCCAACTCTCTCTCAATCACACCAAAGCCTGAGTATGTTTTACTCTCAATGGTTTTTAAACCTAGCTGCCTATGAGAATCACCTGGAGAACCATGTTAAATATTGACTATTGTACTTTGCCCAAGACATAAAGAATAAGAATATCCAAGATAAACTTAAATATCCATAGTCTTAATGATCTATTGTCTATTTTACTTCCCAACGTCATCTCCTAAGCCTTAACTACTACTCTAACAATATTAAATTGCTCGCAGTTCCCTGAACATGTGACAACCTCACAATATTTACTTCTTTTTATATGTTTTCTTCATTGTGGAGAATACCTTCACTGAACAACCTATGCTCTGATTCATTTTCATTTTATTCTATTCTAAATCACCAACTTTTAGAAGCAGGTCTTGTATGGGTCCATGGGGTGGGAGGACATATGTCTATACACACACACACACACACACACACACACACAAAACTACACATATGCAATATTCACATACATATATATTTTATCATACTGACTTTGCATGGACTCTTTCCCTAGAAATGTTCCCCATATTATCTAATATAGTCCATAGATCGTAGGAGGTATTCAATTTAAGTCTTAGATGAACAGATTAATGATACGATATCAATGAATGTTTAGATACTTTAACATTCTAGTAGATATGGGTTCATTCTTCAATTCTTTTGAAACAGGGCACTAATGTTAACTCATGTTTAACTTTGCTGCCAAATGAAATTCACCAAAGTAAAAATTCATGACCTGGTTATATCCTTCCCACTTTCTATGATTTTTATTCTTCACAATGATTTCTCTCAGGACTAGAAAGATTTAAACTGGATATGAATAATCAATCTCATTTCCTTGTTAGGCCCAGTGTTCGGGTTTTAACTTTGCTATAGGATTGTGAAAGCAGAGAAGCTGGATTGAATTGTAAATAAGCTCACCCATAAATTCAGTAGAGCTTAGTGTTTCAAGGTCTTCCTTATTTTATGTTCTTTCTCTGTCATTTAAAACACTTTCTACATTAAAATAAACAAACTAACATACCTTTTGTAATTGCAGATATTCTAAATTATTTTATTTAGGTAAATTTAAAATTTGTTGCAAATGAGTGGATTCTTCAGTGGTAAATTCTGTTTATTTTTATAATGAAAATGTATCAACAGAACTCCTCTATCTGGCATAGCCTTTTCTCTTCCCTGAAAGGAGTACTTTGTTATGAATGGATGCCTTTTGGATTAAGTTCAGGACTGAGCTGTTTTCAGAAAATTACCTCCATTTTGGCTGACATCCCAGTGGTATTGGCACACTGTAATGACATTGTTGTACATGGGTTAACCATATTTTTTCATGATCAACAATTCTGGCATCTATTTAAATGTCTTCAATAACATCCTGTTATCCCTATTTTACAGAAAGAACATTTTTGGAGCTTTCAAAATTTATTGTGCATTTTTTTTATGTTCTTCCACTGCAGCTTTAATAGTCTAATAAACTTTTTTTTTATGTCAACAACTCAGCATAGTGGATTTTTTCCCTATTTTATTTTGTAAGTTTATTTAATTCATTCTTTCCTACTATGATTTTTTATAAAGCAAATCTTATTTTTTATTTTGTTTACAGGTACATGACATTCAAGTTCTCAAACCACAGTTAGTTAGCAAGGCCTTTTAAAAAAAATACTTGAAATGAATAATCCCCAAATCATACAGTGCTTTGACAGGAGTCATGTTCCCCAAATTGCACAATTCCATAAAAGACCTCTTCTCTTGCAGTTTCTTGAAAATAGAAAAAAGAGTATCATGGACTGTCAATGTTACATGGATAATCTTCTGAAAAAGTACAGTCCTAGGGCCTGCCCCCAGATATTTTGTTTCTGAAGTTCTGGAATGGGGTGCAGTCATTTGCAATTTAAATATCTCATGAGATATTTCTGGTACAGGGGACATGAGTTATTCCATTGTCTTATTCTAGTGACTCAAATTGCATTACATTTGTTTTCTCAAGCCTTACAAGGTATTTTTCTTCCTGAACTCTGGTCTCTTGCTTTTAAATCTGTATGTACTCACCATATAATTTGATTTACATTTTATTCATGAGCCAATGTCACCGAACTATTTCAAAATTAGCCTGAAACCTTTCTTTGTCACTTTTCTGCTGTCTGTTTGACTAACCGATGTTAACGTTTGTGGAGCTAAGATTTGCGTACAACATTAATGGTAGTGAAAATGGCTATAAATTGCAACAGCCAGTGAAGGTCCTTGAATATCACACTCTGCTTGGCATTCTTAAACAACTCGTTTCCATCATTTGATGTTTAGGAGCCATGTAGGATTCAGGTTTGGTGCTTAAATCATTTTTTGGATGTAAAAATAAATTCTTACTATGGTCAGAGGACTGATCTGGGTTAAAGTTGATAGGAGTGCCTTCCATACTCCAAAGATGTCTAAATGTTGAAACTTTTCCTATTCTTGTACAGATAAAATAGATGGCTCCCTGCAGGGAGATATTTTGAAAAGGATTTTATTAAGAAATCTCGTTGTGTAAACCATGCTCTCGTCTCATCTGGGGAAAAAAAGAGTAGTGCTTCAACACTCTCTACATTGTGCATGGATATGTTATGAGATAGCAGCCACTATAGAAAACAGTATGGAAGATTCTGAACAAAATTAAAAAGAGAACTACTCTTTGATCCAGAAATTTTACTTCTGGGTATTTATTCAATAGATTTGAAATCAGGATCTTGAAAACATGTTATCACTTGCATATGTTCACTGCAGGACTATTTACACTAGGCAAGACGTGGAAACAATCTAAATGTTGTCTGACAGATGAATAAATAAGAAAATGTGGTACATTCAGGCAATTGAATACTATTCATCCTTAAAAAAGAAGGAAATCCTACAATATACAATAACATGGGTGAACCTTAAGGACAATTTCCTTGGGGAAATAAACTGGTCACAGAGGGACCAATAATGCATGATTCCACTTACATGAAATAGTTAAATTAGTCAGAATTCCTAGAATTAAATAATAGAATGGTGAGCCCAGGTGCTCGGGGGAGGGGTAAATGGTGAGATGGTAATGAACATCTATAAAATTTCAATTGTGTACGCTGAATTTGTTCTAGAGATCTCATGTATAACCTTATGCCCATGAATAAAAATATTGTTTTGTTCACTTAAAAATACATTAAGAGATAGATCTCATGTTAAGTGTTCTTACCAAAATTGAAAAAGAAATAAAAAACATTAATCAAGAAAAAAGTAAAGACAATCACTATCTCAGTAGAATTTATAGATAGAATACATATATTTTAATGGCCTTAAAATTAACAAAAGCTAGGTTTTTAAGTGAGTCAATTTAATAAGATTAATTTTAATTTAAAAAAAATGCATCACTACTTTAGTAAATAAAATTGTATGGTGCACAAATCTAGCCAGAGGCATCAAGCTAAAAGGTTGACATTCAATTTCGTCAGCTATAATGTCATCTTGTTGCAGTTAATAATGTAACAGTAAACTCTTACCAGTAAATAAATAAATAGGCTCAAATTTTATTATTAAATAAAAAAGAAATCCCATTGTTTATGGTTTAACTCTCTTTCCTTTGTACGTGAATATGAATATGATCTAATTTTCATCATGAAAAGCATAGAAGACTCAAGAAAACACATAACAAACCAGAGGATGATAGGCAGTGAGGAAGGAAGCTAGAATCAAGCCAGTGGCAATAAAGCCCATAGAGCATGGGTGAAAATATCACCAGGTGGTATGGCACGAGGAGCCAGGTGCCCTGAGTAAGCCCAGGGCTCACTAATACTTGGAAAGCTGGTTCAGGAAGATGGTTTGATTACAGAGAACATGCTATGCAAATCCAGCTGTAAGGTCAGGCAAGGATCTTTGATCTGCAGCCCACATACATTCCATCTCCTTTCTCTCCTTTTCTGTTTTACTCTTTCTTTCTCAGTTATTCACATCTTTAACTCTTCCAGTCTCCATTTACCACGTTTTAACTTATGGAGGAGTGGAAAGTCCTTCGACCTAGGATAAACCTTACTTTATGGGTTCTTTAAGCGTGTGCACACACACCCACACCCAATGGGTGAATGTATTCTCTTTCTCTCTATATTATATTCTCCTTACGTGTGGTACTAAGTGGAAATTTCATCCCCAAAGATGTCCTCAAGGCTCATTCACGGTGTCACTTATTGAAGAATTTCCTTCTCTTTTAAGGTGGAATAATATTGATTGCATGTATATGCCACATTTTCTTTATCCATGGACATTTATGATGTTTCCATGTCTGGGCTATTGCAAATATTGCTGAAGTGAACATGGGAGTGGTAATATCTTTTCAAAGATTTTAAATCTTTAGATAAATACACAGAAGTGGAATTGCTGGATCACATGGCACATCTATTTTTATCTTTTGAAGGAACCTCCATACAGTTCTCCATAGTGATTGCAATATTTTCTGTTCCCACTGAGAGTTTGCAAGGGTTCCAATTTTTGCACATCCTTATGAATAACTATTATAAGTAGATAGATAGATAGATCATAACCATCCTGACAGGTGTGATGTGATATTTCATTGTGGTTTTGATTGAAATTTCCCTGATAATTAGTGACATTGAGCACTTTTTCAGATACGTGTTGGACATTTGGATGTCTTGTGTGGAGAAATATCTGTTTAAGATCTTGGGTCATTTTTTAATTGGGTTATTAGCTGTTATCGCTATTGAGTTGTAGGAGTTCCTTATATGTTTTGGAGATTAATCTTGTATATAGTTTGCAAATATGTTCTTCCATTCCCCAGGTTGCCTTTTCACTCTATTGCTTGTTTCCTTTGCTGTGCAGAAGCTTTTTAGTTTATTATTTATGCTAAATAAAATAGACATTTACAAAAACACAAATATACCTGATCCCCCTTATATAACATATCTAAGATAGTCAAATTCATAGAATCAAAGAGTAAAATGGTTGTTGCCAGGTGGTGAGTGCAAGAAGAAATGGGGAATTACTAAAGTTGTAGTTAAGCAAGATGAGCAAATTCTAGAGATCTGCTGTACAACATTGTACCTATAGTCAACAGCATTGTATTGTACACTCAGAAATTTTTTCAAAAAGTTCATCCCATGTTATTGTTTTTATCACAAGAAAAATGAATTTGTTAAAATATCATATACCCATACAATGGAATATTATTCAGCCAGAAAAAGAAATTAAATCTTTATATATACTACGACATGGGTGAACCTTGGAAATATTATGCTAAAAGAAGGAAGACAGACCCAAAAGGTCACATATTGTGTGATTCCATTTATATGAAGTGTCCAGAGTAGGCAGATCCATAGAGATGGGGAGTATATTAGTGGTTGCCAGGGGTTTGAAGGTATGGGAGTGTAGAGAATAACTGCTAATGAGTATGGGGTTTCTTTCCGGGGTAATGAAAATGTTCTGGAATTACATGGTGGTGATGGCTGTAAATATACTAAAACCCACGAAATTGTACATTATTATAAAAGGGTGGACTTTATAGCAGGTGAATTATATTTCAATGTTTTAAAAAATCTCAAAAAATGTGAATTATATGGTATGTGAATTATATTTCTACAGTTTTTTAAAGAAATATTATATATATTTCTCTACAGTTACATATATAGTTGTATATGTGGTTTAAAATTGTATGTACACCTATAATAGGAATGGATCATAGATAAATATAGGTTTAGAAATAGATCCATAGATTAATATATATTATTTTATAGCTTTATAGGAATAGATGGGATCAAAATTATGTATGACCACTAACCTTAAGAAATTATGCCAGAAATTTTGCACCTATTCCAAAAATATCGGATGTATCCAAAGAGAGATGAGTAAAATCTTCACATTACTTTCACAAAGGAAGGATAACTTCTTTGGCTGAAAAGGTCAGCTAATCGGCCATCCACAGACCAAGTGCTAGGCTGTAGTCAGCTAAACGTCACTGAGCAACACAGTTCTGGATCCCAGGACTTTTCAATTGCTGAATAATATAATAGTACCAGTGTCATATTTTCTGCATGTATGAGAAGCAGATAATATACACAATGTCTTCAGTCTGTTGATGACTTTCCCTTTTATATATTCTGTCCTCTTTTTGTGAATTTAATCCTGTTTGAGGGTACCAGGAGCTCAGGAGAACAATGAACTTAGCAAGCTCAAATCCAAGTCAAATCACGTAAGTCACTATACCATGTGAATGAAGTCTATGGTCTGAAATTCCTGAATTTCTCTTCCATAAAACAAGAACCCCCCTGTGGAATAAGTCTTCTTACTGATTTAAAGTGAATAATAATCATAATTCTGCAGTATCAGAAAATTTTCCAAATTCTTTATGTTCTCATTTACATTGCCAGGCTCCTACTTATTTATATTTTGCTCACTATACAACGCCCTTTTTAATTTTACCAGAGGGTTTAGACATTCCTCTGTAACTCAGATATTGCATATAAAGCTCATGTAAAAAACACCCACTACAAGACAAACTTGCAAAAATATTATCTGATGACAGTGTTGGAAATATCAGACTACTTTTTAATGCAATAAATAGGCTCCGACATGCCATGCACATACTTGGATACATTCCGCAGACATGGAGGCAATAAGAAATTTGATTTAATGGAAGAAAAGGCAGAATAGGTCAGTGCAACTAGCTGACTATTATTAATCATGGATTTTCTAAAACCGTTTTTCTCAAGAAACAAATAAAGTAATAATTTATAGAAGGGAGTTTAGACACATAAGCAGCATGAACAGGATGTTAGCATGTTGTTCTCAAATTTTCTAAATTTGACAAATGCTTCTTAGAGTGAATTCATTATGAATCTATTTTTGTAAGTTTAGCAGTTTACAAAGAGAATTTTTAATAGCAAGAAATACCTTTAAGCTGTTTAGGTTGTCTATACTAATTAAGAAAATTGGCTGCAAAGCCACACATAAAACCTGTTCTTCATGTGATGCATAAAACAATTTTACCTACATAGTTTATCTTTGAAAAATGAGTTTAGACACTTTTCCCTTACCCCTGTAATTAGCATATTTTCAAATACTCAGGAAATATATTCCATGTTTGACTTGTGTATTTCACAGCCTATTCTGTTGCTTTAAACTTTGATTTACTGAATTATGGAAATATTTCTTCTTAAAATGTTTTAATTATTAATTTGATGTCACTGAGCGTGGGTCATCTGGTGATCTTCTACAGTGGGTACATTTTTAGGCCAATATAGAACTGCTCCAAGAGGGAAATTAATGAATAACATAACATTTTAATTCAAAAATTTCCTGACATTATGCCATATTGATTTTTTGCTGTAAAATAATTGTAAAGGCAAGTAGATTTAGAATTATGCTTGCTTTAAAATTTGTACCTGATAACCTTTGGTAGAATTATATCAGCTCAACCCCATCATTATTTTCTAAAAAAAGGGGGAAATAAGTATACTCTACCGTCATTATTCTTTTTTCCTATAACTTCATGTTATGAATGACTTCAGTCCAGTGTTACTCTGCTTTTCCATATTTGCTCACTAGCAATTAGGGATTGTTTGATCTTCAAGGCTGCTATTGTATAATTGATCAAAGGTTTTGAACCCTAAGGTAGAGCATAAGAGATTGGATTCTGAAATGTCAGTCCATCTATTCTAACTTTGACCAAATACATTTCTAGACAGATTATTAAATGCATAACAAAAGAAGAAAGAAAAAGTTTGCTCAATTAAATATTATTAGATCACACACACACACACAAAGGATTTTAATAGCCCATCACAAGTGACAGTTTAGGCATATATGCTCAGATAGCTTAAACTATATTATTTAATGAATTTTCCTGGCAATATTCATATAATTAATTGTTTCTTTTATTATTGAAATTAATAACAATGCAAGAAATGTCATACTAATTTTCTACTGGTCTGAAATTAAATCATAGTTGTTGAATTTTGAAAAGTTTAGGCACTATGAATAATGCATAATATTTCATGCCAGAAGAGTTCTGACACAGGTCATTCTAAAACCTTGGATATTCACTGTTAGCCTTCACTCTGTACAAACTGATAGTAGCTATGGAAAAAAAAAAAAGTGAACTTGCAAAGCAAATGTCATTCTTACTTCAAAATACTCTTAGAGTGTGTTTGAAGAGCCAGAGTGAGACAGACCAATGATAGAAATGATGTATCGCTCATGCTACTACCAAGGGACATTGATTTCATTGCCTCAACCAAGCTTAATTAAGTTGTAGTGAAAGCTGTTTCTGAAGCCACTTTGTGAAAGGCTTCAAAAACCTTCTTGTCCCAGAGTTAGGGATAATATTAGAGTTGGGAGAGAGAACAACAGAATATACCTTTGTTTCCCCTAATTCCTTATGCTTCTTTTCTATTTCCTTCTATATCCTTGTATAAAACTAAAAGCCCTTTTTCAGTAAAATTTTGAAGATTAAATCAATGCTGTTGAAGTGTGAAAGCCTATCACCAAGTTCCAACAGCATTTAATACATTGGCAAAGGACTTTCTGGTTTTCTTTTTGTAAAGGTATCAAAATAACACAGAATAAATACTTCCATTTCATAGGACACATATTGATACAGAATAATTCTGCTCTAAAATAAAATAAAACTTTTCTAGGTTTATTTTTTCCAGTGAATTGTCTCAAGGTATTTATTCTATACAGGCTATAATAAACAAGTTATTTTTAGAGTTAGAGCCACCCAGAGAATAAAAACAAAGTATGTTATCTTTAGAATGCAAAACGATAAAACTTAGCTTTGATCCATTGAGGCTTTTAAAGTATAAATAAGTAATAGAATGTAAGGTTGGGAGAGCTTTGATTCCATTTACTGAATATTTTTTGAATACACATTATTGAGCTTCTATTTTCTTTGTGGTTCTTTTATTTTTTTTTCTTAGCAGTTCATTCCATTATTTTTACTTTTCTGTAATTTGTTTCTTTTCTATGACAACAGATTTTACTAATTTTATATAGCATATTTTATACCATAAAGAATGTATATCTGAAAGGTTGGAAGTATAGTCACAGTCTTGATAAAAAATTGAGGTATTATTTTGAATGCCATTTGATCCATTTGCAGGCATTCAGAACAATTTAGACTTCATCATTCATTTAGTCTTCTCATGCAGGGCTGACACCATGTTATTATCCATCGTAGTGATCTTTTACAAATCCAAAAATAAGTCCTGACTTAGTGAATAACTGACTCCCACCACATATTTTCAAAGACTGTACAGTAATTGCTCTCACATGGTTGATACATGCTACATTGTAGCTCTCTAAAAAACGAATGCTGGTTTAACGAACATTTTATTTCCATGTTTTCGATTTCATTCTACTTCTTGCTATGGGTTCACTATTTCTTGCTATTAGTTCAGCATAGCCTTTACTGCTAGAAAGAAAATCTTTCTCTCTCATCTAAAGTTGGAAGGAAAATTCACCTTTCCAGTATTATATTTTATAACTTCTTATCACTTGCCAACGTTAAAAGCACATATCTTGATGAATATTTATAGAATGATGGCACATTTTTATTTTCACATTGTTGTGATTTGCCTTTAGATAAAATACGAGCAAAACATAGAAGCCACAGCATGTCGGTGTAGTAATAACACACAGACACACACTCTCCCCCTCCACCTGCACTGGCATGATGTTAATACTGTGGAGTAAGAAAAATAGTTTCTGAAAATGTTAAATAGATGACTTTGTTTTATTGTGCAGGTAGCATTTGTGATTTTTTCAAATGACATTTAAAAGCCATTCTTTGAGGACAAATAAATCTTAATTATAAATTATAATATGTTTATAGCTACCCTGTGAAAGACAATGCAGCTATTTAGGGTTTTTTATTCTTATAACACCTGTGTGTTGTTTAGAAACTCATTGATTCAAAAATAAGCATATATTACTTTTTAAATGGGAAAAAATAATGAACAGATTTTCAAATAAATGCATGGATTCATTTTTTATAGGTGTGTATATCAACTGACAAAACTCCTAAAGTGCTAGTATTATTATATGAGTTTGGGACAGATTTGAAGTGAAATGACACTTCCTCATCCTCTCTATGTAACACTTTTGTCCTTGCAACTTTGGGAGAAGAAAGGGTTTGTTACAGTTTGTTGGTTTTCTTTTCATTCTGACTTAAGAGAATGATATCTGCATGTTTCTAGTTTGCCTGCAGGACACATCTGTATGTTAAGTGTCTTGGGTCTCTGTGTTCCCACAATGTCAGGAGTGTAAGTTTTGTGTGTTTCAGATGTAAGAAGCTCACTGAGACTAACGTCATTTGGATGGCTGCATACTGAAATGCAAAACAAACAAACAAACAAAAAAAAAGTCGCTCTGTTAAGGGTCTATTCCCCAAATATATAATTTTATCCTGTTGGCCTACACTGTCTGAGCATCACTTACCAGTCATTCATTCATTTAGCAAACATTCCTAACCACTTAATATGTGCCAGGTGCTGTTCTGAGCACTCAGGATGGTAACGCACAAGCTAGTGTGAGACAAAGAAAATAAATCAGTGGTTGCATTAACACTGTGGTCCCCAATCCCTGGGCCACGGACCAGTACTGGTCTATGGCCTGTTAGGACCCGGGCTGCACAGCAGGAGGTGAGTGGCGGGCCAGCTAGTGAAGCTTCATCTGTATTTACAGCCACTCCCCATCGCTTGAATCACTTCCTGAGCTCCACTTCCTGTCAGATCAGTCACTGTCTCCTATCACCCCCAGATGGGACCGTCTAGGACTCCCACTGATTCTGCATTATGGTGAGTTGTATAATTATTTCATTATATATTACAATGTAATAATAATAGAAATAAAGTGTACAATAAATGTAATGTGCTGGAATCATCCTGAAACCACCCCACCTGCCCCTCCAGCCTGTGGAAAAATTGTCTTCCATGCCACCAGTCCCTGGTACCAAAAAGCTTGGGGACTGCTGCATTAACATAATCAACGTTCGGTCATCCCACTGTGGTGATTGAGAGAAAGGGCATCTGGTTTCTTATCCTTTTTGATATAGTTATTAAAGCTCCCTTCTAAAGACATCAAAGAGCCTCTGGTAAGGGTAACATATTAAACTTTTGTCAACTCATAACAACTCAGTTTAAAGTAGATTAACAGATCATCTGGGGACACCGTTTAAAGCAATGTTGATGGGGAAGAGGAATGTGAAGATTTCACGGGCTCTGAGTACAGGGACCGGCCGGGGAAGAAATGTCCAGTGAAAAAATATATCATGGGTATCCTGAGGGGAGGAGGACTGCAAAAGAATATTGGAAATGTGTGGAAATCCACTTTAGTTACTCTGGCTTGGGTCTGTAGTTCTCATGTAAAACCTGCATAGAAACATTTATTCTTGAAAGAGCAAGGATTGCAACATCTTGCCTGTGCATATAGCAGAAGAGCTGTTTACACAGTGCAATCAGATTTCTTGCCTGTGCTGAAAAGAGCTGTGACCTTTCCTAGCAGCTATATTAGGGGCTTTATTAGATCAGTGTGCAGCTAGTGGCTCATCAATCTGTGGGTTGTGCAAAGGTGATATTAAAGCAGGTAGATCACCAGCCACAGTCTATCTAAAGAAAGAAGCGTGGATCATCAGTGTTTCTCATGCAATAAAGCAATTTTTTTAGTTGGTCCCAGTAGAGTGCAAAGCATCCAAAGGACCTGGATGTAGACTTTAGCTATTTCAGCCTGAAGACATCAACAAAGGAAAACAATGATGCAAACACTGCACTGAGAATTCTCTTCAGTTCATAGTTGGAAGCACATAAATCACATGGCCATCTAATGGATTAATGGTAAATTCAGAGTAGAGACATTTCCTGATGTGCAATAACTATAACTTTCAAGACCATAACTGAACACCTGTGGACAGAATCTTGATAATTTTCTTGCGTAGAGAAAGGACACAAACAGGCACAAATAAGGAAAACCCAAACTCTTATTGAACAGGTAAATACAAAACAGCCCTTCTGATGATCACCTTTTAAAACTGGATTTGATTAATCTGGACAAATATACTTTCTGAATGCTGCTAAAATGAGCGTTGGCAAACTTTAAAGGGAATTTATTTTCTGTGACAGTGGTCTCAAAGAGAAGGTTTTAGAAATTTCTTAGCGAGACAAGAAGAGAGTCCATCACATCTGCCACTCAGCTTTCCAGGAGTTATAGTCCTCCAAGCAGTCCGGTCTCAGGCCATGTACAGTTTTAAACATCATCATAAAAAATTGACGTGGAAGCAGAATGGATTGGAAGCTTATAACGGGGAGGAATTTGTGAGTTGCAATTTTAGCAAAGACCTTCATCTAAAAGTATGTTATTCTTTCCTTAAGTTCCTTCAAGAGTTTTAAGCTATGTTTGAATGGTACAGCAAATAAACATGTAAAAGAAATGCAGCAAAACAAATCCTAGTGTCTAAAGCTATTGCCAGTTTTTTGTTTGTTTGTTTGGTTGGTTGAACATTGGTCTTGAATATTTGATATTTGATTATGCTCAAAAATTCATTTGCATATGAATATTGAATGATGGTTCTAATGATAATCAAGTCCATTATTTATTGCTTGCCAACTGTGTATACAGCACCATAGAAAACATGAGGTTACATCTTTTTAATCTTCATAAAAGTACTGAAAGATATTATTATCCCCATTTAACTTTTAGTGAACACTGAGGCTCTCAGTAGTTTTGAAAGCTGCTGGTGTTAAACTGCTGGCATTGACAGAATTCTGAAGTCTGTCAAAGGCTAAAGTCTAAACTTTTTATACCAGCCTGTCTGATCCTATGCCAGAGAATGTGCTTCATGTTTTTCTGTATGCAATTGCTTTGAGTATCTGATAAACTCTATGAGGTAGATACTAATATGTCTATTTCAGATGATGAAACTGAGGTAAAGGGTTTTGCCAAGTGCCAAAGCATCTTCAACTAGGTAACGGCATAGCTTGTATTGGAATGCAAGTTTGTGATATTCCAAAGTCCATATTCAATTAAAAATACTATGTATCCTCTCAAATATTAAACAAACAACTTGGATAAGTGTATTCTTGGAAGTTTTTCTGGACATGACAAATTTGAATGGGACAATAACATAATATCTAGTTGTGGGCTCCTTTTCCTTTTTATAATATTTCTCTCAATGACCTACTTGTGTATCTTTCTGAAGAGAGAGCAGATGTGTTTTGTTCTACCTATATTTAATCATGACTAGTTTACTTGTACCATCTATTTAATAGCTATGTCTCGGCCACGTGATTGTCATGGTTATCCATCTACCAGGAGGGAACAATCACACTTCTTTGCCTAGCATTCACTCTCTGAAAAGCAGGCATAAATACATAAAGAACTTCATGATGATTTTCAAGCAAGGGTGGAAGAGAAAGTACCAATTCCTTAATTCAAAAATATTCAACCTGAAGTAGGCATGCAAGGCTTTTTTCTGGACAGAGTTCATCTATACTTGAGGACATTTTTACTGGTGAGCTAGAGGCTGATAGCATGCCTTTTCTATTTGCCCAGTGGTACACTGGTAAACTGTTTTGTGTGTGTGTGTGTGTGTGTGTGTGTGTGTGTGTGTTGCAGGATGGGGTTAGTGATTTGTAGCTTTGGCAAATTTATGATGTAAATATGCCCACCATGGCCAATTTCAAGCAACCATTGTGACCTAACTGAACACGGAGTTGGAGAGAGAGATGCCAAAGTGGCTCTCCCAAGCCAGTTGGGAGCCCTAGGAGTCAACTCCAACACAGCACTGCATAGGTTCCTACATGATCTAGGGCTTCAGCCGGCTCTTCTCACTTCATCTTCTTCCTTGACTGGCTCTCTCTTCTGCTCTGCTTTTAGTTGTGTCTTCTTTTCATCTTCAGAACTTACACTCTGCATAGATTTCTCAGGCATGGACATTTCCTCTCATCCTTCAGAACACCCTTCAAATGTTATTTTCTAAGAGAAGTATTTCTTCCTTCAACAGCCTACAGGATATAGTGCTAAATCTCTCCCCACCCTCCCACATTACTATGTATAGAATCAACTTTTTTGTTTTCTTTACGACACTTAGAGAAAAGAAAAAATGTCCAATTATATTTTATGAATTTTGTTATTGTTGCTTCTCTCTGATAGAATATAAACTTTAGAAGACAGGGACTATCAATAAGGAACTACCTTATTTACTTTTATATTTTTAGCATGTAATGGAGTTTTGGCACATAGTAGGTATTCAGTAAATGTTTTTAAAATAATAAGTAAAGAGGCACAGGTTGTTTACAACAGCTTCAGTGACTATATTGAGTTTGATAAAGACATGTAATTATCTATAATTTTGACCTGCTTACCTGTTACAGGGGCAGCTTGGGGATAAAATAATTGTTTGGGAGGAATAATTATTGAACCTAAATGCAAGGAGACTTTTAAGGGGTATCTACTATCTCCTTGTTAGATCAAATTAGGTATAAAAATTCATTTTAAAAAATCAAAACTCTTTGTATTGATTTTGTCATGTTAAAGCTTTTCATTTAAATAGATAAAAATATATAACAATATCTCTATTCATCTAATAGACACATGTATTAGAAGTAGAGATATAGTATTTATATGTAGAATTACCATTGTAAATTTTATTTACAAACTAGTGATTTTTTTTCCATCCTAAATGGTGTGTTTGGAAGTAGGCCCTTAAGATGTGTCCTGAGAGATGATGTACAACTGTGCAATCTTTGCAGTCTTGTCTGAAGTTCAGTAGGGCATCACCTCATATCTGTCACCTCCCTTCCCCGTGTTATTCCATTTTTCTTATTCTAGGCCCTGAGATTGCATTTTCCAACAATGTATTGGCACTTAGAGTATAGCTCAGGCTCCATTGCTACAGGATATTCTATTTTAGAAATTAATGTGTCACTAAATACAATTGGACAATTAAGCCCAAAACAATGTTGAGTGATGCTCCATGTCAAAATCTGTAAAACCAATTCAGAGACTTAGTTTTGGGTTCCCTGGTCTCCAGTCATCATCAATTTCTGTTTTTGGAATATTTTTGCTGGCTTCACGGGCAAGGCCCATCTCCATTATTCTATTTTCATTCCCAATGGCCTCTTGTTCCACCCACCACATTCTCCACCATGAATCTCAGAAAGCTAAGACTTTAATTATTTACTTTAGAATGTATTAAATTAAATAATGGAATCTACTAATTTAATAAATGTCACAGTTTGGTACCTTCGTACACTATGGAAGTCATGGAAGCAGGGGAGGGGGACTGAAACACACACAGGATATGATTTCTACTCTAAAATGCCACCTCTAATGTGGAGTAGAAGACTGTTAGAAACATAAATAAAATCCGCATTTGTGACTGAGCAAGCTAATGATATTGAGCTTCAAAAGTAGACACAATAAAATTCTGAGATAGATCATATTGTTTACAATTTGCAGAAGAGAAATGGAAGCTTTGAAAACTTAAGTAATTTGCTCAAGTAATATAGCTAACTCCAGAATTTTCATTGTAAAATTATTAACCTCCAAGAATTATTATTAACCTTTCCATAGAATGTATGACTTGATGACACACAAGAGAGAGATAAGCACATGCTCTGGGAAAACTAGTGATGTCAAGATGGTAGGTGGTAGATGAAAGGAGATGGTTTAGTGTAATGTGTAATTGAGTTAATTTGAATTTAAGAAATTTTAATGGATTGGTGTGGCACCTACTTAGCTGACAGTGGATAATTATGTTCCAGTAAACCTTAGGGAATGAGTAGGAGAGCATCAAAATATGCCTTCATTTGTCCTGGTAATAGCAGCAAGAGCAGTATGAGGAGTGGAGTTACCTGAAATACTAGCAGTAGCAGAAGGACTACACAGCAACGGTAGAAAGGCTCCTATGTGCAAGGCCATGTGCTAAGCACCTTACTGAGCCTGTGTTATTTAATTTGAGCCTAATGATCATCTTTTAATGTAGACAAGTGTAATGGTTAATTTTATGTGTCACTTGGCCAGGCAACAGTACCCAGTCGCTTGGCCAAGTACCAATATAGATGTTCCAGTGAAGGTAATTTTTAAAGATGTGATTAATACTTAAATCAGTAGTCATTGAATAAAGGTTAACAATTAAATCAGTAGATTTTGAGTAGAGAAGATTATCCTCCAAAGTATAGGTGGATGTTGGTGGGCCATATCCAGTTATTTGAAGGCCTTGAAAACAGAAATGGAGGTTTTCTGAAAAGGAAGGAATTCTTGAACCTTCAAATTCAAGACTGAACACTAAATCCTGCATGAATTTTCAGACTGCCAGTCTGCCCTGCAAATTTTGGACTTTCCAGCCCCCACAGTCTTGCAAGGTAATTCTTTATAATCTCTCTCTGCTGTCTCAGGGAACACACACACAGACACACACACACAAACACACAAGCATACAAACACACACCAACCATTGGAGAACTCTAATCCAACTTTATTATCCGCTGTTGAAGATTCATAGCAAATAATGCGCATCAGATGGTGAACTGGTCTTCCTTTTATTAGTTTATCTATGAAGAGAGTCCTTATATTTTAAGAATTGACAAAATAAACTACATAATATGTGGGCACCATTCAAAAGTGAACAACTGCAATGCTACAGCCCCTTTCTGGGAAATGCCTTAAAGGCAGTGTTGAAGAGAAGTTTTCTCATTGGGCAAAATTTGAGCAGCACATCTATCTGGTCATTCATTTTGCTTGGAAGAAAAAATGGCCAGACATGCTATCATATACCAATTTATGGGCTGTGGCCAATAGTTTGGATGATGGTCATGGAATTGGAAGGAACAATCACTGGAAATTTGCTGATAAGGAAAGAAGTATGTGGATGTAGTTCTCTAAATGCATAAAAAAGATGAAGATATCTGTGTCTCATGTGCAGGCTCACCAAAGGTGATCACAGCAAAGGAGGACTTTAATAATGAAGTGAGTAGTATGATTTGTTCTGTGGATACCAGTCAGCCTCTTTCCCCTAACACCCCTGTCATCTGTCATCGTCCAATGGGCTCATGAACAAAGTGGCCATGGGGGCAATGGTGGAGGTTATGCCTGGGCTCAGCAATGTGGACTTCCTCTCATTGAGGTTGACTGGGCCACATCTACAGCTAAACATCTGATCTACCAGCAGCAAAGAATAACACTGAGCCCCCAGTATGACACCATCTCCATTCTCTGGGGTGATAACTAACTACTTGGTGACGGATTGATTACATTGAACCATTTCCATCATGGAAGGGGTGGCATTTTGTTCTTACTGTAATAGACCATTGGGATGTGGATTTGACATCCCCATACTTGGTGCCTCTACCAAAACTATCATTCATGGACTTACAGAATGCCTTTTCTATCATCACACCATAGTACTCCAGACAACATTGCTTCTGATCAAGGAACTCACTTCATAGGAGATGAAGTGCAGCAATGTGGCCATGCTCATGAAATTCACTGGTCTTACCATATTCTCTATCACCCTGAAGCAGCTGGCCAAATAGAATGGTGGAATGGCCTTCATAAGATCATTTACAGTGCCAGCAAGGTAACAATACCTTGTAGGGCTGGGGCAAGGTTCTGGAAGAAGTGATATATGCTTTAAATCTTTGTCCAATATAGCCAGGATTCACAGGTCCAGGAATCAAGGTGTGGAAATGGGAATAGAAAAAGTAAGTAATTCTGAACTTCTAGTAGTGTGAAATAAAAATTTAAAAAGAAAAAAAAAAAGAAAAAGTAAGTATTACCTATTACCTCTAGTGATCTGTTAGCTAAATTTTTGCTTCCTGTCTGCATAACCTTGTGCTCTGCTGAACTAAAGATTTTAGCTCTGACAGGGAATAGGCAGAGGGACTCATAGGCAGGGGGTGGAAGCTGTACTTGCAGTGAGAATAGGATGGAAACATATTTATTTTGTTGACTCCTGGAATACAAGGACTCTCTTCATAGATAAACTAACAAACTGAACACCAGTACACCATCTAATGCACATTTTTTATTTGAATTTTCAACAACAGTTGATGAAATTATATTAAGGTACATATATTTATATATGTGTATATATATATATATGTGTGTGTGTGTGTGTGTGTGTATATATATAGAGAGAGACAGAGGGAGAGAGAGAGAGAGAGATTCTAAGGAATTGTCTCATGCAACTGTGTGCCTGGCAAGTCTATAATACGTGGGGTAATCCAGCAGGCTGGAAATTCCAACAGAAGTTGATGTTGTAGTCTTGAGTCTAAAGGCAATCTGGAGGCAGAATCCCTTCCTTTTTGGGAAACCTCAGGCTTTGCTCTTAGACCTTTAACTGATTGAATGAGGCCCACCCACATTATGAGGGATAATCTGGTTTACTTGAAGTCTACTGATTTATATATATTAATCACATCTAAAATATCCCTTCATAAGCAACATCTAGACTAGTGTTTGACCAAACAACTGGACACCATAGCCTAGCCAAGTTGACACATAACATTAACCATCATGACAAGGATATATTTTGTATTCCTTTAATAGATGTGAATGCTGAGATTCCAAGCTATCGAATAGCTCTCCAAAATCATATAGCTTATAAATGGCAGAACTAGGATTAAAAGCCTTTTAAGCCTGATTAAAAGTCTATCCTTTTACCCCAAATAGCTTCCTTATGTTGGCTAATTTTATAGTATTAATATCTTAAATGATAAATGCAAGTTAATACATTTCCCCCATTTTCCTTGTGTAAGTGATTCTGGAACACTCAACTCTGTATGTTGCAATCTCAGGTTCAGGACCATCACCTCCATAGCAACCACTATAGATGTCTGCTCTGATTAAGGCTGACCTTAATATTGATTCCTTATGTATAGAAGCATAATGAAAAAAAGACAAAAATTACTATGGGGTTGGGTGTTCAAAGTGGATAAGTTAATGAGCTGTGTGGACCACAGAAAGCTCAAGAATGTTGGAATTAAAAAGAAAAATGATATTGCCTTTGGTTTATCATTTTAAAGAGGAAAATTTATTTTCTTTGTTTTTTTGTTCTATTTCAGCAGCACAAGGTATTATACATGCAAATATTAAGAATTAGGTGTTGAGAGACATGTTTAGTTTTTTAAATAAAATAATGTATGCACATATACCTTTCAAAACTTTTATACCTGCTATGGTTCTTTATAGTATTATCATTTCTGTATATTTATGATCTACCTATTTTCCTAAAGGCAATTTTTACTTTTCATGTAAATGCAAACTTTGTTTTGTTTTGTTTGTTTTTCTTCATACTTTGATATGTTTTCTGAGTTCTATGTGCTTTAAGATAACATTTATATATATATATATATATTGGATTGCTCCCTTGGCTTTACTTTTGACTCATAAATTATTCACCAAAATTTCTTCTCCAGGTTGGTCTTTGAAGGTGCTATACTGTGAATAACTAAGTTAAAATGTTATGGAAGAAGGAATGATTTTCTTTCTCATGCATTTGATATAGGAAACATTAAAGGTGTGGTTTTATCCTTTGGAATGTGCTTTGACCCCATGATATATGGCATAGAATTATGAAGACATAGAGGTTATGCTAACATCTTTTCTTGAAAGTTGCTATACTTTGTTTTACTTTTTCATATTTTTATATGATAGAATAAAAGCTTAGTGATTTTTAAATGAAATTATAGTTTTGTAATAAAAAAGTTATCAATTTTCAAATGTCCTAAAATAATAATATATTTTAGCCAGATTTTAAAATATTGATAAGTGTGTGTGTGCAAAAAGGAATCACTGTACAGTTTAAGAATTAGAAGTAGCACTAGCAGGCTATATTTCCAAATTGAATCTTTCAATTTTATTTATCTTTTCTTAGGATTATTTCTGAACTATCCATTATAACTTCTGTGACTGTAGGTGTTATATTTAAACTTGAGGTCTACTCATAGTATTTATTCTTTCACTAAAGGTCCTTTGGACATTCTTTATTAAGTATGTACCATCTTATCAAGATACCTTCATATGGCAAGTTACAGACAACACTAATTTATAAATTATTAATGGAATGAAGACAGCGTATAGTTCTTTCCAGTTTTCCTTTCTTCAAGAAAAATAGCAAAGTACTTGAAATTCCTTTGTATTTTGACAGGCATGTATGTTCCAACGTGCTCAATTACATAGTAACAAATCATAATATAGCACACACAAAAATCACCTCTAAGCTTTGTACATATACATATTGCAAAAGAGATGAGAGTTGTTTAACGGAATACTTTGCAGCAATGCTTTTCAGGATATAAACCAGGTAACACAGGCTTTGTTGAAAGGGTCAGGCTTGACATCTATTGGGCACTAATTGTTGATAAATAGCAGGAGTGAACATGTTCTCCGAGATTTACATCAGGAGATTATGGTGGCCAGCCGATCTTAATGGCAGAAGTACCCTTGAGATCCTAAGTCCCGAGAAATCCGGCACAACTAGCTGTCAGTGTGACTTGACAGAGCACAGAGAGATTCCAGGAGTCACAAAGTACTTGAGTTTAACTTGCAGAAGTTTGGACACCAAGGGAACTATTTCAGGAATCTTCAGGATGTATGCTAAGTTTGTCTTTTGCCTGAGGTGGTCCCCAATTATGTATGCCACAATTGCAAGCTGGTCTCTCTGCTAAAGGAGAAGGTTAAAGGGCTCCAGGAACATCTCTTTATGTGCTGAGGTTTGTAAAAGGCTAAAAGGCTAAATTGTGTCAAGAAAGAATGTGAGAAATCATGCAAGAATGAAACCTGAAAGAAAAAAAAATGCCAACAAGAAAGAGACAATATCAATGAAAATAATATGTGAGAGAAAAAAATTAATAGAGAAGAAAGTAGAAAGAAAGGAAAACTATGCATCTGGATTTGTAAACCATTACAAAGCCTTTCTACTAAAGAGTGAATTGAGAATATTAGAAGAAGCAGAATTCTATGTTTCGTGTACTAATATAGACGCCAATAAAGAAAAGCAAGTGCTTTTTTTCTGCTAATATTCACTCAGTGATTAACTCATTTATTCTATTAATTTAAGTATTGTCAAACTTTGTAGTTACGTAGTGCTTCCCTGCTCAGGACTATGGAATTTTGATTTGTAGCTATGACACGACAAATGGCATGTTCTTTAACTGCAAAGAGCATGAGGGAGACAGCTAACTCATTGAACTTCAAACTTTTAATGGATTCTGCTGATCTGAAGCATTTCTCTAGTGATTTTCTTAATCCTGTGTGGCAAAATGCATAGTAAGTATTTTACTATTTTATTTTTTATGTGGGGTATATATTTTAGAAAATGAAAAATAGGCAAGAGGAATTGAACATTTGTTATGTTAAATGTATTTGGACAATGAATTTTAATAGTGGAAAAATACTTTTTAGGTTTAAAAAAGACAAAATAATGAGGTGGGAGGAAGAATCACCAGCTGAGAAACCCATGTATCATGTTAAGATACATTGGAAAAGAGAAAGAAAGAAAGGTAAATAAGTTTCTGAAATTAGATCTTTTAGAAGAAATTGTATTTCAAGTAATTCTTGTGTTAAACAATTCTAATAGGGAATAATAGAAATAAGTGCTAAGGATATTACTTGTGAACTTATATACAGTTTGTACATATAAGAGTGTGCCTATTAATTTAAATAGGAATGTAGAAACTTTCAGTTTCTAGTCCCGCATATAAGGAGCTTAGAAGTCACCACTCTGTCTTAACAACAAGCAAAAAACTGAACTAAAAAAATCAAAAACTCTTCTTATAACCACAAACGAAGTGAGGTCACAGGGCAAACCACTGCCCTCAAAACTAGAGAGTCATACCAGCAAATGCAGAGAATCGCAACTTACTGGAGTGGAATCCCATGAACAGAAATCTCCCCAGGAATCAGTGCAAGGGTAGGAAAACCTGAACGGTAATTTATGAATTGTTGGACTCTCAGTGTCCTCAAGTCTGAGAGTCAAAAATTGCAGAAAGACCCAGTTGTAGGGAGGTCCCCATGCTTTGATGTTACCTCCAAAATCTCAACCTGGTACTCATAGTGAATAGCAGAGGAAAATTCTCTTATGCTTCTGACAGGGGAAGGAGAAAAATAACCCTTTTGAAATATACTATTTTCTTTTTCTTAACAAGATATTTGCACAGAGGAAACTATTTAATCAGAGCCTAACTTGTTGGGGTTTTATCAGAGCTTAACCTACAGGGGGGAAGGAAAATATTTCACTCCTGTCCACTCTTGCCTTCAATGTGGAGAAGGGAAATACAAAACTCCAGCCCACCTTAGTGATTCCGTCTCACCAAAGGGGGAAATAGCCCTGAGAAGCACTTGTGAAATTCGCAATCCAGTGACACAAGCTTACTAAAAGACTAAGATCTAATTATAGGATTGCAGAAAGCTTTTCCTCCCCCAAAACATAACCACCACATCACAAAAAGCATATTTATAGAAGGTCCTTTTACACAGTACATACTGTTCAGCTATTAAGAAAAAATTACAAGACATACTACAAGGCAAAAAACACAATTTGAAGAGACAGAGCAAACATCAGAACCAGACTCAGATATGGCAAGTATGTTGGAATTATCAGACTGGGAATTTAAAACAACTATAATTAATACACTAAGGGCTTTAATGAAAAAGTAGACAGAATGAAAGAATACATGAGAAATGTAAGCAAAGAGGCAAAAAATACAAAAAGAAACAAAAAGAAACACTAGAGATTTAAAAAACTGTAATAGAAATTAATGCACTTTGATGCACTTATTACTAGACTAGACATGACGAGAAAACAATTGCTGAGTTTCAGAATGTCTCTGTAGAAATCTCCAAAATTGAAAAACAAAGAGAAAAAGGTGCTCCTTCAAACAACAACAACAACAACAAAATACCAAGAACTGTGGGACAACTACAAAAGTAACATGGATGTTGTATGTAATGGGAATGTCAGAAGAAGAAAGAAAAAGAAGAAATATTTAAATCAATAATGACTGAGAATTTCCCTAAATTAATGTTGGATACTAAAACAGATATTTAGGAAACTCAGAGAACACCAAGCAGCATACTGCCAAAAAACAAAACAAACAAACAAAAAAACCTAAAAACAAAACAAAAACCACACCTGTGCATATCTTTTCAACTGTAGAATATTAAAGATATGCCAAGAATACATAACAATTCTTACTGTGTATATATCTAACAACTAACAATAGAATATCAAAATATGTGAGGCAAAAACTGATAGAATGGCCAAAAAAAAAAAAAAAAAAATAGATGAATCCTAATTGGAGACTTCAACAACCTTCTATCATAAAGGGAAAGATCCACCAGGCAAAAAATCAGTAAGGATGTGGTTGAACTCAACAACAGTATTAATTAACTGGCATTTATTGAATACTTTATCTAATGAGATTAACATTCCTGATAATCTCATTCAAAACACACCAAGATGTACTATAAAGTGGGCCATAAAACACACCTTAAAAACTTAAAAGAATAGAAACCAAAGTATGCTACTTGATGTAGTCAAGATGTCTACAGATTATTTAGACAAATTTATTAACAGATTCAATGCATTCAATGAATTAACAGATTCAATGCAATCCCAATCAAACCCCAAGCAAGTTATTTTGTGCATATAGGCAAAACAATTCTAAAGTTTATATGGAGAGGTAAAAGACTTAGAATAGCCAACACAATATTGAAGGAAAAGCAAAAAGTTTGAGGACTGACACTACCTGACTTCAAAATTTATGATAAAGCTGTAGCAATCAAGACAATTTGGTATTGGCAAAAGAGTAGGCAAATAGATTATTGGAACCAAATAGGGAGCCCAGAAATAGATCCAAATTAATGTAGTCAACTGATCTTTGACAAAGAAGCAAAAGTAACATGATGGAACAAAGATAACCTTTTCAACAAATGGTGCTGAAATGACTGAACATCCATATGAAGAAAAAAATCAGTCTAAACACAGATCTGTCACTTGACATAAAGTAACTCAAAATGAATCTTAGACCTAAATGCGAAACTATAAAACTCCTAGAATATAGTGTAGGAGAAAATCTAGATGATTTTGGATTTGGTGATGACTTTTTAAATATAATACCAAAGGCATGATTTGTGAAAGAAATAATAGATAAGGTGGACTTAATTATAATTAAAAATTTCTTCTCTGTAAAAGATATTGTCAAAGAAATGAAAAGATAAGCCACAAATAGGGAGAAAATATTTGCAAAAAAAATATATGATACAGGACTGTTATCTAAAATATGCAAAATACTCTTAAAACTCAACAGTACAAACAAACAACCTAACTAAAATACAGGCCAAAGACCTTAACAGACAACTTACCAAAGAAGATACAGGTTGGGCATCCTTAATCCAAACATCCAAAATCTGAAGTCCTCCAAAATTCAAAACTTTTTGAGCACTGACAGGACACCACAAGTGGCAAATTCCACACCTGACCTCATGTGATAGGTGGCAGTCAAAATGTAGGTGCACAACACCTATTATTCATTATCGTCAAGGGAAAAAAGACTCTCCCAGACCACTTCCCCTGCAACATATCCACAAGGGATAATAAAATGTCATGTGTGTAGGCTGTATGCACTAAGTGCAGGTTCCCCACTATGTCCCTTATGGGGCTAAGACCAATGTGCATTACTCGTTTTTTTTTTTGTTTTTTTGTTTTGTTTTTTTTTTTTTTTTTTTTTTTTTGCTTATTATCTGCTATGTGGTGTAAAAATATTTTTGAAAATGTCAGAAAGGCCTGCAGATACCCCTATGGGTAACGCTGATAAGAAAAAAGAGGAAGCATTTATGTTACTATGTTTATCTGTAGCATATAAAGTCAAACTGTTGGAGAAACTGGACAGTGGTGTTAGTGTGAAATGTCTTACAGAAGAGTACAGTGTTGGAATGACCACAACACATGACCTGAATAAACAGAAGTATAAACTTTTGAAGTTCTATGCTGAAAATGATGAACAGAAATTAATGAAAAGTAGAAAATCACTGCGTAAAGCTAAACATAAAGATGTTAGTTGTGTATAGAAAGAGTGCATGCATCAGGGTTGCATTGAATGCATGCATTTAATTTTATGCTGATCCTGAAACAAAGATCTATCACAATAAACTGAAAATGGAAGGGGACTGTGAATATTCAACAAGTAGGTTGCAGAAATTTAAGAAAATACAAGACAAAAAAGTTTTAAAGATTTATGGTGATAAAACATCTGCCGATCATGAAGGAGCAGAGAAATTCATTGACAAGTTTACCAAGGTCATCACTGATGAAAATCTACCACCAGAACAAGTCTGTGCTGCTGATGAAACATCACCATTTTGGCGTAATTGCTGCAGAAAGACACTTACAACGTGTTATAAGATAACCCCTGCAAGGATTAAGGATGCCAAAAACAGAATAACTGTGTTGAGATGGGCTAAGGCACCAGGCATGCACAAGTGTAAACTTGATGTGTGGGCAAAAGCTTGCGTCCACACTGTTTTCAAGGAGAGAACTTCTTACAAGTTCACTATGCTAACAAAAAGGCACGGACCACTGTGGACGTCTTTTCTGGTTTGTTTCACAGATTGTACTAGTGGCTCCTGTTCACTCCAGGGAAGCTAGACCAGGTGATGAATGCAAGATTTTGTTATTCCTTGACAACTGTTCTTCTTATCCTTCAGCTAAAATTCTCATCAAAAATAATGTTTATGCCATGTACTTTACCTCAAATGACTTTATTAATTAGGCATGTGACCAGGATATCCTTAGATTAATGAAGAAAACATATAAAACACTTTCTTGCACAGCATGCTAGCAGCATTGAGGAGAGGCAGGGGTGTGGAGGGTTTTCAAAAGGAGCTTAGGGTAAAGGATATCATATATACTTTTGTCAATGCTTAGAACACAGTGACTAAAGACACAGTTGTGTGTGCCTTGCAAAACCTCTGGCCTGTGACCATGTTCAGTGATGATGATAAATTAAGTGTTGACTTTGAAGGATTCCATATATCAAGTGAGAAAATAGTGATGTCTTACCTCCTTACACGTGCAAGAAATATACCTTCAGTGTCTGTCAATAAGCTGGAGGAAGTAAATATTGAAGATGTTTTTCACATTGATAATGAGACTCTAGTTCATTCATTGATGGTGAAACAGCTAAAATAGTTATGAATCAAGGTGATTGGGATAATAGTGATGATGTAGATGATGTTGTTAACACTGCAGAAAAGTGCCTATAGATGAAGTGGTAAAAAAAATATGTGGTGGGTTTTTAAAGGACTGGAGCAGTGTGCATTCGTAACAGAAAAAGAAATCATGTCATTTTATAAAATCAAAGAGAAACTTCTAAGGCAAAAGCCACTACTAATGAGGCAGATGACATTAGAGGAAACACTTTAAAAAGCCATCCAGCAGAATACCTCCTTATCCCTAGAGGACCCACAGACTGGTCCCTTGACTGCTTTAAATGTTTCTTCTTACCTAAAAAAAAATACAGTGTACGGTAACCTTTAATCAAAACACAGCATTATAGGTAGAGACTGAAAGCTTGTCACTGTGTGTTGTTGCTGTTCTTTAACAACTGATACAGTATCCAGTGCTGCTACTGTACTGCTCAGTTAACCTGAACACATTATTTTTTCACTGTGTGCTACTCTAACTGTGGATACATGTCATTATACATTTATCCAGACCCACAGCATTTACAACACTAAGAATGAAGTCTTATGTAAACTATGGACTTTGGATGATAATGATATGTCAATGTAGGTTCATCAATTGTAACAAATATAACACTGTGCTGGGGGATGTTGATAATAGGGTAGGCTGCTCATGTCTGGGAGCTGTATGGGAAGTTTCTATACTTTCTGCTCTATTTTGCTGAGAACATTAAACTACTCTAAATAACAAAGTATTTCTGAAAATAAAAATTGGAATGCATTTTCATTTAAGGAAGAGAAAATAATTTTATAGGTATATGTTTGAGGTTTAAAGTAGATCAATGGGAGGAAAAATTCAAAATAATCTCAGGGAAAAAAATCCAAGAAGATTAGCAATTTATATATGAGAATTATTGAACAAGGGATTAGATTCAGGTAGAAATTAATTGCTTTAGTTAAAATTTAAAAAGAAGTAATTTGGTTATTGAAACAAATTTTAGCCTATTTAATTAAAAAGAAAACCATAGTTTTCTTTGATTATAAAATATGTACATGATAAAATTAATGTAAAATTTCTGTCTAAGCACCTACAAAATGTCTCATTCTGGTAAATGATAAAATATGACTTGAAATTCATTTTATCTGATGTGAGATATCACATGCATTTTTCAGTTCAGCTAATGTATTTCTTAGTTCCATGATTTTTGTGGGTTTTTTTTATTATTTCAATCTTTTTGTTAAATTTCTCTGTTAAATTTTTGAATGTATTTTCTGTGTTATCTTAGAGTTTGCTGAATTTCTCTTTTTATGTTACTATCTTTTAGTAAATTGTTGTAGATATTTTTTATTCTTGATCTGAGAGCTCACATATTTCCCTTTTGTTGGAGGTTGGACTCTGCTTCCTTGCTTTGTCCATTTGAAGAGCTTCCTTATTTGCTGTTGTTTCTTATGGATATATGTCTATGTCTTTGCATTGAAGGATTAGTTATTTATTCCAGTCTTTGCTTTCTGGGTTCATTTGGTTTCTCTAGCAATATGTGTTTAGAGGTCCTGTGCAACTTGCATACTAACTTTAGCCCTAGATCACTGCCTCCTATTAGGTATTAGATGATGCCTTTGTCCAGGTTTGCCACAGCTTGCACGAAAGTTTGAAGTGCTGCTTTATCGTGGATGTCAGGATCTCAAAGGGAATTCCCCAGCTAGGTGAAGAGGGTGTCTGGTGATTTATGCCCAAAGGGCCATGAGGTGCATCTCTTACAGCATGCTCTTTCCAAACTACCTCTTTGATTTAGCATCTCCTTTGTCAAAGATGGAGAACAGCCCTGGAGTTTCACATCCTGAGGTTTTTAGCCCTACTCCCAGTGTCTGTCTCCAACTGCCCTCAGAGGTTCTTCTCCCTAAGGCACTCAGAATACTTCCCATGCATTGAGTGAGGAACAGCTTTCCTATGTAGGAACCAAGATAATGTGGAAGTTGGCTGTCTGTCTCAATCTCACTTTGTCCAGTGTAGATACCATTAGTCTAGGAGACTTTTCCACCTGGTGCCTTACAGTTTGAAGGAGAGACATCATAGTTAGAGAAGCCCATTTCTCCTAGCTTCTGCTCACTTCTTTGTGGCTCCGGGGTTCATAACAGCCTCAGTTTTGAGTTCTGGGATATTGTTAGAGATAATCTTCATGCTGCTTAGTTTTTTTGTTTGTTTGTTTCCTGTGGGGGAGAATGAAACCAAATTGCTTCTACCCCTCCATTTTGGAGATTTCACTCTTTCCTGATACATGATAACATACAATAAATCATATAATTATAATTATATGTATATCAAGGAAGCCATGAATAGAATTTAATTGGAGTTAGAAAAAAGTTGGTAATTGGACATAATGAGTAATTTGAGTTTCTCAGAGATTTCAGTACTAATTTGGCCTTTTTTCAATTATTAATGCACATTATAAATAACAATATATGTTCCAAAGAGCATCTTATTTGCAAGGATAGAGTGACAAATAAGATATGAGTAGTCCCTGACATTGTAGAGTTACAATCCAGTAATTGTTTGAAAATCTCTATGATATAAAAAGTCTAAACTACTATGTGAGCCTCCCAAAAAGTTTAGCTCTCTGGGAAAATGGAAATCACAGAAAGCATAAGAATGTGCAGGCTATTATCCAGCCAGAAATGGAGTCGGGACTGGCGTCTGGATGATGCTCGTTAAGCAACTCACTCACCCTAAGAGGGGCAGCATTAGCTCAGAAGAAGGAGTAGCTCTTACCATTTATCTTCTCAGAGGGCATGTTTTTCTATTTTAAATCATGCAAAAACTCTGTAAATGCTTAATATGGCCCAGAAATTATTTAGCTAAAATGTCTTTATCTATATCCATAAATTGCCTTCATATACTTAAAATATTGGATTGTATAAAGAAGACAGTTAAAAAGTTGCATGAATATATAAAATTGTATAAAGAAGACAAGAGTTCCATATGTGATACACTGAATGAAAAACACTAAGGATAAAGAAAGTATATAAAGAAAATGAAAGATATTTCTTGGGTATAGGACTAATTTTTACATTAACAGATGATAAAGGAAAAGCAGAACTTCTCAATGTCTCAATTTCTCCTTTTCATAGCCATTTTTACCTATAAAATGCCCATTATTAACATTTGTATTAAGATATTATTGAAGCCCTAGCCAAGCCAAGAAAATAATAAAAATAACTTAGCAACTTTAAATGTATTCAAACGGCTATAACCAGATGAATCACATCCTAGACTGCAAAGGAGTTCTATAGGTAGAATCAAAGTATAATTGTTAATAAACTTTGTAAAATGTGGGTAGATTGATTAGATACCATGATACTTTGAAGTAGATCAAAGTAGATTTGGAAACTACAGACTAACAAATTTCATATTGATTCCAAGGAAACTATAAATAGAAATATTTATAGCATAGAGATAAAGCGTGGGACTCTCTAGTTAGACAGAAGTGGGTTTGATCTCTGGCTTCACAATTTAATATGTCTGTGTCTTTATGAAAATTAACTATGTTTTCTAAACTCTGTTTACCTCATATGCAAAATGTATGAAATAATAGTTTCTACCTAATGATGATGTTTAAAAGACTTTTAAAAATCTAACATTAGGATATTGCTCAGAATAAAATTAGCACTGAAAACATAATTTTATAAATAATAATATTGTAGATGACAAAATAAAGTACACTAGCAGAGATGAGCAAAGTCAGCACAGATTTTTCTAGTAGTATGTTGAAGGAAAAAGTGCTTTGATCATGTTAAGTAGCATTTTAATCAACTACTTGAACTTAGAAAGAAATGGCATACTAATCAAAACATAAAATGATTAAAGGTTAGAAACCATGGTGAATGTGATAAGAAAAAAAATTGGGATTTTAAAATATCTCAGAAATATAAAATGGGCAAAAGAAGATACAAAATGTTATACCTGTAAATATGAATCCATGTATTTAGATGAGAAAAACTGATTGTAATATAAAAAGACAGTGAAATAGCTATTTATGGGGGGAAAATTACTTTGAGATTTTTTTATTTACTAGAAGCTTTGTATGATTTAACAGTGTAATGTGGTTCTATAATAACTTACATAAACACAGATGAAATTGTAATATCACAATATTTTATTACAAAGGACACTATTTTGATAACCCCTTGATAACTGAAAGGGTAAGTAGAAGTGCAGTACAATGTCTGGTATACAGTAAGCACTTGATAAAAACTCATTTTCTTCTACTTACCCACAGAAGGCAAAGATTAAATATATATGGCCTTAGGAAATAATTCTTAGCTAGTGAGATATTATATCAGAGATGAAGAAGTGTAGTTTGACAGAGTAAAGTGATTTCTAGTTGTGATTCTTAAGGGAAGATGATGCAGGATTTTCCCAGAGTATATCAGCATTTGGGGTGAAGTAGGGGAGCTGGAGAGGAGATAAGAACAGCCAAATTTGTACAATTATCAAGATGACAGAGATTTAAAATGTTAAGAACTGTCTTTCTAAGGGGAAACGCTGGGACACTTTTGCTAGAATTTGGAGGAGAATACATTTTAATAATGTACACCTTTTTAATATTTCAAAATGTAAATATTTTAAATTTAAAATATTCAAAAATCAAATATTTAATATTTTAAGTATTTAATATTTAAAATACATTATGATGTATAATATGGTGCCATGAAAATAGGGAGTATCATACATCCAACCACATGTAATCACAGGGCTGGAAGGTCAGCTATTGTGGGGCTCATGAAAGAAATGAAATAGTGGACATGACATTGTGATGCTTGACCTCTAATGTCCTTCCCATTCCCAACATATCTGGGAAAAAAAGTCCTGCTAAAATAAACAGATATTTTAAAGTCCTTTGTGTGTTATTTGTGATTATAATATTAATTACAATTTCCTCCATACTCAAAGAAAAATAATAAGACCTTAAGATGAGGATTTTTATACTCTATATTTAAAAACAGACTCTAAAGAATGATGAAAGTATCTACTGCAGATCACACAGCTCAAGACGAGGAAGCTGAGAGGACAGATGATTATGACCCAAAACCTCTGAGATTTCCAGTGATCAGACAGATTTCTCCACTAACATATCTGTTGTCTTCCTTAGTACAGCATGAGCTTTTTATTAAAATACAGTGTTTATTGATGATGCACCATCAGCCATGGACATAATTAAAAACAATTATTTTTGTTTTATGATCAGTAACTATAAAGAGTCCCAAAGGGTACTTGAGAGAGTTCCCTTCATCCTTCTCTGTCTCTTAAGGACCTGAGGGTCATATTTGTAGTGCCATTCTAGAAATTAAGAAATATATATTCCATATTTTAGGTAAATTTCCCATTGTAAAATTTAATATTTTAATATATTTTAATATGTTAAAATTTTCCCAAGGAAAAATAATTAATGTTATAAAGTCATATAAAGGCTTAATTATAAACATAGTTATACTTTATTTTTCTGAATTTTCTCTTATTAAAATGTATATAATATTTTCTACTAAGTGAAAAATGCCAGTTATGAATATTACAAATTGGTCACATTCAAATATTCAAATTTAGAAAAAAAAATTACACAAGTAGGAAACAAGGCAGGGTGTTGTAAATATATTAATTTAACATTGTCTTTATAGTACTGTAAGCAAAATGTGAATAAAACATAAATGAAACACATTATGAAAGGATAGAGACTTGTTTCTTTTTGCATGTGATATTAAGACAGCATTAATTCTCCTGTTAAAACCAATAGAAATATGAGATGAAGGTTGTGTAATATAAAATGAAATATAATGAAACCATATAACATAATAATATAATATAATATAAAGCTGGATACAAAAGAAAGAACAAAAGAAGACCATGTGATAAATTGAGATGCCCTACCCCCACCCCTGCCCCACTTTCATAATGCAAGGACCTTAGAAGAGTTGCTTTCTCAGAAAAATAATTATTCATGGTAAATTTATCTACCAAACTATGGAGGCTACAAATAATCTTATCATTTCCTGGGGCTCTTAGTTGAGAAAATAAAATATTATTTGTGAGAAACAAAAACCCAATCCTCTACCTCACATGAATATGGAGGTAGAGAACAGTACAATTTATACTGTTCAAGTGAGGCATGAGTCTTTAAGTCCAGAAAGTAATGTAAAATTTGTCCCAAGTTAGGAAAATAGTTATAGGGAGCAGGAAACACACACTTGCTTTGCAGCGACGTCTGTGACTCAGTAAGCAAAGATTTCCCAAGAAAAGAATCACTGAGACATTAACTAGAATGCATCTCAAGGTGATAAAGTTGTCAACACATAAAAGAAAAAAGCACCAAGAAATACAATAGGTAGGCTGAGAATGTTTTCAAATCTCAGAAGTAGAGAATAAAAGAATGTGAGGATAAAATATTCAAATGATTTTGTGGATAATTTTCCAGGATAGAACTTTGGCTCCTCTGAGTAGAGAAATCAATAGGAAGAAGATTACAAAATCCTCAATGTTGAATCCTCAACATTCTAAAAATGTTGAGGGAACGTAATTGTCACCCTAAAATACTATACCCAGCTAAAGCCTCATTCAAGAGAAAGGATGGAAAAAAAAATATTGTGTATGTAGGTGTTGGGGGACAAAGACCGAGAATGTACCTTTTATGGGAGCTTATTTGAGGAAAACAAACAACATCACGATACACTCTCAGTCTTTGCTTTTTTTCTCCATCATATATTTTCAGTAAGAAAAAAAACTGGAAACCTGAATTCAAAAGGAAAATGTGAAATTTAAGAAGCAATCATGACCAAATGTTGGTAGGTAGCATATTGGTTAAGTTAAATGATACTTGACTGAAAATTAATGACTAAGATAATGTCTATATTGGGGAAGAATATTAAAAATAAAGTAAAACTAAAATATTAGGTAATAAAGTCATAGTGGTTGCTACAAAGATGCATAGATGTAATGCCTATTTTTATGCCATTCTTGAGGAGGTTACATTTTTAAATTAAAGTTAAAATTTATTTACTCAAGTGTGGATTTTAAACTTTAAAAAATAACTACTAACATATCAACAATAAGATATTTAAGTTAGTGGAAGAAGAAATATAGTTTAAAAAATCATATATTAGATAACAAAAAGTAAGAGAAAAAGCAAAGAAAACATGAAAGATAAGAAAATAAAAATTCAACAGTAACACAATAAGTATAAACTGATTTTGAAATACTGAAATTCTAGTAGTTTAAAATTAAAAGTAAAATCTAGCTATGTACTCTATAAGAGATACATAGATATAATAATAACTCAGAAAAGCTGTATTTAAAAGGTTGAAGATATTATTCTGTGAAAACACTGTTTGGAATAAAGCACTAATACTATATTTATATCAGACTCAGAATTTAATGCAAAACATATTATGATGGAAAGTCCACCAATATATAATGACAAATGAAATAGCTTAGTGCAAACCATAAAAATTCTTAATTCTATCCTCCTAAAAATCATACCTACAAATTATACAAAGAAAATATTGGCAAAATTTTAATAATTCACAAATTGCTATAGGGAGAGATTTTTAATAATAATAGATCTAACAGAATAAGTATAATTTAAAATTTGAAAAACACAATGAGTAAGCTTTATTGCATAGACATATATAAAATTCTATATCTCAAAAGATACAATAAGTATCCTAAATTAATCTTAATCTTAAAGAAAATAAAGTACAAATAATCCCAATCCCAGTCCCTACTTGGATATGTGCTAGTAGACAATCAGTATGTTTAGTAATCCCAGCTATCCGTATGGGTTTGTGCATATAACTGCAAGTTCTCTGAGGCATGGAGTTCTTCATATTTGTTTAATTTTCTTTGCTCTTATTAGCATGTAGCACTGAAGAAAACATAATAGGCATTCAACAAATGTATAGTAAATAAATTAACGTGATAAAAATATGTATTTAAAATTTCATAAATTTGATCAATTTTATTATTAAATCAGATAATATCTTTAAAAAGTAAAAGAATGGATTTTTAAATGAATATTTAGTGAAATATTCATTTAAATATAGTCATCTGTCTTTTTTTAAAGTTTGTTTTTGTTTTTCAAGCATGTGAAAGAAAGCGTGAGAAAGAAAAGAGTATTCTATGTCTTCTGGGATGTATTTTTAATATGCAGGAAATGATGTATTCTGGAAGGACAACTGTATCTTTATATTAATATTCAACATTTCATCTCTAAATCTAGTCAGTATGTTTCTTAAGAAAGACAAAAAAATACAAGTAGATAAATGTGAGCCACATATAATAAACATTAAAAATTGTTTGCCTTAATCTAACATTAATTGAAATTTAAAATGTCTACAAATCAATTAAGTTACATATTATTATTATTTTGTTAGCCATTCTAACAAGTCTGCCTGTTTTACGTTCTATTTTTTTCTAACTTATTTTTGTTTGTGTGGTATTAATTTTAGTCAAAGTTAAACTTCAACTTTTCATTACCTATTTGAATGACAGCTGTAATGAATGCCAGACCCAGGGTCACCGGCTAAAATGCCAGCCTGACTGGTGGCCATACGTTGCTCGGCACAGTGAACATAAACACAAACTGAGCATCTAGCCCAGATGTAAATGGGGGAGATTCAGTGCAAGCGGACAGGAGAGATCACTGTCAGTTAGCAAGTACCTAAGATACCGGTCATGTACCACAAATCAAGATCTAGGAAAGAAAATAGATGAAAAGAGGTTGACTAGGGGATTTTCAGTCTTTTGAATAATTTTTGGAGTGCCTGAGGGAGTTGGTTGGTAAGAAATCATCAGCTCTCGCTGTGGCACATTATAGAAAGATATTTTTTGGAGTATTTCTTTTATTTATTTTTCTGTGATCATAGTGTATGTAAGTGAGTTCTGTCTTCTTATCACACTGATAAATGGCTGCTCATGTACCTCTATAGAGCTTTAAAAAAAATCCAAATATGAAATTTACTTAAGATAGATTAGATAGAACATATATTGTATTCTATCTATATCTATATAGATATATATTCTACATAGAATATTAGAATAGAGATGATGATATGGATATTGACGGTACAGATACAGACGGAAAGAGAAAGAGAGGCCTCATTTCTGGAGAAAACACTATTTTCAATTGTGAAATGATATTTGGAAAAACACGGTATCATAATTGGCATGTTATTAAATAAGACAATTACTGTTTAAATCAAGAGAATGAATAAGTGGTGTGTGACTGGTTTGTGGCATTTGTGTTGGAATTTTTGGATAACATTTTTATAGGACATTATAGGAGTGAAGACATTTATATCCAAGATATTGCATGAGAACATGCACAGAAGTAGGAAACTTTAAAGGATTTGTTAAGGAACAAAGTGAAATCTAGTTTGACTCTAACACAGGACAGAAGCAGAAGGGATCTGAGGGATAGAGAGCTTTGACTTTCTCTCTGCCTAGGGAGTGCGGAGTCCCACGGGAGAGGCAGACTTCCTGAAAGAGATGGGCAAGTACCCCATGGACACTCACAAACTGAATGGTTGAAAAAAAGAAAGAAATGGTTCTAAGCAGGTTGCATTGTATTAGTTTTTCAATAGGAAGGTTTTAGGGTGATGATGATTACCAGTGACCTAGATAAGAGAACAAGAAATAAGAATTATACCAACATGTTCCTGTGGAGTGAGCGAGAAGAAAGTTACTGGCAAAGTGGGTCTATCGTATTTCATTATGGTGAGAAAACTAAATGAACATTTCAAGGAACAAGTTTCAGTATACGTGAATGTTTGCACATGATGAAACAGGAATTAGAAGGGAACTGCAAAAAAGGAGCAGAGGACAGCCAGAGTGGGTTATGCCTGTAAATCAGGTCTGAGTTAAAGGACAGAGATACCCAGAAAGGTTTGTGTCACAGATGGTGAGTGCACAACACGGACAGAGAAAACTGGTAAATTGAAAATAGGAGGCAACACAATGACACATCCAGTGTCCATCCTGCGGCTGGTACTCAGCCGAGTGCTTTGCTTCCCTTGCCAGGAGTGCTCACACCAACCTTCGGTTTTATCAACTCAATTTCCAAATAAATAAACAAATAAAAAAACCCGAATAACAACAACAAAAATCCCCTGAAGCTCAGAAGCTCATAAACCTTAAGTTATTTTTCCAAAGTCACACACACAGTAGGCAGGAGGCCACAGACTCACCAGATCTCTGTGGCTCTACCAGTGAGGTCCTTTCCATAGTCATCTTGAAAGGGAATTGAGGGTGATCCATCCACAGTGGACTGTGTATGTGGAAGTGATTATTTTCTATGTTGAAAAATAACACAAATTTTAGAATAATGTCTCAGATTTTATCCAACTGTTTAAAATAAATCAACCTAATGTAAGACTATATTGCCAGGCGCAGTGGCTCACACCTATAATCTCAGCACATTGGTGGCCAAGGCAGCCAGGATTACGTGAGGCCAGGTGTTCCACACAAGCCTGGACAACAGAGAGAGACACTGTCTCTATGGGGAAAAAATATATATGTGTCCTCCAGGCTCGGTGGCACATGCCTATAGTCCAAGCTACTTGGGAGGCTGAGGTGACAGGATTGCTTAAGCCCAGGAATTGGAGGTTATGAAGAGCTATGATGGCGCCACTGCACTCCAACCTGGTTGACAGAGTGAGACTCTCACTCAAAAAAAAAAAAAAAGAAAAAAAAAAAACTACATAATTACAGGTTAAATAGATTTGTAATATATTTTACTTGTCTCTTGTGAAGAAAAAGAACCCATGTTTCTGAAGGTGATATTTATCTTCCATGTTTCCTTGTTACTGGTGACTATATTACAATTATCACTTTATACTTCATCTATTCTTCCTTTCTTTCTTTCCCTGATGGTGACCCCAACAATCAGTATTAATATTACATTAGATTCACTAATATTTAGCCTCATATTTCAGTAATTATACAAAAAAAGATCTTTCTAGAAAATTGGCAACTATTCAATGATCATGATTAATCCAATTTGCACTACTTGTTTTCACTGTGAAAATGGACACAGCCTTCATAATGCTTCATCAGAAACATAAACTCCTGGAGAAGTGTTTCTTATGCTTTAGTTTTAGTTAGAATCACCTCCAGGGTATGTCGAGAAGCAAATTACTGGGTATGTCCCCTAGAGTGTCAAATTCAGCTGGGACTGAGTAGGACCCAGGAATTGGCATTTCTAACAAGTTTTCAAGACCCTACATTGAAGACTGTGGTTTTAGAGGACCACTGTTTGTGTATTTGGTGTCAGTACAATCAAACACCAATTTAAAAACTTATCATTTTTAACCTTAGGTCTATTTTCAGCTTTTCAGCCAGCACTCGAGATTTATTCTCAATAAACATACTTGGTGCTTAGACAAGGTCTTTCAGCCGTTAGCAGGACGGCTCTAATGTATTTGGATGGTGTTGTGACAGCTTACAATTTGATTGAACTGTTTGAATAGACCTTTGGGTTAAGTGGACAGCCTGCTCAACACATCAAGGGCACAACCCTTTCTGGTAAGAATCTCCTTTCCAGCAAGATTCAAATGCGACTGGCAGCCAAATTTCTCATTTCTTTGTAAAACTTTACTAGCCAATCTTTATTGCAGGGATAAGCTTTTAGTTCCAAATTGCAATTTTCAAGCTGTCAAAGGAGAAGTAAACTTTACTGGCATTCAGGGATTGTAGTAAAATAGATTGTGCTGCTTGTTTGCTGTATTAGCATCACCCTGGTTTTTTGTGTTTGTAAAATCATGATATAAATAACTTGCTCAAGAGAAAAAATGAAAAAAAAAATTAACATTTACTAAGGGCCCAGATATAGGAGAACCACTGGGGACTCATGGTATGATCAGGATCTTCTTAAAGTTTATCATCCATGCCAAGAGCACTGCCTCTGTATTGTATTCAAGATTAGCATCTCTGTCGGTAGATATGCTACTGCTTGGACATACTGTTTTCACTCTCATTTGGAAGTACATATAGAAATGTCTGAAACCTTAGTATCTGTTGGATTTGCACCCTCAAAATCTCAAATGCTTTAATCTTGCAATACTGCCTCTTTTTCATTGATAAGATATTAGAAGGCAAACAGAAAGAAAAAAGAAGACATTTTTCTTAAATGTTATTATACAAAAATTTAATATTGGAACAGTTTCTATAAGGGTTACATCTGGCTTGAAGAATGAAGTGAGTACATAGCTTCTTTCAAGGTGAGTTTAAAGAAGGCATTTAACTTGGCTCTGTAAATTTGAGGTCCAGAGCAATGGGATTGGTTAGAGGTCTGTAAGTCTTCTGTGAGAAATGACTGTTGCGCGTGTGAATAAATCAGTCACAACCCTGCCGTGAGCCTGCTCTGGCTTGTCACTCCGCCTCCCTTTCCCCGATTGGTTTTCAGTCTTACAATAGGAAGGTGAAGCAGGTGGGCGGTAAAGCTTTCCTCAACATGGCTGTCTCAGGATTTGGTTTTCCTTGGCTCAGCATCTCCATTCCATTCATTCATTTTTTTCTTTCTTTGAGACAGAGTCTTGCTCTGTTGTCCTGGGTACACTGCAGTGGCATCGTCATAGCTCACAGCAACCTCAATCTCCTGGGCTCAAGCGATCCTCCTGCCTCAGCCTCCTGAGTAACTGGGGTTGCAGGGATGTGACAGGATGCCTGACTGATTTTTCTATTTTTAGTAGAGACGGCGTCTCGCTCTTGCTCAGGCTGGTCTCAAACTCCTGACCTCAAGCAATCCTCCTGCCTTGTCCTCCCAGAGTGCTAGGATTACAGTCGTGAGCCACCGCGCCTGGCCTTCCATTCATTCTTGATAGTCAGTCCGACTTCACTGACAATGACCAAAACCTCTGAAGTCAGGTGACTAATCAGTCTTGGAATGAAAGGGGGAATAACAGTAATTATATTTATAATTCCCCTCATGTAAAAGCAACTTCCTATAGATATTCCTGCTTGAAATTCTTCTGTTATGACATTTTTTTAAAAGGGCATCATTTTGCCAGGTGTATAGACACATAACTGGGAATCAGAGAGACAAAGTACCTCACTCAAGGTCATGCTGTCAGTGACCAGAAGGACAGAAAGTCAAACCCAGGTCTTCCTGGTGCAGTGTCAATCTTCCATGTCCCCAGTCTCGCTCCCTAGATTCTAAAAAGCCATTTATATGTAGCTTCAGAGGGCAATCCTGAATGGAGTGATTAGGAACCACATAATTATACTACAAGGTAAAAAGGAGTACTACTTCCAAATATTTCAATAAATTAGTTAAAATACACACCATAGAAAGTTAACAGCAAATTTCTATCATTATGTTAGTGTTGGGAACAAGGAGGATAACCTTGCTTTCCTGGTTATGGTGAGACGGTTCTATGATGCACCACACACTTGGCAGAGAGCCCCTGGGCAGGCAAGTGTGTCAGCCTCCTCCTGATGTAGACCCCACCTACAAGCTATGCAGACACAATGCAGAGCCAGGTAGCATGGCCATAGGCACACGCATGATTAATAAAGCAAGCAATTTAAAAATGTAGTGGGGAGCTTCCTCAACTTTTCTGGCTTCTTGCTGAAGAACAAAGGAGGTGCTGCATCGCTAGACTGGGCACCATGAAGGAAAAATAGCTGAAAACTTTCCTGCTCAATGTTTGTACAAGCTGGGAGATGGAGATGGAAGAAACATGCAGTCACGACACTCCTACTGGGGTTTTTACTGCATAATCAGGAGGAAAAAAGAGTCGCAAAATGCTCCCATCCCCACACTCACACACTCATGGCTGACCATTCTCCTTCTCAAATCCTCTAGGTACAATTTTTTCCTGTTTCTGTCAACCACAAAAAGAACTTCAGACTCTCAGGTCACTGCTCACGGCCTGGCAAATGGAGAGGGGGAATTGTGATCACTTAAATACGAGAGACAACAAACAAAACAAATTTTAGGAGAAAGATGTGGTGGTCACTTTTGTTCCTGTTATTAAGAATCCAAGTGGAGATTTCTAGGCAGAAATCTAGAAATTGCACATACGTGTTTGAAATGTGGGAGAGAGGTCCCATATGAAAATAAGAAATTGAGAATTGACAACAAATACATGGCATTTTATTCCATGGGCTAGGATGAAGTCACTGCAAGTGAGAGTGTAGAAGGAGAAGGGAAGAAGAAAGTCAGAGCCTGGAGACTTCAATGTATTAGAATATCTGGGGAAGAAAAGAAACCAGCAAAAACATCTGAAAGGGAGGCTATTGATAGGTCTCTGGGCTTTTGCACTTGACTCCACAGAGGCAGAGGAATCCTTGGGAATGATAGTCCAGATCACAGCACTCCTATGCTCCTCCCACTCTTTCGAGAGTCACCCTTTCCTCAGAGTAAAAGTCAAAATGCTTCATTGCCTGTGGCCTCCGTCAACTCTCTGGCCTGCTAGCACCTTGACTTCCTGGGTGTTCCTTCTGCATACTGGTTACGTTTGACACTAGTGCTTCTCTTCTAGCTTTTCCCTCTTGTGCCTGAAAAGTTCTCTCTCTTCCCAGACATACACTGAGCTATTTCCACCTCCTTCAAGTCTTTGCTCAAGTCTTTTTCTCAGAAAGATCTGTCCTCAGCTCCATATTTAATATGGCAAGGTGCCTCCCTTCCCTTGCCCCTAGACCTCTAATTTCTCCATTATCTTCCTCTACATTTTATTTTTTCTTTGCACTTATCACCTGTTAACATGACACATGCTTTACCTACTTATTATGCTGCACATTTATTATCGATCTCCTCTCCTAAAAATGTAAGCACCATGAGACAGACAGAAGGATTTTATATTTCTGTATGTTGGATACATCTACCCTAGGGACCTTGAAAACTTTCTTTCATCAAGTAGTCATCTGATTAGGGGGCCTTGGGAAAATATCACATTTTGTTTCAGAATATTTTCCTGGTAGAAGTGGCAACGTTGGGCTGCAATCTGTAACAAGATAATATTATAGGAAGCGGATGAAAGACTGTTTGACTCAGAGTTGGTACTCAATATATGTTGTTTCTTTCATCCCACTGTTTTCCTGGCAAACAGCAGATATTTGTAAGTGTAATGTTATATAATAGAGCATAATATTTTACTGAATGTAAACTTTAGATCACTTTTATTGTTTTAGGTCTCTTTGTTATAATTCAATATCATCTCTTCAGAGAAGCATTTTGTGGCCCAACTAGAGGAAGGCACTCACACATATACTCGCAGTCCACCTACACTTGATATATTACACTGCCCTCTTCATAGGATGGTGGTACATACATTTTAAACCATCATTCCACCTAGAACAATACCTTGAGCAAAACAGACCATGAATAAATTAGCATTGACATTTATTTATGCCTTATGTGTCTATAAGGAAACCAAATTTTTTAATGGCATTTGCTGGTAATTCAGTAAATTCTGATTATCTCAATGTTTAACTCCTTAGAGCAGAGGTATAGAGCATTAGCTAAGTTATAAAACAGTATAGTGTGTTGGAAGAACTAATGCAATTTCAAACAATGTATACTTGGGCTATATCTTAATATATATATTGTGGAGTGGTGATACAATCAAAACTTTTGGCTAAATTGCTAAGTGCTATGAAATATATCTGTAGGCAATGCTTTAAAGAGTAGTGCTTATATTTCTGTGTCTTTGCTACTAGTTGCCACTAATTGAAGTACAGAATCACCTGGGGGTATATATTACAAATTCAGAATCCCAGGTTCCTTCCCAGATTTATCAAGTCAGTCTCTGATGTGGGGACAAGAGATAAATAATGATAAAAAATAATCTCCTGTGGTAACTCATTAGTCACTCTACTGTAAGAGAATGGGATAAATATATTCTGAGAGAGCCATCTTTTCTGAGAAAAATGAAAACATTTCAAAATTCTTGGCTTGAGTGTGTGACTGTTTGAGGGTCAGGATTCACAGTTTAAGTTGAGAAACTTGAGATTCATGTTTGTGTCCAATCATCTCTTTTAGAAGAAAACAAAAACACAAAATAATTTTCATGTTTTTTTTTTTTTTTGGCTGCTTTTCAAATTCACTTGATGTTAATTAATGTGAAGCTGTTTTAAAAAATCAAAAAGTATTAAAGTGATTCACAGATTTCCTTCCAATTTCTAAATGTGAGGTCTGTTTTTCTTGGATGTTTAATTTTCAGGTACTCTACAATGAACAAAAATAATTCTAAAAATATTAGAATTCTGCTTTCTTAACATCATCAGGCATGAAAGAACAAGCCAACCTTAAAATTCAATCTCTAACACAAATAATTCCATCTGTGTGGAAGCCTTTCTTGAGTCCTCTTTCTTGACTAATTTTGTACAAATATCACATTTTGTAAATACATGTTGACTCTTTCAAATTCAATGTGGTGGAACCACTACATTGCCCATCAACAGTTCTCTGATGTCTAGTCTAACAACTGTCAACAAAATAAATAAGATTTGTGGGTCAGACCTTGCTTGGAGCATACCTACACTGCTTTCTCTGGCTGGTTCTCTGTTTTATTTTCAGAGAACGATATTAAAAAAAAATCCTTTCTTCTTTTTTTTTTCCCTAACATGTAATGTTGCAATGATATTTTATTTAATGTATGGCAGATTTTACCTTCTTCCCTTTTTGGAAAATCAAAACTTTATGGATGCTTTAAAAGCACGATATAAAACATTACCTACTCCATTATACCTATGTAGTGTGACATGGGTGTGTAAACTGTGAACACTCATTAAGGTATGTACTTACAATCAGTGTACTGTTATGGATCTATAGTATACCTCACAAATTTTCTATTCTTCATAGTAATCAAAGTGTCTCATTAATAATGAATGTTTCAAATGAGGAATTGCTTATTATTTACTTAAAAGATGCTACTTTGTTGATAACAATGTTGCAAACCTGAAATAGTTTGTCAAGTTTAAATCATGGGTGAAAGATTCTGATTTGTTATGGCATGTATCAGTACTATTCCCCACTTACAATTTAACATCAACTTAAAAGTATATAAATAACAGTTCTGACACAACATTAAAAATAATAATTATCATATAGGTACTTTATGAATGTATATATATGTATGTATGTAAAAATGGCAATTTATCTGTTACTTTGACATTAAATATTGTTAGGCTGACATCAGTTAAAAGTGAAACAAAATAAAGCATTTGACAGTTGTCTTTAAATGGCTCACCACATGTTGAAATCTACTGGCTTTATTCTGTGTACATTCTTTGTCCATGTTTTTTTTTTATTTCCAATTTTCTTACTCCCCTTGACCTAGTTGACAAATGCTTTCTTTTCACTTCAGAATAAGCTACTAGATGATAGAAAAATAAAGTTTCCGCATTACAGGATTAGGTAAAATTTTATGCAAGATTAATTATAGTTATTGTAATCAAATATCACATCTGACAAATCTCAGAGCTGGCTCTCTGAATTTAATGAGAACAGTGCTCTAGTCATTTATTGTGATTCATCATGCACTCAATTTTTTTTTAAAAATATGATACCATATTTGCCATCTCACCGTGACTGGATATGGCAGGATGGCTAATTTATTTTTGAAGTTAAGCAAAAGTTGTAATGATATAAACTGAGAATGTTTTCTATATCAAAATGTGTATAAAGGTAAATAAGATATAACCTTGTGTGGATAATAGAATGTTCTGTCCCAACAGGAGCAACCTGAAGGCACTTCGCCACAGGAGGCATTTGCCAAGGAAGAGCCCTGCATGTCGGTGCAAATCAGGTCAGTTCCCACCACAGCAGGAATTAACCTGCAGGAACCTCGCAGGCACTAGACTATTTCAGACCAGTTCAGTGTGTGCGTGCATGTTGTATTTCAGTATATTATCCCAAGTGGAAAGAAAAATATTTTCTTTATATTTCCTTTTCCACACTTGTACAGTTTTCTGAATCAGCTGGGCTCTGGTAGCTGGGATGAAAAAATTCTTTTTTTTTTCCTTCGGGGTGAACATACGTCTTTCTTTTCTTAAAAAAAAAAGTATTTTCTTGTGGTAATTGCAGGTAATATTTTGGCAGATTCATTGTAGCAGTCTACTTTCTATACCTATTATACCTTGTTCATTTTTTTCCTTAGATTTTTTCTTAGATAACAGTGTAAATATTCAAATATAGTAAAGGCATACAATACAATACTAAAGCTATAGTTACAGACTTTTTTTAAGTGCGTGTGTGGGGACTTTTTAAAAAGTGCATGTGTGGGGAAATTATTATTAGTGGATAAGTCATGATAGAAATGAGAGTAAAACAATTAAAAAAAGTGAGGAGGTAGGTAATGGAACAAAGTCCCCTGTTGAGTGTTTTGTTGGATCATTTATAGCTTTATAGCCTTAGCATAAGGACACAGCGTGTGCTTAGTGTATCTGGATAAGTCAAACATATTTATTAGTTTTCTATTGATGCTATAACATATTACTACAAATTTAATGATTTAACACATAATATTCATATTTATTATATTACATTGCAGGAGGTCAGAATTGCTGAATGGGTCTCACCGAGCTAAAATCAGGGTGTCAGCAGGGCTGCATTCCTTCTGCTGGCTCTAAGGGAGAATCCATTCCTTTCCTTTTCCTGATTCTAGAGGCTTTCTCCAGGCCTGGGCTAGTGACCCGTTCCATCTCTAAAACCAGCAATGGCCAGTCATACCTTTCTCATCTCACACTGCTCTGCATCTAACTCTTCCATCTTCCACATTTAAAGAAATGATCACATTGGGCCCATTTAGATAACCCAGAATTATTTCCATTTGTTAAGGTCAAGTGATTAGCCAACTTCATGCTATCTGCAACCTTAATCCCTCCTTGTCATGTAAAATAACATATTCATGGATTGCTGGAATTAGGACATTGACTTCTTTGGGGAGCCATTATTCTCCCTCCCACCTTGTATTAGTAAAATCAGTGCCCTCTAAATGTACCCATATGTGCATATTAATTTATGTGTTACCTGTATTAAATGTAATACTATCAGGACTGCTGCTTACTTAGACTTGGCCAGATTGGTGTGTGGCTACATGTTTCATCTTCTAACTCTCCAACACCAAACATTCCCTTTGTGCTCTGGGAACACAAAACTCCCATAAATGAACACTGGAATCTCATTAACAGACACACGCTTGAGAGGCTCTTAAAAAATGTTCTTGCTACATTTCCTGAGGAACTACCAACAGTCTCACATCAAAGAACTTGAACCTTAATCCCCTTTCTCCAGCTTGTGCATTCTTCCTACATTCTCACTGAAATTCCTGTTAATAATGCAAATCTGATTATATCTCATCTTAGCATTTATCTTAGGATTGCATGGATAGCACAACTTTCAAACTTTCTGCCACACCCCCATGCTTCGGTGGGGTGCATTACACTATTTCTGTTTCTTGAACATGTCATGCTTTCCAAGCTTTCTTTGATTTTGCAATTTCTTTACCCTCTTTCTTTCTGAGCTTATGGTTTTCCTATTAAGCTAAGCACATAGGAGGTACTTAATGAAAAAATGAATTTGTTGAATTGAAGAACCACTTTACTCATTTTTGTAAAAGAGAGAGTCAACTCTTTATGGCATTTACAAGTATATTTAAACCCACTTAAGAGTCAATAAAGTCACATGAGTGGGAACATCTTGGACAATGTTGTCAATTAACACAGCCAGAGGGCAAATATTGAAGAAAAGATAACTGAAAGTGTGGCAGTCACATGGTTCTTCCAGAGTAGATTCTTTCGTTACTAGATCTACATGCATAGGTATGCAAATATACTGTTAATCTGAATATACTGTTACAGTGTTTCACACTAAAATTCTAATTAAAGGATATGGACCCCTAAAACACATTTTCAAATAAAAACATTTCTTAGGATGTACTTTTCCCTTTTTACCCTACAGTGATTATGGTCAATCCACTATTCTGATTGGAAAGCCCCTAAAATACACAACTGTTCACATTATTCATGACAGAATTTTACTTAGTTTTTTTCTGAACAAGTCTTTTGATTTGGAATTTTACTCTTATAAGGAATTTATATCTTCACCTCAAACTGTATAATATGTTCAGACACATTTGACCATTTAGAAAGTTTAAATTATATATAGTTATATACCACACATTATATAAATTTCAACTAATTCTTCACATATTATTTTATTTAATAGATTATTATCCTGTATTTACTAACAAATAAAATTTTAATTGTAGCTTTTCAAAACTTTTTATTTTTTAAAATTTATTGATGAATCAACTTTTTTAAAAAAGATCTCAAAGTAATCCATATTAAAAATTTCTGATTTCCCAGGTCATGTAAAAATACAGAAAATATACTAGTTGATCATTTTAAGAACCAAATGTATTTTTTTCATTTTTTCAGGTTATCATGAGTGAAAATTTTTCACTTTGTAGAATATAATTTGTTGAATATTGAGAGCCTTGAAATTATTTGAGAGAACATGACCTGTAGCTTTGGTAATTAAGACATCTTCTTTGTACAGAAAAAGAGTCTATTTTGGCAAGATTTTATACCATCTGGCAAGCATAAAATCAAATTAAGTAAAGAGATAGTCATACTTTTATGACAAAAATGAGAGTTGCTTTCACAAATCCATATCCAGCCTTTTAAGTATTAAGAATTTGATTAAGCAAAGACAAATTTTCAATAGTATTTCATTTGAGAAAGTTATGTTTTAGAAATTCAATTTTGAGTATTCATTTACTAGAAATTGAGTATCTATTTACTAAAAATTTACCAAAAATATCTTTCCTAGAATTTTTCTACATATAAATATATAATCCAACATAAAATGAGTATATTATAATATCTTATTAAGATCAAGAAAAGAAGCCTAAATGCTGTATAATGTTCTAGAATCTAGGTTAGTACTTCTCAATGTGTCATTTGGGCTGGCTAACTTTCTGAAAACTTTTAGTTAACATTCTGTGCCTCAGGCCAGTGGTCGGAGGGACAGGGGATTGTCCTTTGTTCTCTGTGCCACAGGAGATGGCTCAAGGGAATTATCCGGGTGGAGATCATGAGATTGTCTTAGTGGAGGTCATGAGATTGTCTTAGCCTAAGATGAGATGAATCAGAACCTTTAAAAGTTCTATACTTCTCCTCAGAAGCAGGACGTTGGTACTTTGAGATGGGAGTCTGTCAACCTCCTCATTTACTGGCAGATTAATAAACTCCTCTTTGCTTCTCCTCAAAGCATTTGTCCTCTTTCTTCTGACACGGCCTTGGGGACAAGTGCTGAACTTTTGGTACAATACTTGACCTTTGAGTTGTTTCCCAGAAATTATGGACTGGAACTCCTGGCCTCAAGCCATCCTCCCTCCTCAGCCTCCCCAAGTGCTGGGATTATATGTGTGAGCCACCACAGTGGGCCTGAAATGATGGATTTTCTATAAGATAAAAGAGTTGAGATTTGGAAGACCCTAGAGCAGATTTCCTGATGCCAAGATTCACCATCTCCTACAACCTACCCCCAAGGCACATGGCCCCTCCTTTAAAAGCCCATGATATCCCTTATTTTGGAAGATGGATTTGAGGCAGCTTCTCCCATTCTCCCTGCAAGACATCTGTCATATTAAAACTTCTTCTCTTCCTTGGAAATCCTCATTGTCTCAATAACTGGATTTTGTGTGATGAGTAACTGGACCTAGACCGAAACCTCTGGTTTCAACAAGATGAACTGTGCCAGAATATAAATTGATTGTGTCACTAAGCATACTTCTGGTAGATTTTGGTTCTAAAGATTGGCACAACAATATTTCTCATCACGAATGGTGTTTTTCAATGTGACCTTTTCACTTTCCTATGAAAAAGTAAAGTCTTTTCCCCCTCCCATTGGATCTATGCTGGTCTTATGGTCTGTTTTGCGCCACAGAAAGTGGTAGAAGTTATTTGGTGTGACAACTGAGTCCAGGACTTAAAAGATTTGAAACTTTCAACTATGTCTCTTTAAATGGCTTCTCTTTGAAGCAACTGGCACATTAAGAAGTCTGAATGCCCTAGATGACCATACTGTGGGAAAAAATGTCAATATGGTTTGGGGAGGTGAGAAAGAGGAAACAAGAGAAGGGAAGGGGAGGGAAGACTTTGTGGAGGAGCAGTGAGGCACTAAACACATGAATCATGTCTTTTCTTGGATCTTCCAAATCAGTCTGGGCCCAATATAAATGTACCCCAGTGGATAGTCCAAGCCAAAGTCATGTGGAACAGAAGAAACAGTGGGAGGGACTTGCCTTATCCCTGAACCACAGATCATGAACAGATAAATGGTTACTGTGTTTAGTGCAAGTTTCTTGTATCATTCCACAAAGTATTTTTTCTAAATAAGGGGTTCACAAACTTTTTCTGTAAAGGGCCATATAGTAAATATTTTAGGCTTTGTGGTCTCTGTCACTCTGTGAAACCAGCCATTAACAAAACACGTGGGTCTTTCTCAGGTAGGGTAGTGACAAAATTGCCGGATATGAGGCAGCCTCATTGATTCCCTATATTGGATTTGTTTAAAGCCTTCCTTTGACTATGAGTGAAAGTTAAGGTTACAGAAAAAGTGTGCACTCATGATCACCGTATAAAGTGTAATTTTCCCCCAAAGCTATTAAGAACCTGTTTTTTTCATTTATATTTGTCATATCCATCATGACAATTATAATGTAAACTACTTCCTTTCATGGCTGCGAGATTCAAGAGAATGACATGCCAAAAATCAATATATAAAAGATAGTTATTGTCATCAATAATTCTCACAGTGAAATACTTTTAAGAGCCACACCAATCTGGCTCTCCCATTGCCCATGAGGGGCATTCCATTTGTCTGTGGCTTCTCCTTCTGGAATTATTAGTGCTTTGTCTTTCTGTCAAGTCATGAGGGATCATTATTCCCCTAATCTGAAGTTATTCTCCTCTATATGATTTATGTCACTAGACTGATTTGTAACAATCATTTTTAGAACAATTTATGCCAACAATTTCATTGTGAGACAGGGAGATACTTAAACTAGTAACTAATTCTTTGGTTTTAGTATCCTTTAAGCAAAAGTAAAAATTGCTTAAAAATCCAGAAGTTATTGTGTATGAATTAAGATAAATGAGTAGTTGGCATTAACTTCCACAAGATATAGATAGGTTAAAATATTAAAAAAAAAAATCAGTTTTGGAAATGTTCAAACCAAACTGCAACAATATCACAGATAGTTGGATATCATTAAATTATAAGATAAATTAGGAAAATACACTACATATAGGTAGTTGGGGTGGGGAGATAGAATGATACCACTCTATACTTTTTCAATATGTTTTTAATATTTAGACATAAGCTAGTATATATTATTATGCATATGCATGTATATATACAGACATACACATATGCACATTAAAGTCATTTTAATGAAGAGTTAATTTTTGGTAAAAATAAAAAATCAAATAGGTTGATTAAATTGTTACTATACTCAATGTTGTCATTGATTATGATAAAGATGCAATCCACATGGATTCTCCATCAACAATGTAAAAAAGCACAGTATGTATCTGGTGACAGCTACTAAAATTTCAACCACAAGGCTTGAGAGAAACTAATTCTGTTATAATCCAGTCCTATGTCAATTCTGGCAAATGTATCAGTAGCCTATAGTAATCATGACTGATAAATTCAATTGCAAAACAAACTCTTTACAAACATAATGTATGTAGAACATTTCACATGCTTGTCTTTACATTAAATGTATCCACAAACCCTTGAAGTGTGTTGAGCTGTATTTGCATTGAATTGCTTACTGTCGTTTTTCTCTTGCTAGACAATATATATTTTAATCAATTCCTCTCAATTTTCCTCATTTTCTAAAACCTAAACATTTTTACAGTTCTGCCATGCACTCTTTCTCAGGTTTCTGCCACTATACACTAAACATACATTATATGTTTGCCACTCACATATATATAACACACATGTACACTCACACACATACAATTCAAAATAGTGGAGGTGGAATGTGGCATGTTGCTTATGTTCCTTTTGTTAATTGACTATTACAAACTTAATTATAATGCTAGTATAAATACTTATTTATGAAAGTACATGTGTATGTAAGATTGTTAGAGCTACACTACATTTATTCATGCCCCACTTCAAGGAAAAACTCTACTCATACTGTACTCATACTTGACTAAATTTATTTGACCTCTTGTAAAATTGTTTTCATTTAGCCATGATGTAGTTTTGTGACATTGGAATAAATTAAAGCATGCCATTGTACATGACTTTTAACTATTGTACTATCTTAAAATGATGATCCATTAGGCATTCATATCATGTCTTCTTCCAATGTTCCATTAAAATATAGATATTCAATACTACATAACCAGCAATAGCTAAGATTAATTGTGTCAATTATTCTGCTTAGTATTTACATGCATTTTCTAGTATAAAAGTTCACAACAATTCTATGAGAGAGACAAAGAGTAAATCGAAGTTCATCAAGCTTAGACATTGACCTAAAGTCATATAGCTAATATATTCAGAACCAAGTCATGAACCCAGGTCTTTTTGATTCTAAATTTTGTGATCTTTACTATACCATAGTATCTTATTGAAGAGGTTAGCAAAGCCTCTAGATTATATTTCTTTTTAATTGATGAGGAGGGAGTGAGGAGCACATTCTTGGATTACCCATCTGTATTCTCAGCTTTTCTGCTTTCCAAAGAATGAACAAAAGACATTTGTTGACTCCCATTTTCTTTTCTTTTCTTTTCTTTTCTTTTCTTTTCTTTTCTTTTCTTTTCTTTTCTTTTCTTTTCTTTTTTTTTTTTTTTTTTTTTTTGAGACAGAATCTCACTCTGTTGCCCAGGCTAGAGTGCCGTGGCGTCAGTCCAGCAGCTCATAGCAACCTCAAACTCCTGGTCTCAAGAGATCCTCCTGCCTCAGCCTCCCCAGTAGCTGGGACTACAGGCATGCGCCACCATGCCTGGCTAATTTTTCTATATATATTTTTAGTTGTCCGTATAATTTATTTCTATTTTTTTAGTAGAGATGGGGTCTCGCTCTTGCTCAGGCTGGTCTCGAACTCCTGAGCTCACCCCCCAGAGTGCTAGGATTGCAGGTGTGATTGACTCCCATTTTCTAAACTTAATTCAAAGAAAAAATCACTTCCATTGGCAAGAAAAAATTGGTATCTGTGATTCAAATATGATGCTGTGTAAATGCAGTCTGCAGTCTTGATTGTAGGTAAGAAACATAAAATGAAATATTTCTGTTTTATTTCCAACCTCTAACCTTCAAGCAAGGGAAAGCAGCAAACAAGAGGCACAGTGGGGAAAATATGTATTTGGGCTGAGCATGTGGTTTTTAATACCAGTGTCTAACCTATTCGAAGAAAAAAATTCTAACTCCCTATTTAAGTCAGATAACCTGACAGAGTAGGAAAATACAAAAACATCTCCCAGAACATTTATATTACACAGTAATCTGTTAAGTGACAAATTTAAAGTAAGGTGAAGTTCCACCCCAATGACTTTGAGGTTTTTTCTAAAAGGGCAGAAGTTGCTAGCATCACTGAAAATAGTGAACAAGACTGTGGGCTTTAGCTACCTACTTTACATATGTAGCAGAATGTCAGGGCTGGACAGTCAGAAGAGCACAACCTTTCCAATAGAAACACACACACACACACACACACACACACACTGATTTCTTATGGAAAAAAATAGGAATGGTCTCTAGAAACTAATAACAGAGAGACAAAAGGGTGACATAGAGGCAAACATGAATATAGAGATGACAGAAAAAGGAAGAAAGTAAAGCAAAAAATAATATCAATTTAGCAGTGGTAGAGAACTCTTATTGACTAGAAAACAACAGCAAAATTTTCTTTGGTTTGTTATAAAGAACAAACTTCAAAAATTCAGAATATGAAGGAAATACATAGATAAATCAGAGAAGTGCTGGAGGAGCGGAGGGTGGGGTGGGAAGAAAAGAGAGGAGCAAGAAGAGAGAGAGAAGAGAGAAGGGAGGGACAGAGACAGCAAGAAACAGAGGAAGAAATAGAGAACAAAGGGAATAAATGAAAAGTGTTCACCAAGCTTTAGACAGAATTAATGGAAAGCATCCATAATTAGAAATAGTAGGGTACATTAAGTTACAAGGTACAAAAAAAAGTAGCCTGTAATTCTGACATTAATAAAATAATTTACAGCTCTGTTATGCTTTCTGCAGTGGAAAAGAGGTAAAGGTACAGGTAGCTCTCTGGGAACTGTCATTTTCTACTTGCCTTACCAACGAGACAGGTTTTACCATTGGGACAAATATTACTCTCGAAGAAATTAATCAAAATCCAAAACTCAAGAAGGAAATTCACAGTAGTAGAGGAGCAAAGTATAATACCTATTATGGTTATGATTTAAAATATAGAAAAGAAGAGTCATTTTGGAAAAGTATATTAAAATTTTATAATATTAAATACAGTTTACAAAACTGGATTGCATCTTTAAAAAGTGAGATTTGGAAGGCTGAAGATTATTAGTGAACTAAGTTTGAATATTTTTCTTCCTTCAAACTATAAAAAAATTAAATAGAAAACTAACCTGAATTTTTGTATTTCTTGGCCCTGGTAGACACTTTAAATTTAAGGAATAATTGTACTAAACTAAAACAATCAAGAAGAATGAGTAGAATTCAAGAAGAACAAATAACTACAATAGAGAAAAGAAAATAAATATATAAGACATTAAAGCAATAGACAATAGCAAATGATAGCAATGAAGTAAATGATACCAATCATGACTGAATTTAAATGGGCTGTTCCCTAATTAGAAGACACAAATTCTAACACTTGGTTAAGAAAATCAGTTGTCAGAAATATAACAACAAAAAACATTAAATGAGGTTAGAACTCAAGAGTGGTAAAACAGCCAACAAATAAAATAATAAAAAAAGCAGATATAGACATATTTTTTAGACAAAATAGAATTGAATGAGAAAGCATTTACTAGAGCAAGAGTATTACTTTATAATTACTTTTATAATACTTCCCTTTATAAAGGGAAACATCTGATAAACATGATGAAATAAGATTTCTTTGTATTAAAAACTCATAAAATGCATAAATGTAGTTACTTACTTTAACCTTTTAAAAAAGTTTGTTCTCTTAGATTTTTTATCTGAAATGTTCCCTTTTAATTTCTAGTAATTAAAATTTATTTTAACAAGCATGTATTGTTTCTCTGTGTTAGGAACATTCCAGTTCCACTCTTTTAGTTATTTTAAAGTATACCATAACTTATTTTTTTTTCATTTCGGAACATTACAGGGGTCCAAATGTTTTGCTTACATAGATTGCTTTTGTACTGCTTGATAATAATTTAAAAAATTAACAACACTCAGAAATCATCCATCCTTCTTAGAACTGTTCACTCTCAATTCTCTCTCTTTAGTTATTTTTATTCTCACCAAGTGGTAGACCTTTATTCCACCGTTTCACTAAGGGATGTTTAAATCTTTTCTTGGATACACCCTTCACACCCTGCAATAACGAGCCCGGTGTATCTTTGATTGCAGAATAGGCTGTGTTTCGTATTTATTTGTTTTACACTATTTTTTTTTTTTTCTTCCAATCTCATCATTTCCTGAGGGAAGCAAAAAGTTCAATTCAGGCAATCTTTTGGCCTGTAAGGATTATTCTGCAAACATGCAAACAAACAAAAAGACTTAGTACTCAATAGGGCATTGAAACTCCTTCACAGCACAACAACCAGTGATACAAATTGAATCTCACCCCATGGAACTGAATAGCTACTGCTATTCTCGAAAAGCTGAATTTTAGCATTAAAAGATGAGAGTTGTCAAGGTTGTTACAATAGGGGACCCTCTTGGCGCTTTGCTCTTACATCATTAGACTTTATGTGTCTTCGTTCATCTGGAATCTGTTTCAAATACTTTAAGAAGTCGCGTAATTATATGCCACTAAAGATACAGCTGAGATTTATTGAAAGTACAAGAAGAGATGATAGGTCTCTAAGAAACATTACGCCTTCCAAAAAAGTCTTTGTAATTAGAGATGGGTCTTATATTATGATGATTTTTTAATTTCATTGTCAGGGTTTATTTCTCTAGTTTGCATGTTCTGTCATAGAGTTGCTTGGGTTTATTTCTCTGATCCTGAATATGAACATATATCCTGTAAGAAATATTTTCTCTTTGAAAGAAAAGCTATTAATTCACACCAAAACCTCTGAATAAATGCATAATAAGAAAATATTAGGAAAACAAACAAAAAGTGTGAAAAGGGAAGATTAGCCTAGGAGAATAGTGGAAGCTATTGGGGGTAGATTTTAATAAATACCATGTACAAGCAAAATATTAAAAAGTGATTTCTGATCTCTACCCTTTGTTGACAGAAAATAAACAGATACTCTGTAGAAAGATCCAATTAATTTCTTCTTTTTCTCTAGTGATACAGACCTGCTTAGGAAATAGGGCATGATGTTAAAATTCTTGTTACCTTCAGATGAGTTCTCACTATACACATGCCAGATTCTGGTTTAACAATCTAAAAGCAAATTAGCCCTATAATATCCATCACAGCTAAAATTCAAGTATAAAAATACAAGGAAGTGTCTAAAATAAGAGTTTCTCCTATTTTCTTGATGTATGGTGCCTTTAATGTTTTAGTAATTTTTCAAAGTGTATCTCTAAACCAAAATATATGCCTAACAATTTTATTTGTTAAGTAGTCAGGTATAAAAAGTTAAAAATAGAAATTTGTGGGTGTCCAAAGGTACCATTGTGTTTGCCTAGAAAATTAAAAATATCCCATAGTGCCTTTTGAATTCATTGCTGCACAACAGGATTCCAGTTTGAGAACCAAAGGACTAAAGTAATGTTGCTTGTGAATCTTTACCAAAATTAATCTGAAAATAAGTCAAGTTTTGAGATATGTTAAATCAACTTTTATTATAATTATATTTGTATAGTGGGTCATATTTTTTTTGTTGTTTTTGTGTACCAGAAGGAGTAGCAGGACAAAAAGCTGGAAATAATTTTCACTTCCCTTTACTTCTTTGAGGTACTAGCATTTATTCAAATGTACATTATCGAATAATTTGTACATACTTTAATAATAGTAATATCCCTCCCCCATAAGGCATGCTTTTTCATACCTATCTTGCCTAGATATATAGAACTCAAATGAACTTTTCTCAATTTGAACTTTATCAAAGAAAGGGAACATTTAAGAAATCCATAGAATTAAATAAAAATTTTATTATTACTACAGAGGAACAGCTAAATGTTTGTGATAACGGTAATGGGAAATGAACTGCATGTAGTGCAGTTGAAATTGCAAAGCACTTACTCTTAATATATTTAACCATCAACTTGGGTACAACCTTGATGACATTTTATTCCTTTTAAAAATGCAGACAACTGTGATCTATGCTGTTGTCTGTCAACATCATAAAACACAACAAAAGCAGGTAAGTTGTGCAATATTCTAATGCCATCAATGACAAAGCAATACTAATATTTATGTCTGTACATACTGTACATACTTCTCACTATGGCATTATAAAATGTAAAACACTAGATAGTGAATGGATAAATACAGATGTGTTCATATGCTAGCAAGAACACTGTCAACAGTTATTGAATCTTAAAAATTTGAAATAATGAATAAGTGAAATGTTGAAAGATATTGAGATATATTAATATATATTATTAGGTAGGTAGTTAGGATCTCTGGTTCTTCTTGGGACAAGGGTTCTCTGGTGCTATTTTGAGCAATTGCTCCACCTGGGAAGGATAAGGGAGGGTACTCAATTTTGTGGTTGCCCCACCCTTAATCGTATCCTGAGCAACTGCTACACCTGGGGAAGGAGGGAACGCTTTATCAATCTAGGAATTCCTCAGCCCACGCGTAATAAGATGTAGAAGGTGACCTAAAATAATCTACGGGTAATTAATATGCCATTAGCTTGAAACCGCTTTGCAGTTCACTCCCCCCAGGTGGGCTTTCTTAGAGGGAGCTCATCTATGCAGATGGCATTTTGAGGACACCTGTTGATCATTTCCTAGGAGCCCGCCCCCAGACTGGGCTAATAAAAGGAAACAAGCTGAGAGGTAAGGAAGTGAGCTGCTCAGTGAGTGAGTGAGTCTGTTTCTCTCCACTTGTGGAGACCGGTTTTATTCTACAATAAAGAGCTGGTCTTGTGAAACTGCTCCCTGCCTGACGTTATGGTCATATCGGCCTTGCCGGTGATTTTTCCAAGAAAGGAGTCAGAGGACCAGTCTGGACTTGACACTTTGGTGTTCCTGGTCATTCTTCAGCCAAGAGCACACCAAGAACCGAGGGCAGACTCCCACCCTGACGTCTTTGGTGCCGAAACGCCGCGGGATTCTGACGGTACGACTAGACTAATATATGTATAGATACATTGTGGTAGAATGTATTATATTTTGCATGGCAAAGTAGATGAAGAAACGTTAGTAGGTAGATACATGTGACAGTGATTTGCCAAATCCTAACTCTGCCCTTTACTAGGCGAATAATCTTGGGCAAATTATTCAACCTACCTGTATTTTAATAGCCTGTTTTGTATTATAATCATGGGGAAAGTAATGCACCTAACTTTTAGGATTTTTAAAAAAATTAGTTTAGTACATATATGCAGTGAATACAAATTAGGGTCTATCAACTAGTAATTGCTATATAAGCACTAGATATTACTCTTATTGTTTTATTGCTATTGCTTAATTATTATTATAAAATCAAAAATATCATGTACAAAATGCCAAAGGTATAGAAATAAATATATGCATTTACTGCAATTTTACAAAATAAATCAAAAAAACTTTTTATTGAATTATTCTTAGTGTAATTTCATTTTACAGCATATCTCATATTATAATTTGCATCAGGACAGTTTAAGTACTATTTGTCTGTCAGAGTACAATGTTTGACCACAAGTGACTTTTTGCATTAATGAAGGGAATCCTGAATGTTAGACCATAGTGTTTAATTCATTGCAAATCTACAGCAAATTATTTTCCAACATTTTGGTTTAAATTTCCAAAAATTTGTGCTTGCTTTTCAAAATAAGAAATATAAGAGATCGTAATATAATATAAATATAAGCAATTAGCATAATATGAATAATTAACTATTTGGATAAGCAATAAAATTTCAGTAAACTGAATAATCAGAAAATAAAGTTTTCTGGTATTAGCAATATTGGCTGACTTTTTTACAGTATCTACTATGTGCTACAAACTTTCTTAAGTGTTTTATGTGTATCAACTCAGTTTTCACAGAAAGCACGTACTATTACTGCCCCATTTACAGATGAGGAAACAGATATTTAGATTTAGTAAAAGATTGGTGATTTGGATCCAGATGGTTTAGAGGTTTTTTTCCCTCATTAACTGTAATATTATGATACAAAGATAAGCAACAAATTGCAGCAAGCACTGTTTGTTGTGGATCAATATGAAATATAGTCTTTCTCTTTCCTGCAGTACTATATATGTAATATATTGAACCTGACTTTGTCTTAGTAATTAAAATATTACACCAGAAAGAATTTGCTTTCTTTAAATTTATATTTTCTAAAAATCAATGCAAGACATGGTTATCTTATTCTGTATTCTAACTTTTTGATAAACTAGATAACTTAGTGTGTGAATTTTAAAATATTCTTTACTTTGGTCTGTTTTCGATAAGTAATACAATAATTTTGGAAGAATATAGAAAGTTTTTGAAACAGTTTATTGAGAAAGTGGCTTACAATAAACTTCATATATTTAAAGTGACAAATTTATGTTTTGACAAATATATATATTTGTCATGAAAAAATATATATCTCCATGAAACCATCACTGCATTCATGGTAATAAGCATATCCATCACTTACTTCCTCCCCACTTCTTCTGACTTCAAGCAAACAATATGCTTTCTGTGACTATAAATTTGTTTGCATTTTCTAGACTTTATACAAATGGAATCAGGCAGTATATACTTTTTGGTTGGGTTCTTTAATTCAGCATAGTTATACTGAGGTTTGCTCATGTTGTTGACATTTCAGTAGTTCATTTCCTTTAATTTCTGCTTAGCATCTACAGTATAGCTACACCACTGTTCAGTCTACAGATTGTCCTGATTGTTGTTGATTATCCATTCTCCTCTTTGGGTTCTTTTTCTTGTGTGGGGGTAGTTTCAAGATTCTGGCTACTACAAATAACACTGTTATAAATATTCACAGGCAATTCTTTGTATACATATGCATTCATTTCTTTGGGGAAAATATCCAGAATGGTTGGATCTTATGGGAAATGTATGTTTCACTTCTTTGTAAACTACCAAACTGTTTTCCAAAGTGATTTTACCATTTTACATACTCACCAACAGTCTATGAAAGTTCCAAGTCCTCCACATCCTCACTAACATTTGTTATGGTCAATCTTATTAATTTTAATTATTCAAATAAGTGTATAGTGATTCCTTGTGCTTTTAATTTGTATTTCTCTTAGGAGTAATGATACTGAACATCATTTCACATACTTATTTGTAATCTGTATATCTTCTTCAGAGGAGGGTCATTTCAGGTCTTTTTTTATTTCAATTAAAAAAAATTTAACAGCCTTATTGAGGAATAATTTATACATACAAAAACAGACATTATTAATATATATAATTTGATGTATTTGAACATAGGCATATACCCATGATACTGTTACCACTATCAAAGTAATAAATAGCTGCATTGCCTACAGAAGTTACCTTGGGTCTCTTTTGGGTTTTTGTTTTGTTTTGTTTTGTTTTTCTTCTGCTTTTTTCCGTGTGTATACATGTGGTAAGAAAAATTAACATGAGATCTATCCCCTTAACAAATATTTAAGTCTCAATACCATGTTGTTGACGATAGGTACTGTGTTGTTCAGCAGATCTGTAGAACTTACTGACTTCGTGTAACTGAAACGCTATACTCATTGAACAACAATTCTCCATTTTCCCTTACCCACAGCCTCTGACAACTAGCATTCTGTTTTCTGCTTCTAGCAGTGTGACAATTTTAGATACCTCATATATGTGGAATCATGCAGTGTTTTTCCTTATGTGACTGGTGTATTTCAAATAACATAAATATTAATAGTATCCTCCAGCTGCATGCATTTCCCTTTTTAAGGCTGAATAATATTTATTATATTGTATGTATATACCACATTTTCTTTATCCAAATACAAATTTCACTCTTTCACTTTTTAGTATGATCCTACCTCTGAGCTTGTGATAGAAGTCCTTCATTATGTTGTAATACATTCCTTCTGTATCTAATTTGTTGAGAATTTTTATCAAGAAAGAGTGTCAAAAATTATCAAATGCATTTTCTGTATCTATTGAAATGATCATTTGCTTTTTATCCTTTATCCTGTTAATATCTATATTGCATTTATTGATTTGAATATTTTGAACCATCCCTGAATCCACTTAGTTCCACTGATCTTTTCTATTGTTTTTCTAGTCTGTTGTATTTCTGCTGTAATCTTTATTGTTTTATTCATTCTGCTTTGTTCTTGTTTTTCTAGTTCCTTGGGGTATAAAGTTAGGTTGTTTATTGGATATCTATCTTCCTTTTTAATGTAGGTGTTTATTGCTATAAACTTTCCTCTTAGTGCTTTTGCTGCATCTTTTAAGTTTTGGTATGTTAGTTTTCATTTTCATTTGTCTCAAGGTATTTTTCTTAAGTTACCTTTTGATTTGTTTGACCCATTGTAGTGTTTGTTTAATTTCCACATTTTTTAAATTTTCCAATTTTCCTCCTGTTATTGATTTAGAGTTTCATATAATTGTGGCTAGAAAACTTAAATTTCTTGAGACTTGTTTTGTGGTATAACATGTGAGCTATTCTGTAGAATGCTCTGTGTGCTTTTGAGAAGAATGTATAATCTGCTGCTATGGATGGAATGTTCTGCGCATCTCAGTTAGGTCTATTTGGTCTTTTTGTTTATTTTATTTATTTTTTATTTTATTTCTGCGTATTATGGGGGTACAAATGTTTAGGTTACGTATGTTGCCCTTGCCCCCCCTTTCCCCCGAGTCAGGGCTTCAAGCATGTCCATTTCCCAGATGGTGCACGTCGCACTCATTATGTATGTATATATCCATCCCCTCCTCCCTGCTCCCATCTGCCCAATGCCTGATAAATGTTATTGCTATATGTGCACTTAGGTGTTGATCAGTGAAACCAATTTGATGGTGAGTACACGTGGTGTTTATTTTTCCATTCTTGGGATACTTCACTTAGTAGAATGGGTTCCAGCTCTATCCAGGAAAATACAAGAGGTGCTATATCACCATTGTTTCTTATAGCTGAATAGTACTCCATGGTCTGCATATACCACATTTTATTAATCCACTCATGTATTGATGGAGACTTGGGTTATTTCCACATCTTTGCAATTGTGAATTGTGCTGTATAAACATTTGAGTGTAGATGTTAGTGTAGTTCAAGTCTGATGATTTCTTTTGCATGTTTTATCCATTGTTGAAAGTGGGGTATTGCAGTCTTCTATTATTATTGTATTTCTATTTCTTTGTTCAGTTCTGATAGTATTGGCTTTATATATTTAGGGGATTTATAATTAAGTGACTTATACACCACTATTATGTTATTACAGTGTCATGTATTTCTTTGTATATTTATCTTTATGTAGCAAGTTTTTACTTTCTTATCATGCTCTGTAGTGCTTTGTATATTTATCTTTATGTAGCAAGTTTTTACTTTCTTATCATGCTCTGTAGTGTCCTTCTGTTTCAACTTGAATAACTACATTTAGCATTTCTTGTAAGGCAGATCTAGTTTTTAATTCTCTCAGCTTTTGTTGGTCTGGCAAAGTCTTTATCCAGCTTTCATTTTCTTTCTTTTTTTTTTTATTTTTTTTATTTCAGCATATTATGCACAGTTTTGCTGGTACGGTATACTTGGTTGAAAGTGTTTTGTTGTTGTTGCTGTTATTGCAGTTAGTACTTTGAATATATCATCCCACTCTCTCCTGGCCTGCAAAGTTTCTGCTGAGAGATCCACTGATAGTCTTGGTTTCCTTCCATGTGACAAGGTGATTTTCTCCTGCTCCTTCAGAATTCTCTCTTTGTCTTGAATTTTAATAATTAGATTATAGTGTGTCTAAGTGAAGACCTTTATATGCTTACCCTACATAAACTTCTTTGTGTTTCATAAATTTAGGTGGATATTTACCTTCCTGTATTGGGGAGTTTTTAACCATTATCTTTAAATGTTTTCTTTCCCCTTTTTTCTCTTTTCTCATTCTGAGACTCCCGTAATACATATATCAATTTGCTTGATGGTATCCCATAATACCACGGGCTTTTTTTTTCCACTCTTTTTCAGTCTTTTCTTTTTTCTTTTTGCTCCTCTGACTGACTTATTTTAAATGAACTGTCTTTGAGTTTGCTGATTTTTCGTAGTTTTATGCTGTTCTGCAACCTCTTAACTGAATCTGGAGTTTTCATGAAGACATTTTGGCCCATATACGGTTGCAAAATTGTTTTCTCTAGAGTACAAGGGCTGGAGATACTGTATGTTCATTAGCTACATCCTTTCCAAACACTTCATGAAACCTTGTCAGTTCATCACAGCAGATGTCTACTGCAACCAGTCAGATAAAATGATGAGGATCCTTTTTATTAAGCAGCCAAGATTGGTCAATAGAGACAGGCCAATACTCTTGCAAGACAATGCTCAACCACAATGTTGCACAAACAATGCTGCTCAAATTACAACAACAGCTGGACTTGGAAACTGTTGTTGTTTCTGTCATCCACTGTATTCACCAGACCTTGCACCAACTGACTACCACTTCTTCCAGGCTTTGGATCACTTCTTGCAAGAAAAAATATTCACTTCTCAACAAGCTGTGGAAAACACCTTTTGTGATTTTATCACCACTCACTCTCCGGGCTTCTCTGCTGGCATAACCAAGCTACCCTTAGTATGGCAACACTATGTCGATAGTTTAGGCACATACTTTGATTAATTGTACTGCTTCTTGTTTGAGATATAATAAACTACACTTTTGATTTGAAATTGGACATTTCATATTTAATGACCTAATAATTATACTCAATTATTTTCAATGCATACTAAATTGATAAATCACATATATATTCCTTATGTTTGTATTACCTATACTTGGACACATATGCATTTAAAAATCACATTGTAGAGCTTAGCTCATGTCTCTGTAATATTTCTTTTTTCTTTAGCTAAGTTTTCAGTTTTATCCTATGTGTTTCAGGAAGACAGAGCAAATGTTATCAAGGCAAATAGTGAAGTTGTAATATTTTCTTCATATGCTCAAGTAGGCAGAGGTCACTATCAAGGATATGGAAGGAGCAGGTCTACCTCATCAACATACTAGGTAGAAAGGTTTTGTCAAGAACTCTTAATAAATGTAGTAAGTGGAGGGAAGAGTAAGATATATATATATATATATATTTTTTTTTTTCTTTGTGTTAAAAGAAATATTTTATCTCTGGAAGTCAAGTTAACTCAATCATTTCTACCTACAAATAAAGCATTTTTTTTTATTTCAGCTTATTATGGGGGTACAAAAGTTCTGCATAGATATATTGCCCATGTCCCTCCCAATCCCCTGAGTCCGAGCCTCAAGCGTGTCCATTCCCCAGACAGTGCACATCGCACTCCTCCTGTAGGTATACACCCATCCCCGCCCCCACCCCCGTCCCCCCCAAGTCAGAACTTCAAGCGTGCCCAGCCTGAAGGCGCCGGGTTCTCGTCCGACCTCGGGAAGCTAAGAATAAAGCATTTTGATTTTAGGAAGCATTATCTATTTTCTAGTTGATACTTCAAAAGTAAAAATGATTTAGAGTTAGGTGACCTTTTAGTGAATAGCAACTTTACCACTGTTTCTGTATCGTTCAATAACTTATTTAATTGTGATTTTCTTCAGTTTCTTCAATAAAAAATTAATCATTCCTTTTAAGAGATTTGTGATTAGGTTAGAGGATGGAGGCATAAGTGCAAGACATTGATATGGACCTTATTTCCTCTTGCCTTCTACATTCTTACCTATACCCAAATATTCAATACATCTGTAATTCATATTTTTAGATTTGATTGAATACCTTGCTGGAAACTTGTGGTCACTATTTCTGAGTGAAGTCAGATAAAATAAGAAGGAGAGAGAAAAACACAAAGCTCATGGAAGATGATCTATCCCTCCTTAGTACTAATGTCATCCTCTATGACATAGTCCACTTTGTGCAGAGCAAAAACTTAAACAGTGGGACAATGATGTTTTTATATTATTTAAAGTGCCCAGAGATGATTCTAAAAGTTTCCTCTCTGAAAATTTATTCAGATATAGATCTTTTCCTAAAACACTAAAGCTTTGCCAAGTTCATGACATTTTAACGAAGGAAAAAATTCTGCATAGAACTCTTTTCTTTTGAGATTAATTTTGAAATTCAGAACAGGTGAAGATTCATAGTTCAGTTTTGAAATAATATTTGATAGCTATAAATGACAGAACTCTTTTTCCCTGAAGACTTTGAAACCTTTTGAAGAGTAGCCATGAATCCTTAGAACAATTTTATCTAAGAAGCAAATATTATTACCTTTATTTTCTCCCTGTGTAGAAAAAATGTTAACATTTCACATATGATAGAATAGGGAATAAAATTCATTGGTTCTGATGCACTGCTCTAAGTGTTAGACTATGTTGCCTTTTCAAATTACAAGTCTAATATCACTAAAAATATTTCAATACTTTATGAATTTCTAGTAAAAAGTAGTTCAGGATTTTATGAAATTCCAGATTCATTATATTATTGATTATTCTTTATATAAATTTTCCCTGGTTTATAAAATTTTTGGGAGTAATTTTTAAAGTCAGTTCACAAATAGAAATAAACATTATACATTATTTCAGAGTATTCATGGATAAATTAATAAATTTGCACTGAGGACAAAAAACTTAATTTCTTTACATTATCTGAATTATTTTCTCTATTTCTTGCAGTTTTCAGCTTCACATTTTTTTTACACTTACTTGAAGTAGATATGAAAGGTTAAGTATCTGTAATCTCTTGGAAATGAAATGTAATCATGTTTATAATGTGCTAAATAAAAAAATATATATTGAGCAGTTTCTCACCAACTGACAGAACACTAATTAGTGAGTAAAATTTATTATTTATTCCCACTTTCTTTTGAACTAACCTTTAAAAATAATTTTGTCTTATTTTGAATACTTTTAAAGAAATAGATAGATACCTATAGCTAAAATTGTTTTATATTAATTTCCACTTATATGTTATATAATACATATTATATATACTTATATAAATATTTGTGGTTTTTCACCTATTATCATATAATTTATCTCTTTATAATAACTTATGTTTGAATCTTGTTCTATGAACGAATAATTTAGACCAACACAATGTAGTTTTCATAGTACAATATCATTGATTTGTAGTGAGATAGTAATAGATTAGATCTCAGTAACCTCCTACATAAAATATTTTATTTAATGGTCATAAATGCTAGAGGCATTAAAACATATGACCATTTTCACTTTTTAAGTATATCATATTTCTATTATTCATTTCTGTATTATTTTTGTGTGCTAATTAAGAGAATACTACAGATCTTCTTGTTTCAAAGTTCAAAGGGCATCAAGATGCAGACAGTTGCAGCTTTGAATTAATCATTGCTATTTTTTAACACATAAAGAACCTGTGTCAAATTCTATAACCTTGATCTTACAGTCAGTGCCATATCATCTTGCATTAAAGTACCAGATAGTGTCAATTTTTAGTTTACACATTTAAATAATATACTAATCTAAAATATGCCCTCATTAGATTTATAAAGAAAATCTGATTCCTTATCTCATCAATATTGAATGATTAAAAGGGACTTACAAGTTATTATAAAGAACATGACAGCATTTTTAATTAAAATTGATTATTAAAATATTCCTAGATTTTGTGCTAAAATGTTTTAAGGCCGACGTTTACATTTTTACTAACTGTAGAAATTTGAACAAAAGTATTTTCCTATCAGGTAGCTCCCCAAATACAGAAATGACAAAAAAATGAAACATGTTGTAAGAAAAATATTTTCCAAGTTGAAAAACTGAAAGAAAAGTGACAACACCCGTGCATACCTGGTAACATCATTTTAGCATTTTAATATCTGTCCAGTTGTTTTCCTTTTTATTATGAATTGCTGTATATTCATTAAGACTCTAATGAAGGACAATCCAGTAAATAAAGTATATTTGCAATCAAGAAGTAGAAGAACAGTGCTCTTGAGAAAACACTGGATATAATGACATAAAAGATGCTATTCTGAGCCAGGATGTGTCACTTTCTAACTTTGACATGGATTTTCCTTTTTAGTGCCAGAAATCTTTGTTGACATGTTATCTTCAGACTGAGTCATCTTTGAAAAGTAAAAAAAAAAGAAAAAAAAATGGAAGTCAGTATACCAATGTTTCCATGCTGGTTTTTCCCAACCATGCACACACAATTATGACCTTTCTCCACCTCAACACACACACTCTTTCTCTCTCTCTCTCACTCACATGTTCATGTGGACATATCCCTACCTTTACCACTACCTGTGTCTATGTCTGTGTCTGTGTCTATCTACATTTCCATGCCAATACACAGACTATTATTGGACTATTGAAACTTATTAATAAAAAGGAGTGTAGCTTATTTGATGCATTTTCTTAGCCTGTTTTCTTTTGCATGTCAAAGCAACTGAATAGGCTCAACTCAGTGAGGCCAAGTAAGTGGTCGGCAAAGACATTTGATACTCTTCAGTTTACAGGAATTATGTTCTACAAATTCATGTTATGTGGTTGTAGGATTTTTTAAAAATTTAATTTTTTTTAGAGACGGGCTCTCACTTTGTCACCCAGGCTGGAGTACAGTGGTGCAATCAAAGCTCACTGCAGCCTCTGACTCCTGGGCTCAACTGATCTTCCAGCCTGAGCCTCCCAAGTAGCTGGGACTATAGGCATACACAAGATTGTTTTTTTTTTTTTTTTTTTGAGATGAACTGGGGCTCTGTGGTTGTCATAAACTTCCAGGGCTGGATGGCTCACCAAAAGGGATTCGATTGCTTTTGAGAACAGCCTCTTAGTTGGCTATGATGCAGAACTGCTTCTACCAACCATTCCTCTGTATATTGCACAAGCAATCTCTACTGGTCTGAAAGGTATTTATCGCTTATCCCTGAAAGCATGGTGAGTGAGAAATTTGGAATAACTGCATGCCACTGCTAACAAAGAGCAAACTTTACAGTATAGCAGAATGATTTCAGTGACCTTCTCAACACTGTTTTCTGTTTCTGTCAAGATACTCACTATCCAGTATAAAGTACTGTTGGGACATGACAGTCTGATAATGTTCAAGTTTTGCAAGAATTTAGAACCATAACATTTAAGTGGGTGACAGACCTATTCGGTCCTAGTAAACCATTTTTATTCCTTAAATTTTTTCATAGTATTCCCTTATCTTTTTAAAATTTTATTTTTTAATTGATAAATAATAACTGCACATATTCATGGGATACATAGCAATGTCTCCATACATATAATGCATAGTGATCAGATCAGGGTAATTAGTAATCCATCACTTACCTCAAACATTTTTTATTTCTTTGTGTTGGGAACATTCAATATCCTCTTTCTAGCTATTTGAAAATATATATTATGGTTAACTTTAGTCATCTTATAATGGTATAGAACACTGGAACTTATTCCTTTTACTAGCTGTAATTTTGTAACCTTTAACAAATCTCTCCCTATCCCTCCATTCCTCTGTTACCTCTCTTACCCTCTGTTACTTTTTAATTCTACAACATCAACTTTATTTAGCTTCCACATATGAGTGAGAACATGTGGGGAATAAACAATAATTTTATAAAATGTAAAGCATGCTTTTGTAGTTTAAGAGATCCAGGATTCAAGCTCTATTCTTTTTATCTTTTTTATTCCAAAATGGTGCTGGGTGTGAGATTCCAAAGTGTCATTGTCTTTTGAGATGTTGGATTTACTAATATGTCAAAGCACAGAACTAAGGTGCTGCTCAGTTGTCTGCAGTCTCTTCCTCATTATTTGAAGCACTGAGGAGATTCAAAAATGCCGGGGTCATTACCATCCAGAAAGGAAAGAGAAAAACTCTGACTAGCTAAGATACTGATACTGAAGAGGTGGATTGCTGGAAAATTCAGTTATAGGCAAATTTCTATATCTGCATCCACCTGAAAGGGAGTCCATGAGTCTGAGAAAAATAACTGTGCAGGTTATGGGATGAAGAAATATGTTCCAAAGCTTTATTGTGAAATTTTGAATTCATTTTAGGAATTATTTTTAAATATAGCACAGTTTTAATCCCTTCCCTCAGTTCTCTAAAAATGTTCCAGTTTTACTGTTTTTCACCTACTTATATAGCACTCTATTTGCTTATTACTTTGTAAAAGTTCTGAATTAAATGGTAATACCTTCATTCAAGAGTCATAGTTAATACATATATAGCTATTGAAGAGTAAGCTTGAAATTATTATTGTGTATAAAGAACTACTTTTTTCTAAAATAAGAAAAATGAGGCTAAAGAAAGGAATCCAAAGGAAAAAATTCAGAATATATTGAGCATTTTCTTTGAGTATGGTCTTAAAAGAATGATCTTAAAATGAGTACAAAAAGTATATACAAATTAAATCTGTGGCAAATCTCAGACTAAGCCTACTCATTAAACTAGACCTAGACTCATAAAGATATTTTCAAAAGTTTGGATCAAAAATAGATAAATGAGAAAGGATAAAGTAATAATTCAAAATATTAACAGGGCTGGCCAAAATGAGAATTTGAAATTCAAAGTAATTTTCTCTGTTCATTTGGTAATTACTATTTTGACTGTATTTATTCTTCCTCCCTCTTGTAAATTTTTAGGATGGAGATTCATTTTTACTGAATCCACATCTATCACTATATTCATATCCAACTGTTAAGGCTCAGTGCTTCTGAGATTTCATATTTTTATTGATGTCTAATTAATTCACATTTATAAGCACTAGCACAGTTTTCCAGGGCAGTCGTTTTATTGCTCGCTTGATTGAGAGATAGAAAGAGGGAGGGGAGAAACACACAGTCGAGAGCGCACAGCCCTTGAAGTCCCTCGACTCTACACTACTAGGAGCATAAGTTTGTATTCCGTTGACCTGGTGTTTAAAATTCTATTTTTTCCTTTTTTATTAACTATCAATATTTGTAGTTTATGTTATGTATGAATACCTTTTTGTGGTGCAGATTATTGAATTTTGCAGAAAATAAACTCCTTCCTCCATTGGAAGAGCTGGAGTTAATGGTGGTTGGTATTTTTGGTGGGATGGCAGAAAAATGGTGCTCTGAGGAGTTAACTCTCATTTGTTGTATAGTAATTCTGGCATTATGAATGACTGACACACACCATGACTTTGTATAAACAATAACAAGTGATAACATATTGACTAAATTATATATGAATTTTTTTCCACCCAAGGAGCAGTACATACTTGAGGTTAAAGTATCATCTCCTCATGCACCAGAACACACACAAACAGACCCATGGCATAAAAAAAAAATTGTGAGTGATACTTGTCTTTGCCTTGAAGGCATCAATAATTCATTGGATTCACAGGTTCATTAACCTCTTTTAGCGCTTAAGGAAAGTACGGTGTACTCTTTTAGAGAGTGATAAGGGAAATCTACACAGGCAAAACAAATAAACAAGCAAACAAAAAGACTCCAAAATAGAATTATTACAACCCAATTGCAATCCCCCTCCTTCTCTGCTTTATCTCGCTTCAATGACTCTATGGCCAGCTAACACACTATACAGCTTATTTACTTATTTTGTTTATTGTCTCTCTTTGCAAACTAAAATATGAGCTCCATGAGGGCAGGGGTTTTTGTTGGTTTTGTTAGCTACTGTATCTCCAGTGCCTGTAACAGTTCCTGGTGCACAATAGAAGCTTAATATCAATTCACTGAGTGTTTGAATAAACAGAATGCTTCCTAGGTGTTTTTTTCTTCTACCTAGATACCCTGGGAAGTGCCATGACTGTTATCAATTGAAAATATAAAGCAATTAGCTCTATTAGTATTTAACTGTGGAAAACTGTTAGCTGCTGTTTGTGATGTAAAGATGTATAAACAGAAGTCACTTTCTCAAAGAACTGTAACATAGTTTATCAAGATACCATAGAATCATGTGATGGGAAATGACAATGGTGGATTGTAGAGAATAAATGCAGAAAAGGAGTTCAGAAGAAATGGGCAGACTCCTAAGGTCCAGAATGCAGTTCCTACTAACTTTGTCTGCGAGCATATGTGTGTGTGTGTGTGTGTGTGTGTGTGTGTTTGGTCTTCAGATGGATGTTGCTTATTTATAGGAATTCACATTACCCATGGGGAAAACACAGAAGCAAATCCCATATGTTTCTTCTCCTGACTCATTCTTGCAAGAAACGATGTGGTGAGAACATCATTTCTAGCTCAGTCACCTGTCTCCCACTTTCCCTCTTGCTTTGTGAACCATTGCTTCCTGTCCCAATCCCTGACTTTCTCACTGACAAGCAAGAGTGGATTTGCACATAATTCCAACATTATTCTCTGGAAACACAGTCTACATGGCCAAATTGCTAGAAACTTTTTCTTTCCTTTTTAGGAAATTGTTTCTAAATCAGAATCCTTTTATTCTGTTTAGCTGCTGGTGGGTGAAGCAGCAAAATTAAATGGAGATCACAGCATTGTCAAAATATAATTAAAAAATAGGACACTTGGAATCCCAGTTTTGGGGTCTAATGGTGAGTTATTATAGTGTGATAGGAATACTAAAAATAGGATAATCTAATAGGATTGGAGTTATATTGGGCACCAGGTCTCAGTGAGCTGATATTCAATTCTGTACTATCATTATTTGTTTTTGTTATTTTCTTTCCATTTGTTAATGCCCTGTAAGGGTTTTACATAGCTGGGTGATATTATCTATTTTCTTTGTTCTTAGAAAATGTTTAAAATCTATAAAATATGTATATAATGTCAAAAAATGCTAAGTTTAAAGTTTTAGTTTAACTACTACCCATTTTTTTTCTTTACTACTAAATCTACTCATTCAATCAATTTTCTGAGTAACAACAGATCGGGTACTGATTAGATACTGAATTCTATATGGATGACGGGGGATAGAGAAAATAAAGCATATTAATATGTGCTGACGTGAAAACAACACATGGTGAGGGGGGTGAGAATTACTAAGGTATTACTCTAGAGTGAGGATCAAGTCAGGAAAAGCCATTCTGTTGGGGGTGGGGAGTGTTGTATCTACAGCAAGACCTGAATGAATGATCAGGCCAGTCTTCTGATGATCTAGGAGATGCTTTCTAGAAAGAAAGCCCTAAAGTAGGAAGGACTGCACACATAGTGGATAACAGAGGGAAAGCAGATGTGGCTGGAATGTGGTGAGTGCGGTGGCGACAAGTGGGAGTACTATATATAATAGAAGATTGTTTGGGTGGAAAGGCAGGGCCCAGATTGTGTGGAGTGTTACAGTTTCAAATATGTTTTAAGTTCAAGGCTAGAAAATTCTACAATTTCTTCTTGCCAAAAGTCTATGATGGTGTGGACGGAAATGGAATTCTTAGATCTACCTAATATTTATATCTTCTTTATTTTAGTTAATGGGCTGATTCTAAGTAATACCTCTGATGGAAAGATCACAAGAGACCCTGACCCAGAAGGGAACTTTTAATTTTAGTTTTTAATTTGTAAGATCTGCGAGATCACAGAATAAAAGATCATATAAAATTAAAAAAAAGAAAACAACCAAACACATAATGAGGTCAAGTATCACAGGTTGAAGTAAGCTCCGCTGGTCTTGTCTGACGGCACTCCAAAAGTTGTTGCAATGAGGAGAGAAGCTTAGGAGATAGATAGAAAGATGAGAGAGAGAGATATCTGACACATTCATTGAGTTGGACGTTGAGACAGAAGATGCCTACAAGTCTGGTCTCTCTCTTGAGTACCTTTCCTTGGAAATTCTGGGAATGCAAAGCTGCTGGGGGCTGAGAGAGTCTTTTGCTTGATAGGACAACTGGCCTGACCTCCAAAATAATGAGCAATATAGATATGTCAGTCCCAATTACTGCCTAGTTAAATTAAAAAAAAAAAAAACAGAACTCTTCTATATAGCAAAATGCAGTAATTTCCCTACAACTAAATCAAAGTTTTCATATTATATATGACTTACTTTCTGCAACTTTTTATTCTCTCTTAAAACATTTATTTCTCATTTTGTATATTGTCTTGACAAAAAGTTTTCCACAATGAACTCCTAACATGACAATTGGTTTCTGAAACATTCTCCTAAAATTCACAATGTTCTGATAGTAATCTAGGTTCAAGCACATATTTTAAAAACAAAGGCAGATGTTAAACAAAATAAATCTGAAAAATTTTAAGAAAACATCAGATCAGCAAGGTAAAAGAACAATAGGGGTGGAAGAAATAAGATGAAGAGAACTACAGAAACCACATTGACTGGATGTTAAAACAAAGGCTGTCATATTGGTCCAGAGAGTTTGCTTTTGACTCAGAGAGCATCACATTTTAGATGCAATAAAATGAAATGATGCCTGTAAAAGATATTAATGTGGTAACTAGTGTCAGAAAGTGATATTTATTAAGGTTTTCAGCATTCAGACCTTTACATGCCTGGAGAGTAACGTGCATACACATTGTAATGTGAACTTTAATTAATAAATTATGTAAAAGGAGATTGCAAAGCTTTTATGCTGAGCCATTTCCACATTGTTCACTGTTATCTACGATACATCGTTACGAGAATTTAAAGTCCTCTTTCAAGTATTTTGTTTTTGTTTTGGATAGGGATATCATTCTATATAAACTTGTATTTGAAGTTAATATTAAACATTTCCTCTTATTGTTTATAAATGTATGTTACTTTAGGTATAAATTTACATATAAATTGAAACAAAAATAAAACTTCTTAGAAACAGAAATCTCCAGCTATAATTTAATGTTTATCTTCCTGTATTGTATTTAAGCCGAGACAAATTGAAACAAACAATTCTTTCTTAATAGTACATTATAAAATCTAAAAAGATTCATGACAGGAGTTTAGCTAATCTAAATTCATTTGTATTTGACCAAATGAAACACATTTACATATGTCTATTGTGCTCTTCTTAAATTATGAGATTCAACCTTATAGTGTAACATGTGTGTTATTTGATAGAAAACATATTTTGTGAACAAATATTGTTATTCTAGCTATAGTTTAAACACAGAACCTAGGTAAAAATGAATTATTTTAGGTGAGTTTTCTGTTCTTTTGTAAGTTCTTACATGACAGTATAAGTATCTGCTTTTTTCTAATCATTCTGATTTACAAGTGAAGACATTTTCACTATAAGCTACAAGTATCTTTCAAACTGAAGTGCATGCAACCCTAGACCTCTATTTTGCTCTTGAAAAATGCATTTGAGTAATTTTGTTTATATAATAATTTAACAAACTAGGAAAAGAAAAGAAAATTAGTGTGAGAGACATGATTAAAGATCCCTGAGAGATTTCTGTGTCATTTTACACTACGATTCCTTCTGAATGGATAAATAATAATCAAGATTGCAGATTTGTAAATCACATCAAGCTGCCTAGATAAAGCTTCAATTTCTATCTCCAGGTATGGTTGAATGAAAAATGTTTGGTTGCCAGAATGAACTGGGTTTGACCCGTGGCTCTTAACATCCGATTGGTGTGATTTGGACTAAATTATGTATTCATTTTAAGCCTCAGCTTACTCACCAGTAAAATTACAGGGGATCACAAAGTTGCAGCATGCATGAAAAACAAAAAACCATAGGGCCATCTGGGACATATTCATGTATAATAAAGTTGATTCCTTTTAATTCTTTTCTTTCGTTCTCTATTTAGTCATTTCAAAGACAATTTTCTACCCTTTGACCTCAACATTGGGATAATACTGTGCCTACACATTACACATTAATGCTTTTGTCCTAATACCTAATTCTATTTTCATACTCCCAACTTTGGAATCTAACACCATCTCCCCAACCTAAGAGTGAACTAAGAGTCCTCTTTGATGCCATTTTGACTCCTCAGCCCCCCCGCCCTGCCCCACCACTGTCCTTCATTCGTGAGGTCACCACAGTCTGTCAGTTCTGCACTTTTCATATCTTTCAAATCTCTCCCACCATTTTGCCTTCCCCTGGCCAAGTTCAGAATCTCATTTTTTGTTGTTGTTATTGTTCCTTTTCAACATATTGGGCCTCTATACACTCAATCTTGGCAATCTCACCTTGAATTGCTCCTCTGTCACCAAAGTGATCATTTGAAGTACAGTATTAATTATCAAGTTAAAATGATCAAAGTTTCTATTATTCTACATTTTCAAATCTTAGCTATTTAACATAACACAAGAAGCCCTTTTTTGAATTAAACATGACTTATCACTTCCACATTGTCTCATACTATTTCTTCATTTTAAAGTATTAATAATCAAATACAGTTTTCCAGTGTCACAGTGGTTCTCACATTTTGGTCTGTTAGGGGCATGATGCTCTTCTTTATGTGGAACGCACCTCCTGGATTTCCTCCAGCCACACCCCTACCCTTGCCAACTGCTCCTCCTCACCCTCCTCACTCACTGTCTTCTGACCCTCAAGATTTAGTTCAGGCAACAGTCATCTCAGGAAACAACTGAGTCACATCCCCTCCCTTCACCCATCTAAGTTTGGGTGGACTTTTCAACCTCTAGAATTGTAAATAATAAATTTCTATTGTTTAGAAATCACCTAGTCTAAGACCTTTTCATATAGCAGCCTAAAGGTACCAAGATACACTGTAATTGTTGAGATCTTATCTATTTTACCATTTTTATGAAGAAAAGCTTTTTGAAAATTGCTGTTATTATTTTAATTGAACTGTAATGATTCTTAAAGATTATTAATATCTCAAAAAAGGAAATGATCACTGACATTAATATATTGTTTATTCTAGAAAATATATATCAGCTAGAAGAAAACCTATAGATATTGCTGTTAATTGAGTTTATACCTTCAGTCAGTGTCTATACTTCTGGACATCAACACAATGATAACAAAATAAGACTCATTTAACTCACTCTTTTCACCTCCTACTCCTGGTGCTAGACACTGATGAGAAAAAAATACTACTTAATAAAGACCTCATAAATACTTTTCATTAATATGTCTTTTCATAATTAAATTTAAAATATTCATCTCATATTTATCCATATGCAAATGAACTATTTCAAACCTAACATTTAATATTCATAAAATGTAAAATTTATTTTGTATAATTTATATTAATTATGACATATTCTTAATGCATTAAATTCATGGGGTCTTGGGCCAAAACATAAAGTATGTATTTGTCCCCAGAAGAAGAAAGTGTGGAATATCTGGAGATGCTGCCTTTATAGGCCTGTAACTCCAGGACACCATAGTTGGACTGCACTGTGTGAACAGTGATGAGCCATCCAAATGTGTGACCACAGATAGCAAAAATAACATTTGTGATGTAAGAATATTAGCATGGCTTTTCTGTTAAATAAAGATTAGAAGGAGGTGAGTCTGAGAGTCAGAATTCTAGTAGCAGTAGGTATAAAATTCTTTGATAGAAGTAACAATGACTTGAATGAGAGTTATGACACTTGGAATTAAAGAAAATAATCAGATGAAAGGGACACTGACATAAGCACTGTTTCCGTTCTTTTGACATAGTCTTGTTAATCTCGGTAATTAACCAACGGGTAACCTTTGGGAAGTTATTTACCATCTCTCTATCTTAGTTTCTTTGTCTGCAAGAAGACGATAATAATGACATTCACTTCATAGATTTGTTATAAATGCATAAAAATTATTTAATTTCAAATACATACAAGAGATGATGATGATGATGATAAAGCATAAACAGTTTTCAGACACCAATTAGAAGTGAAATGTGAGGGAGAAGGAAAACTCAAATATGTCTTCAAGGTTAAAAAGTATATAGAACAGAGAGAGAGAGAACAGAAAAAGAAATCAAGGTGTAATATGTGTTTGATTTTAGGCAATTTGTGTTGCAGGTTATGGGAATTACTAAAAATAGTAGTAAGTAGGTATTTGAAAATGGGTAGTGGAGATAGAAAAACTGTTTGAGTTTGGAGATACGGATTTTTATGGGAGGGAAATAGAGAAATTATGAGGAGAAAAATAGTCAGTGCAGTTGCCTATCTGGAAGAAAGAAAATGAACAAGAATAAAAGATGAAGACATTGTAATGAAGGGAAAAAGTGAAGGAAGAAGTATCACCAAAGAGGAAGGGAGCAGAATAGAGGTCCCAGGATAGTAAAATAATATAAAGGCCAAACTAGTAAGATTAATCTGTAGCTTTAATCAGAATTTCATATCTTGTTAAAGGATGTGTATATTCAATAAAATTTCCCACATTATTTTTGACATCAAATTGTTCCTAAATGTATTATTTTGATCCATGTATTTGTAAACCAAGGATGTTAGAAATTCTAACCACTAGAAAATTATTACTATTACTAGCAAATTTGAGATTTTAACTGATTATCAGAATGATTTGAAACCATATTATTTAAAGTTGCAAATACTAGAAATAAAATCAAACAGGCTTATTTTGTGAATACTAAAACCCAAATTAATTTATTGGGTCATATCACACTTAAGTCAATGGGTGGGCATGGCTTTAGCCCCCTAGATTGCTGCATGTTCATGCAATCTCCATTTAACAACTCTAGCAGAAAGAAAGTTTCTTGCTTTCAGCATCCATAGGTCAAACCTAAAGTAAAAACTACCACAAAACATTATAGCATAAAACAAGACATTAATTATATAATACAATGTTATGGGTCATAAATATGGGAAAAAATTGCCTGTACAAATCTATTCCAAGTGGTGTTAACAGAGGTTAATTGGTAGCATTTAGCTGACTGGTCACCTAGTCTGGACAATCCAAGGTGGTTTCATGCCCATATCTGCTATCTTTATAAGGATGGCTAGAAGCCTTCTCTTGCATGGGAACGTCAGTGTAGTGCTTACATATGGAATATCTATGTAGTTGGGGCTTCCTCACAGAATGGCAGCCTCAGGGTAGTTGGCCTTCCTATATACTCACTCATGGCTCCAGGAAAACAATGGGGAAGCTGTCAGTCCTTTTAAAGCCTAGGCCTGAAATTGGAAGAGCATCCCTTCTGCCATATTCTATTGGTCAAGCAAATTGCTAAGGCCAACCCGAATTCAAGAGAATGGAAATTAAATTCCACTTCTCAATGGGTACAGTGGCAAAGTATTTGTGACTATCTTTAATCTACTATACTTGGGAAGAAATCTTGATTGAATCTGTTTCTGTCTCTGTCATATCCTTACACGTATGGGGAACAGGTTATTTCTCAACAGATCCAAAAGAAGGAGAATGAAAAAAAGTGCTGTGTAGAAAAACTAAAGTCGTAACTTATAATCGCCATCCATAAATAGACTATTCTATTCATTATCTAAATATCACACTTCTCCCTAAAGAATCTGGCAAATATAGAGTAAGTTATTTGTTTATAAACATTCTGTAGATATTAATATAGTGACTTTCTTTTCTACTTCTGCCAATCCATTCAATTATATGGTCTAAAATAGAAAAAAAAACAATATAAGGTTTTTCCTTAATACTCTTACTTAAAATACCAATATGATTAATTTTAGGTGTACATTTGTCCATTTTTTTTGGAAAGAAACAAAATTTTCACTGACTTTTTGCAATAATGCTTTTAAGTTAAAGGTAATAGTGACATATTTGATTAGAAGTCTGTGGATATACAGCATGACTGATCAACCAATGAAAACTATTTCATAAGGACTAAGGATTAATGAGAAAGAAATGGAAATACAATAGTTATGAAGAAAGTGGCACTGTGGATTTGACATTTATAATGGATTAGCTGTTAATTTTTCCTCTTCTATATGTTGCTTTAATAAGATTTGTCAGGCCACTGCACAATTTATCTTTCTGCACATTTCTCTTACATATGATGGATCACTGCATATTATAAGCCAAATTTTCAAATAAAATGAGGAAGAGACTTGCTCCCAGCAATAGATGCATATGAAATAATGGCATTTGTATGATTATAATCATGACACCTATACCGTACTTTTATTTTTTCAAAAATGTGTTTATAACCAGGGCTAGACCATCAGTTAAATTCTATTAGTTTTTGTTGTTGGTAGCTTGTATATGAAACAGATACTGTATCCATTTCTTTCTCCTCTCCTTTACTTTTCTGCAACTTTATTCCTCAGTGATCTCTCTCTCTCCCTCACTCCCTCCATTTCTTTCTGTCTTTTCTGTGTCTTTGTGCCTTTTATCTGTCTTTATTGTATCTGTCTTTATTTTTCTCATTTACTGTGGTCCATTGATGCCAAAACAAAATATATCCTAATAAAATAACTTGTAAATGGGAACATAGTAGATATTTCTTCAGTCGATGTCCATATATGGTGTGGTCCAAGAAAGATGGGGCTTGGTGGAGCTGCAGTTGGTGAAGCTAAAACCAAATTGGCCAGAGATACTGGGAGCTTTCACTGTTAACATTTCAAGACTGTGTTAGTCAGGAGTCTCCAGAGAAACAGACCAATAGGATAACTGTAGATATACAGGCAACCCTTGGTATCCCTGGGGGATTGGTTTCAGGACAGGACCCTCCGTGGATACCAAAATCAAGCCCCTTATATAAAATGGCACAGTACTTGCAAGTAAACCTACACACAACCTCCTGTGTACTTTAAATCAGCTCTATATTACTTATACTATCTAATATGATACAAATGCTATGCAAATAGCTATTTTACATATTTTCAAAATATGTACTATTTTTTATTATATATATATTTTTAAATATCTTTGGTCTATGGTTGGGTGACTGCAGATGTAGAACTCGTGGCTATGAAGGGCTGATTGTATATAAGAGGAGAATTATTATGAGAATTCACTCATGTGATTATGGAAGTCAAGAAGTCCCATGATATCTTAATTTCCTGAAGACTCAGGAAAAAGCCAGTGGTATAATTCCTTCTGAGGCCAAAGTCCTGAGAACAATGTCCTGAAACTCAAAGGCCAGAAAACCAGGAGATCTGATGTCCCAGAGTAGGAGAAAATGGATGTCCCAGGAGAGAGAGAGTTTGCCCATTTGCCCCTCCTTCACCTAATTTTTTTATTCTAACCCTCAACAGATTGTATGATGGTGAGCCACACCGGGAAGGGTGATCTTCTTTACTCAATCTATAGATTCAAATACTAATCTTTCCTGGAAACGGTCTCATAGACTCACCCCAACATAATGTTTCACCAGCTATCTGGGTATCACTTAGCTCACTCAAGTTGAAACATAAAACTAACCATCACAAAGACCAATATATGTTTGGGCCTGGGTCAACTGATCATAGTCAGTCAATGTTACCAAAGTTTATAACCTGACCTGTCACTATCTCTATCCTCTTTTCTTTCTGTTTCTCCCCAAATAAACATGCCATCGTGACTACCTATGAAACTATAGTTTCTGTACCTGTGAAATAATCCCTGTCTCCCACTTTGTAACAAACATATATGGTTAATTTAACTATAAAAGTTTAATTTAAGCATAAAAGGTTAATTTTTCAGCTAGTGGAAACACATTAATTCTAGGTTTCTGTAAAAATGACATGAACATTCACTATTACTTTAAATTTGCTCTTTATACTTGGATTTGGAGCCACAATAGAACTATTTGTACCTTGCTGTGGGAATTCATCAGGAAAACTCCCAAATGATAAAAACAAATATAAAAAGCTTAATGTTATCAATTGTCACTTTAAGGTGTTAATGCAGTTTATTTTAAATAATATCTATATATTTTCCACTTTAATTCATTTATATGTAATATTTTAGATGTATATTGAATAACAAAACATTCATTTTATGTTTGTAATAAAATGAAAAATAATTTTTTATATCAACATTTAAATTTAGTCCTACTGTAAACTAAAATTAGGTTTATATTTTATAAAATTAAAATCAGTTACTTCTACTGATTTCTAAGCTTTGTTTACCATTGATAAGCATGGTTTTACTTTAAGCAATTCATTTAGAATAATTATTTCACTGAGAATGCTCACACTCACCTGATATATAACATTTTTTAAAAACTAAAGTTTTTACAGATTTAATGTGTTTATACCACATTTTATTTGGGAGAAGCTTTTTCTGCAACCTCAAACTCCTAAGTTCAAGCAATCTTCCTGCCTCAACCTCCTGAGTAGCTGGGACCACAGATGTGCACCCCCATGCCACGCTAATTTTATTTAATTTTTTGGTAGAGACGGGGGTCTCTCTATGTTGCCCAAGCTGGTCCCGAACTCCTGGGGTCAAGCAATCCTCTCACTTTGACCTCCCAAAGCTCTGGGATTACAAGCCTGAGCCACTGCCCAGCTCTATTTGAGAGAAGTTTTAAGGTGTATAATGAGACCAAATAAAATGGACAATAAATGGATGATGGAGTCAAGAAGAAAGATAAATGAGAGGAGGACTAGGTGAATGAGCACTTTCCAACATACTTATTTGCTAGTGGTGGATTTTGCTGAAGGAAAAAAAAAAAAGTTTCACAATGCCCATAATGTAACACAAACCTAACATTTAAAAGAAAATAATCTATTCTTAATCCTAAAACAAGAAATTACTGCAGTGACATGTTTTTAAAAAAATACCATTAATTTGTTAAAGAAATAAAGCTTATGGTGCTATTTATCATACTGTCCTTTGATATAGACTGAAAAACAGTCATCATTTAGTTAGTAGGATTCATACGGGACATCAAATTCATACATCCCAAGTTTGTGGTGCTCTCTTTGTCTGACTATTCAGGCATAGACATAGTGGATTTAAAATATTGTCTTTACATTTTAATAGATAAAACTTGATAAACCTTTTTTCCTAAGAAAATGAGAAAATACCAAACCACCGAAGATTTTACAAACATGTTTAAGATGTTTATGGTTCCCCTGCAGCACGAGGTGAAAACTCACGGTAAAAAGCAAAGGGTTCCTGATGTGCTTGATTAGGAAAATCAACTGGGAGCATTTTTAAAAAACACAGATTCTTTATTCGTCTTCCAAGACATACGGACTCAGACTTGGGGGGTGGGGAAAAAGTGAAGAGGGAGGCTGAAAGCGTCCACGTGAATTTCATGGTCAGTCACATCAAGAACTACTAAGTAAGAAAGGGCTGCGATTCTTCAGACCATTTTCCATCTGCAAAATAGATAACACTTAATCCGAAAGATAGGAATTAAAAGATAAAAGGTAACGCATGTGAACATTAATAAAGAAAACAAAAGATCGCTTTTATTTAGCTCTTAATATATCTTTCATAGTATGCTAATTTATGTTCTCTCATACATTTCTCAACTAAACAAGACGTATACAGCAGATATTAATGCATCATCCTCCAACTATTGCATTTGAGAAAACTAGAGTTTAGAGAGGTTAAATAACTTGTTCAAGATCTCAGAGCAAGTAAGGGACAGAGTATGATTTTACCCCAGGTAGTCTAACTCTAAGCCTCTATTCTTAACCACTGAGCTAGGCCATGATATCTGTAAAAGATTTCAATACAATGTGCCAGTGAATTAAATTTTTTTGGTGGACCATACTTCTCTGGAATGTAGATCTCTGTTGGTGCAAGGGTGTCTCTGCTATGCTAAGAAAATCGTGTCTAGGTGATGGGAAGATTACTGGTAAGCCAGTTACCTCTAAAGATAAATTTGAGGGTATTGTTTGGGAACTGACAGCTGGGTTTTTGGAATTATATATGCATTTATTGGCCTGACTTTGAGAATCTTTCCAAAGCTGTACAGTATATCTAATTTGCAACAGCTTAAGTAGACTTCTCCCCCTAGAGAGTAAAAACTGCGATTATATCTTATACAGTAAACTGTGTTGTCAAGATTTTTATCTTGAGTCCTCTGTTAGAGGAAGAAATTTACATACACATTTATAGTGTTCATAAGGTCACTAGACAGAAAAGATAAGTAGAAAAAGAAATGACAAAGATATCTTTATGTATGTTTTTACAAAGGTCACCTGAAACAGATATTTGTCACTTAATTTTCTGCAGGTACTCTCCTTCATTTCTTTTTCTTCCTAAAAAATAATTAATGTAGTATTACATCCCAAATCATAGTAGGTAGTATTGTCATAAGGCAGCTTTTTGGAACCAGTGTAGAACTCTGATTGTCAGGGTAACAGAGAAGGTCTATGCATGAATTATTCAAAGGCTTGTACAATCAGTACAGCATTCAAATTAAACCCCAGAATGTGCAAATTAGGCAATTATTCATAAAAATTATTAACATTTTAATTTTTTAGAGTTCAATGTGACATTTTGCATAGCTTTGCTTAAATATATCATGGAACACTGCAATTAGAGACATAGTTCCATATTTAAGAATTGGATGAGTTTGGATGAGTACTTGCAAGTCTATAAGTATTATTGTGGAAATTTAAAAAAATTATTGATGATTCTGAAAATATGAGCATGTGTCTGATCAGTTGGACTTGTCAACCAGGATCAACCAGATATCTTGAAATCTGAACTTAATCACATTGAGGTTCCACAACATCAATTCAATACTTTTCCTTAGAGAATATAAAGTCCACAACAAGATAACAGCCAGCTACCATATACACAATCCACATGCATCCTTGTATTTAGCATATGGTGGGCATTCATTTAAAAAATAATAATTTTATTCACTATAAAACATCATCGTATACTATTTTTCAATAGTTTAGCATAGAAATAAAACAACCCTAAATTAGGTCAGTGACAGTGGTGAAGAGTTGTATTTGGGTGTTAGAAATGATTGAATGACTGTGATTTTCTGGGAGAGGGTTATATTAAGAAGCAGAGGAATTTCTACACTATGGAAGTAGGTAGATCACAATACAACTGCACAGTTTAGGGAACTCAAGAAATGAGTGATTTGAGAGTAGAAATGTGGTCCTTGCAAGAGATAATGAATTTGATTCAGAACAAACTAAGTTCAAGGTATCTCTGGGAATTTCCCATGGGTGTGATTCCCTACAGGCTGTCTGAAATCGTGTTGGTGTGCTCTTTTAGGGTTAGGCATAGACATTCAATAGCCTTAGCAGATTGTGCAGCACTGGAGAGAATATCCCATATAAAGTGGTACAATAAGAAAATCATTATAGAACTCCTTACAGATAATAAATAAGGATGAAAACAGAAGAGTCTGTGATACAGAAGAAAAATACTTTTTAAAGCAGTAGGAAAACCAGGAAAAGGTATTATCTTGATTTTTTATTAAAAGGGAAAGATGAGCATATTAGTTTTCTATTGCTGCTATAACAGATTACTACAAACTTGGTACCTTAAAACAACACACATTTATTGTTTTGTAATTCTGTAAGTTAGAAATCCAAAATGGGTCTCACTGGGCTAAAATCAAGGTGTTGGCAAGGCTGTGTTCCTTTCCAAGAGCTCTGGGGGAAAATCCATTTTCTTGCTCTTTCCATTTTCTAGAGACCACCTGCATTCCTTGGCTTGTGGCTCCTTTCTCCACCTTCAAAGTCAGCAGTGCTGCATCTCTCTGACCCTTCTCCTCGAGGCCCATCTCCCTTTGCCACAACTGGTAAAGATTCTGCACACTTGGGGACCCATGTAACTAGATTTGGCTCAGCTGGATAACTTAGGATAATCCTCTCATTTCAAGATCCTTTATTTAATCACATGCAAAATACCTTTTGCTGTGAAAGTTAATAGTATATTCATAAGTTTTAGGTAATGAGTTGTTTTTGAAGGGGGCATTATTCGGCCTATTACAAGTTTCAAGAAATGGGTTCAGAAATTCAAGTTTAAAAGAGGGAGGTATTACGGACGATAGTATCAAGATGATACAGACGCTAGTTACAGAGAAGTTAAATATTGAAATGCTACTGCTGTCATTTGTCCATCTTTTGTAGGTATCATATTAATTAACACATTTACCATCTCTTCCAAACATGAAGGAGACTTAGTTAAGTACAGGGTTCAGGATGTGTGAGTGAAGTCAAGGATCTTGAGTATAGGGAAGAGAAAAACTAGAAGCTTCCAAAAAATAAACTTTGCCAACGTGCTTAATGGTAAGTTTTAAAACCAAAGCCAATCAGAACAGGAAAAACAAAGCAAAACAACAACAAAATAATATTAAAAGCAAAGCAAAATATTAAGCAACATTTTTAATTCTTCCCTAAAGTTCCAGAATCCAACCCCCACTGCTGCCCTGCCGTTAGCTATGTGTGGGGACGCCAGCTGAGCCGCTGTATTAGTAGCAGAGCTCTGGCTGTGGGAGAGGCACAGGCCACTTAGGTGAAATGGACTAGAGAGTCTTGAGCACTGGTGTCCTCAGACACCAGCAAGTAGCTTGTAAAGCAAATTCCAACCCTGAACAAAATATGCATGGACAGCATTTGATGGAAAGAGAATAATCGCTCTCTAAAGAATGGACATGATGTAAAGGTGGAGTTCGATGGTAGAAAATCAAACCTTCAAAATAACCTTCTTTACTTATGCTTTGAAAACTGTATAACATATGGTATTAACCATTTATTATTGTCCTCTCAGTTTCTTTTATTCCAGTGTTTTTGTTGTTGTTTCTTTGTTTTAGAGAATATTACTGGAGGAAGAAACACCCATTAAGTTCTCTAAGCTTAATGATAAGGTAGATTTTTTTCTTGAATCCAATGCTGCCTGAAGGGACCACCAAAAAACACGGTTAAAAAGTAGGACAATTCCATAATGTGAGGAATAAAGTTTAATTTTGACAATTTCATGATTTATAGTGGAATTATAATCTAGAGGAAAAAAATAATCTTTGAGCCAAACAAGCCCAGAAATGAATCTCCTGTCACATCTTATTGTGCTATGTCATCTCAGACAAGATATTTGACACATTTTAGACTCCATATATTTAGACTTTATATATGAGTCTATTGCTCATATAAGTAGATATAATACCAAATTTGAAATAGTGATGAAACAGAAAATTAGTAAAAGTGTATATAACAGTGTCTGCTGCATAGCAGGCATTCAAAGAGAGTAAGCAGCAATAATGGCAATAAAAGTACTAGAATTCCAGAGTCTCTATGAACACTTTGTCCTACCCCTACTTTTTGGTTGAGAAAATATGTTTATCATATGTGTGTCTATTGTTTATTCACCTAAATATTTAAATTTAATTTATTCTGATTGAGGTGAGAAAATGGAACCAAGATAGTAAAATCCTCTTAGTTTGTGAATTTTATGTATTAATTCACATTATTTTTCCTTTGGAATGCCTTATATAAGCATATAACATAAAGGGAAAACCTTACTTTAATTCTAATTATATACTCATAGGCAAATGTTTAAATAGCTTTTTACTTCAAATTAAGACACTGCAATGGGTTAACTTCTTGAAAGTACTTATATAATAAGTGTTGATGATATCATTAATTTTCATATAATATAAAAAGATAATTATCTTCATTTTCTTCTGAAGATTTAACTTGGCAGTGGAGAAGATTTCTATGCTGAAATGCAAGATTAAAATAATTAAAACAGTCCATAAAACCTAATAATTTTTAAAAGGTCTATTTTTTAAAGTATATAATTTAAACTATAATTTTCTTTTAAAAGTCGTTGGCACCATAACTAATTTGAATTGTGTGACAACATCTACCAGTGGGCAAGGCGTGTTTTAGAAAATTTAAAAATGTGAGTAAAACAAGATTACATTTTAGATGCAACTAAAATATGTAGTGTCCAGAAATGACTACACATTTTAAAATTTGTTGATGTATAAATAAATATGCCCTCTTCTGCAATTTCCTTCTACCCAAAATGCTCATACTCCAACTTGGGAAGAGTTTAACACATACAAGATGATATCTGATGCCAAGGAAAGGCTGAATGTTTTGTAATTAAAAAGACATTTAAATATAAGCATTAAGCAGTATGGTGTAGAAGAAATGGCTGGATTTCAAATGGAAAGCAATGAGGCATAGTCATCATAGACCTTAACTTCTGAGAGTCCTAGAGAAAATTAGTGTGCCTGTCTCAAATTCCTAATCAGTAAAATCAACAGTAAAAATCCACCTGCCATTACTTCTGTGAGCTAATTTTGTGAAAGTATATTTTTTTAGTTATTGTTTTTTTCACAAATGCAAAACATATTGCTTCTGATTATCTTTTATTCATGTATTCAAGAGAAAAGGGGGAAAACAGTGCATGAAAGAAATTTAAAGACATATGCTATAAACATTCAGGCAGCCCTGATGTTAATCTGTGATTTGCCACTCAGTAGATGAGAGACCTTGGACAAGTCTTTTAAATTCTCAGAACCTTATTTAGCTCATTTGTAAGATAAGCAGAACCCTATCTGCTTCATAAGGTTAATTAAACATTTTTTACATGAGACATAAAACATAATGCCATATTCATGGTAGACATCTCATAAATCTGAGTTTTCAGCCCCTTACTATATCCAATTTATTTTCTTTCCTTCTATTCTTTTTTTTTTATATATCATTTTTATTTCAAAATATTAGTGGGTACCAATGTTCTTGTTTCATGGTTGAATTGTATAATGCTGAAGTCAGGGCTTTTAGTGTGCCCAGGATGGCAATAGTGTATGTTGTACCCAACCAACTTGCCCCCTTCTTAGTTTCCAATGTCCTTTACACCACTTGTGACCATGTGTAATCATTGATTAGCTCTCACTTATTAGTGAGAATACGTGCTGCTTGTGGAAGCCTTGGTTCTGTGGGTGCACTAATAAAGAGGAAGCAACCTCTCTTGCAAGCTCTGGCTCAGTCATCCCTTGGGGCACCCCTGCTGATGTGGGACCTGCCACAGTTGCATCAGCTGTGGGCAGGGGAGGGGAGGAGGAGGAGAAGAGTCTGAATGGAAGAGAGCTGGCACTCTGGTCCCCTTTGTCCCCAGGGGCTCCCCTGGCTGGCTGCACTCTCCTCTCCCCTGAAGGCAGCCTGCCCTGAATGTCCAAGCTCTGGGATCACATAGTTCCCCTGGGACCCATCAACCCCCTGTGGCCACTGCAGTCTGGACAGGAGTTGGAAAATGTTTATGTGGGGACCAGTGACAAGAAAACGGAAGGGCTAAAACTCCCTGGGGAGGACAAAGGGACAAAGTGATTGGAAAAGCAGTGTGGTGCCTGCTGCCTCAACTTGGGTCTGTGGTGGGGGGACTGACCCCGAGGGGGCCGGCAGCCCGTGATTTCTTCTTGAGAAGCTCCCCATTCACGGGTGGCAGTAGCTTTTTGGCTCATGGTGGTAGAGAAGCTCTCCCACAGTTCGGAAACCTGCAGTCTGCCAGAAGAAGGAGGGGAGGAATAACAAACGCCCCCACCTACACCTTCCACTGGGTTCCAAGATTCTTGGGGGTTGATCTCTGCTGAAATCTTGCTCCTTCTTTTTCTGCTCTGCAACTTCTTCCCGTGGCATCTCCAGTAGGATCTGGTACTTTTCCCTCAGAATGAAATCTGGGCTATGTTTTTATTTTTTTCCCATCTAAAACTTTTCCTTCTTTCTGAGACAATCTGGAGACTGATGTCTCTAAGTCAGCCATCCTCTTATACCCAATTCATAAAAATAATGTGTTCTCTTTTCTGTATATTAACAGTCTTCATTGCCAAAACTCAAACTTAAATTTGAAACAAGTAAAGGAAAACATCATGAAGGAGAAGCAATGCAAAATCAATGACTGTTTCTTCTCTGACAGCACTTTTGAACATTCTTTCTGAATCTTTTTTTAATTCCTTTGTTTCTTTTTTCATAAGAGAAAGGTGCCCAGAAATAACTTCAGAGTGAGAAAATGGGTGTGGTACAAGGGAAAAGATTTTTTTCTCCTTTTGGTCTATTCCAGAAATTCTCCAATATAAAATACAAGGGAAAAGAGACAGTGTGTTGCTTAATAAAGGCAGTTTTAGGTCTTTTAATTATTTATTTGAGTTATGGATTGTGTACATAGCAATTGCCCATAGGGTGCTGTGCCACCCACAGAGAATACATTCAATGTCAGATACAAGTCAAAAACAGACACATACAGTATCTGTTGTATATCCCATTAAAGACAGACTTCCTGACAATTCATAGTAACATCATGTCTTATAAATAGCTTTGCTCAATTCTCTCTGACCAGCTTGAGAATCTCTTGCACTTTGTTAAGGAGGAATCAATCAAACTCATTTTAGTTTAATATCATGAGTACAGTTAGTCCCAGTCTACTTCTAACTAGCCCAGTCAAGTCTTGAAATGTTTTCTTGTCAATAAACGTGTTAAAAATTCTTAATATAGAACAGTAAATAACACTCTTCAGTTTACTTTACAAAATTCTGTATTCATAAGGAAAGCATGGCCTAGATATGAGTGGATAAAAAAAGAACTCCTAACAGACCTTTTAGAAATCTCTATGAAGCAAATTTGATGAAAAAGCTCAATATTTCATATTAATCACAAGTTAACCTGTGATAGAAAAGCCTCTTCAAAACCTGCTCAATCAGTGCACCTGGGTGCCCTAAGAATAGCTTATCTTGTCAGAAGGTGTGAAAAACTAGGTCAGTTGGGAGGGGTGACTTGCAGAGACACTTGTGGCCACCACAGAGCTAGGTTTGCTGTCAGGCGGTGACATCTGTGTTTCTTTGTGAAAGTGCTAGAAGAGGCAGTGCAATCTTCTTACAAAAGAGTAAAATGCAAAGTCACTGTAACTCTAAAGCCATGCTTTATTTTCTAAGGACAAATGCCCTAATTCCCCTAACATTTAGATTATGTCTGAAATTTGAGTCATTCATATTTGCCTAGAGAAATTGACAAAGAAATAAAAATAAAAGCAAAGTCCGTGACTGTCAGAATAACAGATTGATCTGAATCTACTAAGTAAAAAATATGTGGAGAAGAAATGAGTATGTTCATTCTAAAATACTTCTTAAGTGTCCATCTTCAGTTAGCATATGCTTAGCTGCTGTCCTAGTATTCTAGAAATCATAACCTCAGAGTGTCACTCCTTTGGAGGTTTTGGCTGTCACTTTAAACAATCTTCCATACTATTAATATTTATGTAGTATTGGACGGATAATGCCACAAGAGTTAATAACTGCTCTTTTTAAAGGTCTTATAGTCTTTAAAGTTCTAATTTAAAGGAAGAAGAATTGATATAGAGAAGTTAGGAGAACCTTGATTGAGAGCTGGACATGCTGACGTGAGAAATGAAATAACATGTATATAATTAATTCATTAACCTAACAAATATAGATTGTTTGGTGCAGAGTATACCATGATTACCAAGTTAGAGGTGGTGCTCTTTAACAGAGAAGAAACACAAAGAAGAAATCTCAAGAAAGTGAAGAATGCTATGATGTTACAATAATGAATCATCCTGGGAGAATTGTCAAGGAAACCTGCCTTTGGTAAGGAAAGCCGCCTTGGAAGCAGGGACATCTGGAGTAATACCAAATGGATCAAAGCATAGGAGTCAGGGCAGGTTTGGATTTAGGGTGTTTCCAGGCAGAGCAAACAGCATTTGGCAAGACCCAGTAGGTGAGATAAAGTATAATATTCAAAGAACTGAAACCCAAAGTCTTTAAGTATGGCTGATGCGGAGACTGTAAATGGAGAGTGGTAAAAGAAGCTAGACAAGAAGATAGGAGCTAGATCTTGAAGATCCCATGAGCCAAGTCAGGAAATGTTTATGCTGTCATGAGGTCACTGTCCAGGTTTAAGCACAAGTATGGCATTCCCCCATCTGTGTTTTAGAAGAACCAAGCTGGTGGCAGTTTGCAGATCGTAATGAGGAAGTCAATGCTCATTAATGCAGAGACCAGACAGTGAGGGACGATTGTTTATTAAATTAGAAAGAAGAAATGGGAAAGGAGAAAATTTTTCAATCTCACGGAGTAATATTTAAGAGGTGGAAATGATAGCACTGGTGATTCAGTGGATGGGGATAGGGCAGTAATGGAGAGAGGGAGCCAGTGTCATCTCCATTTTTCTGGCCTGAAAAAATTCTGGCAAGGAAATGTCCTCTATACAACTGATAAAGGAAAAACAAAAAAGAAAAGCAGCTAGTACTAGGGAAAAGACGATGAGTTCAGTTGTGGTCCTGATGAGTTGAACTACTTACAAAATATCCAAGTGCAGACGTAGGTAGGTTGTTGTATAGGGAAGGAGCTATAGAGCTGGAAGTTCAGCATGTAAATGCTACTGGAATTCGTGGGAATGAAAATGATTCTTCTGAGAAAATTTATAATTGAGAAGAAAATAGTGGCTACAAAGAATATTAATGTATATGAAGGCTTATAGTACAGGAAGAGGTCTAGGTAAGGCCTGAAATGTCCTGGTATTGCTAACAAAGGAGTCATGGGTAATTTTCCTGGCAAGAGTTTTTAATATAGTGGTAAGTGATGAAGTCACATTGCAGGAAGTTACGGAATGAGTTTGAGTTTAATAAGGAGAGGAGATAAAAACAAAGAGTTTGACTGTGACATGTATTATGGGTGGGGTTCCCCAGGAAGCAGGCTTTGAGTTTCTCAGGACATTTATTAGGGAATATCTTTGGTATTAACACCTGTGGAAAGAAGGGATATGGTGAACAGAGTTGGGCAGAAGGAAAAATGGGTATGATGCAGTATTAACTAAGACTTTGACCAAAACCACAGGAAGACTTGGAGCTAAAATGACCCATCACTAGGCTTCAATATGATAGGCCTCTGAAATTTCTTGATGTTTATCTTTTACCCTCTGGAGTGTATATTTTTAGCAACTCATTTAATGGATAGAAACTTTGTGATTATCTGGTCTAATTAGCATGATATCTCTGCCATAGTGCATGGATGTGATGTGCAGGATATCCAAATGGCTGATGTCTCTTTGTACTATGTTAGGACAGAACATGGGATAGCTCACCTAGCCCTGGCCAAGAACAATAAGTGTGTACAGTTATCCATGCTCAATGATTGTGAACCATTTCTGATTCCCCCTCCTGGTAAGAATGAAGAAGAACATTAGCCAAAGCTTTAATCATTTACCATGTGGAAAGTAATATGATTGATGACTGCCTACAACTTCCTAATATTCCATCTTTTGTTCTTTCCATGGTGCAAGTTGAGTGCCACCTTTACTGGTGGCTCCATCTATTTTTACCATAAAAAGACTATATTTCATTATTTTGGGGTTAGGCCCCTTTGGCTGCCATGCAAACCTTGCTGCTCATTACAATAAATGAATACACCTGCCTCCTGACAGTTAATCACTTCCAGATACTCTGTTTTCTCAAGATCTTACTATCCCATTGATATCAAAAAGCCAAGAACAAAATTTCAACATCAGCCCTGGCTTGCAGATGGCAGACACCAGTGACATCTCAATGATGATGGTGCCCCTCTTACCAGTGTGTTCTCTGTGGCCTTGGTGAACTTTCTAAACTGTAGGCCTTCCCATAGAATTGACATTTGGTGGGTTTTTAATTTTACGTAGTACATCCACTCCAACACGAACATTTCCTGAGTCTTTTAATTTCTTCCTGCACCATCCGTCATGGCAATTCTGTCATCTTATCCTCACTTAACATGGGCCATAATTTTGTACATGTTTCTGTGAGCCATCTTCGTAGCCAAAAGATCTGCCTTAATGAGTTTAGCCTCTTTCAGAAATATATTTCAGAAATATATTTTGCTGAAGATAAGAGTCCTGGATAATTCCTTAGTTTTTTTTTTCATCCTCATGTTGCAGGAGATGAAACTTTCTGTGTATACTACCAGCAAACCTTCTTGTTTCACCTATGGCTTTGAATTGTCTGTTAATACTCCCAGTCTTTATTTATATTATTCTAGAGCTTTAAGAATTTCACAAAAGTGATCAGATATCATTTTATAGTTTCTATTTCCCCATACTTCTCAATACCTGATACATCATACCAGCTGGTGCATTCCCTTTCACATACCATCCCAGTTCACCACCAGTGAGATTTTAACAATTAAAAAGTTGCCTGTAAGAGGAGGAATCTATGTTCTCTTCCAGTGCCAGCTGGGTGACAAGTGATCCAAATCCAAAACCCATATTATTGCTTAATCTCAGGCCACATCTGTCACCAACTCTTATAATTTGAAATCTCTGGGAAATAGACAGGAAACAGACAGAATTTAGCATGCAGGCTGTTTATTAGGGAATGCCCTTGGGATCAATAGCTACAGAGGAAGGAGAAGTGGAGCTGTGATAGAAGATCACTCAGAGCCCAAGCCAACCCTACATGGAACTTTGGAGCCAAAATGTCCAGGCCTTCATCAATATGGGACACTCCAGAAAGGTTGTAACCTTGGAGTGAGAAGGCTCTCTTGCAGCTGAGGCAATTCTTAATGAGGCCATAGCTGAAGGCTCTCTGCTGACAGCTCTCCCAGAAGTAGAGAAAACAAATCTTTCCTTGAAGAGGGATAAAGGTAGAGCATTACCAAGTCAACTGCAGGGAACTTCTAAAGAGGACAATGGCTGAAAGTAGGTGGGAGGGTCTCAAGAAAAAATTTGTTTTATTCTCTATTTAAAGTGAAAGACACACCTTTAGAAGTTAATGTAGATGGTAGAGAGGGAGGGTCTACAGAAACTAAAAAAATGGAGATAGTTCAGAAAGAGAAGATTATTGAAAGAAAGGGAAGGAAGAATATTTAGAGTGGAAGAATATAGTATGAGAGACAGTATTTCCTATGTAACAGGACATCCATGTGTCTAGTAATCAGACTTTTGTAAATACAGGGAGCTTTCAACTCATTTGCGATAAGAACAGGAGGCAGGATTGTCATCAGAAAAGGAGACTTGAGAGTTTTGGGAAGAGTGGAGGATATGTTAGAATAGACCCTGTGGAGACAGGAAAATAGAACTAGAAGAAACAACATCAAGGGCTCAGTTGAGGCTGGCAAATGTAAATTCACAGTGGCACCAATTATCTGACTGTGATTATTTCCTGCAGTGCTTGCATCTGGAGATCAGCATTGAGAATTTTGATGAGATTGAGAGAACACTGAAAGAAGGGAGCTGAGGATACTGCTCAGGGAATAATTCACTCAATAGTAAATACATATATACAATAATTATTTGATTTTTTGAATTTTAAATTAGTTTTGTTTTATACAGTGTTAATAAAATCTTAGATCATCTACGGTATGAAATCTTCACTATTCTGCAACCAATTTTGGTTTATGTAATCCAAGGTAAAAAAGGTATGGTATTAGTACTAAAGTGAGGCTAGCTCCTGTTTTTATTCACATGTACTGTTAACGAAAGTTCGACACTTGTCCCCAAGGCCTCATCAGTAGAAGGAGGACAAGTGGTTTTGAGGAGAAGGAAGGGGAAGTTTATTAATTTGCTGGCAAATGAGGAGGTTGGAGATTCCTGTCTGAAATGCCACCATCCTAATAAGCAGAAATATAGACTTTTTAAAGAGAGGCTATTCAGCTTTAGGCAATTGCTGTTCAACTATGGTTGGGTTGATGATTCTGATGGGTTCCATCTCCCTCCAAAGACAGTCCTGGGAGGTCCACCCGGATCTCCAGGCCCTTGGCCAGCAGTTCCACTGAGCCATCTCCTATAGCACAAGGAACAAAAGACATCACCCTGCCCATCCCAACCACTGGCCTGAGGTAGGGATACAGGTTTTAGTTCTCAAAAAGGAGCAGGGGTTGTTTTAAAGAGACAGAAAATATTTTTGTGTTTTTTCAGGCCATTCTTTCTGTTACAGTACTGCCAAATAACTTGATCACTGTTTGTCTCTGCATGCCACAATTTTAATATTAAAAGGAAAATCAATGAAAACATAGTAAATGTCTTCAATATGTGGAGTGTGTATTACTTCTCATTCATCTTATGTATTGGGCAAAAATTAAATCCTTCTGTGCATCTTTTATGTTCATAATGAAATGGTAGCCTATTGATTATAGGCTACAGAATAAATACAAACTGCCTGTCCTTCCCCAATTATTTATATAACATATACCTACTCACATCATATATATATATACACACACACAAATATTTACTATTTATATGTATGTATATAATTTGCTTTGTTTTCATTTTTGGCAGCTTTCATATATATTGATAGAGATGAAACAGTTAATTCAAACGCCTCTTGATTACTTCCTACAACTTAAAAATTTGCCTCTTTCAAGAAAATTTTCCTTCCATTTTAGATGACTGTATATGCACTGTGTGGGCAAAAGAGGCATGTTTTAGTGTAGATTTTTGTGTAAGTGGAGATTAAATCAAATTTATATTACAAAAGTAAATATAATAAGTTGCTAACTAATCACTAAGTATAGACAAATCTGTTATTTTATTGATTTATAAATTGTAATCACTAGAAAAACATTGAAATTTAAGATATATGTTTTATAAATAAATAACTGAAATTAAAATTTTAAAGAACTGCTGCTATTATTTTTATTAATTTCAAACCATTCTGGGCAATACAATTAAATGTGAAATGACAGCAAACCATGAGACATGACATAAATATGTTGGTGATATGTTTTGGCATTGGTTTCCAAAAATAAAAATAAAAAACAATGGGAACCATATAATTATTGGAAAAGATCAATTATTCTAAGTATTATAAATATTTTAAATACATTTAAAAATGTAGACTCATTTTTAGGTTTTGGTTTATATTAGTTTTGTTTGCTTTTTATTTTTTGTTTCTTAATATTTTAAAAACTTGCCCAGTTATTTTTAGTTCCATGTCTCTAATAGAGGAAATATATCATTCATCAACTAAAAATGATATAATACAAACTCCCTTATTTTACAAAGCCATCATTATCTAGTTGAAAATTATGCATGTAGTGTCAGTTACTTATTTAGATCATTTGAGTATTTTAATAATTCTACAAAATAGCTTTATTTTTGACAATATTAATTATACTGTTGAATAAAAGAAACAAGATCAGTATTCTGAAATTACTCACTTGTCTTCTAAAAGCTACTACTGGTGCTTTGGATAATACCAGCATGTGTGCTTTAACCTCTTCCTGTGACCAGATTGGAAATTCTGTGACAATAGAATGAGTATATGAGTATGTTCCCATATCTACTAGTGCACAGGACACATAATATAGGTGCCTAGTAAATAGTTTTTGAATGAAATATAGTAATAAATGGATAGAAATTTATGGTATTGGTGGTAATAAAGGAGAAAGACATTGTAAGCAAGATTTGCAGCAGGAAAATTTGCTTGAAAGTCGGATGTTTGAGATATATATTGAGACGATAAAGAGACTATCTTGACAAGAAATTAATAGATTATATTAAAGGAAAAATGGACAATTGACTTCATTCATTCATTTAGCCTAGGAAGACTTGGAGGCTTAGAGAAATTAACTGTTTTGCCCCGAGGTCACACAGTGAGTAAGTGGCAACATAAGGATTGTCAGAGATGTCAAGAAAAATATTCTGACCTCTTAACTAAATGGTCCAGTAAAGAGATCACAGAGATGGTGATTAGGAAACCTGGGGCTCTGCCTGATTCTCTCACTAATTATCTGTGACCTCAGGCAAGTAAGTCATTGCCTGTTGCCTCCACTTCTCCATCTCTCACATGGAGTTAAAAGAGGACCATCCTATTTCCTGCTCAGGATTGGGGGAGACTCAAGAGTCACAAAAGAAGTTAGGACTACATTACACATGTTGATATTAACATCATTGTTATTACTGTTAGTCTCAATGCCAAAATCACTCTCTAATTATAGATAACTAGACTCTTAATTATCCTTGAAGATATATGACTTAAGACCTCTTAATTCCAACTGAAGAACAAACAGGCACATTTAAAAATATTTACATATAAAATGTATTAAAAATCAACTTTCCAGATTTTCAGGATACTTGTCATTCGTCTCCACTCAGAAACATCCCTGGTCCTATTCCTGACCATTGAGGAGCAGGTTTTGAGCCTGGACCACCAGTTCTGCCTTCTTGTTTTGAATTTATTTTGGAGCAAATTGGGAGCCTTTCTTTTGAGCTGGGTTATTTTAATTCATCTGGGACATTATAACAGTTAAACTTTCAAATGGAAGGATCAGTGTATATTATCATTTGTTCCTAGGAAACTCCTTGCCTTGTATGTGAATTATCCATCCATTCCCTGGGTGGGGGAGAAACTATATTATTCCAATAATATAAAGATCCACATGTATTCTTAAGACATTTTCTTGTTGTACCCTTTACCCTTGCCGATGAGTGCCTACTAGCTACTCAAGTTATTTTTTTTTCCAGACTTTATAGAAAGCATTCCAAAGTGACTTTCTGTTTTACCTAATCAGAAAAGGCGATGACAAATGTAAGTATGAGGTTTTTCTCACTAATAAGACATAACACCACACTTAGGTACTACAATAACAGATATATTTTATTTCTGATTTGAATTGCATTTTTTACCCAGTATCCAATCCTCTTTTTTTTTTTTTTTTTTTTTTTTCCCTCATTGCAACAACTCAATTTTCCTCTGGAGAAAAATATTTCTGTGTTATTTAGTTGCTTGTTCAGGAAAAGGAAACACCAGGAATATTCTAAGCAGAAGTATGTTTTATACTGGAAAATAAGTGCTTATAACATCAATGAAAAGGATGGAGGAGTTGGAATCAGGAGGACTTTCTTAATATAACTGAGTCCAAGGTTCACACTATCCTTGTGATTCAGGGATCAGAATGTTACATAACCATAAATTCTCTCAACTCAAACAAAGCTGGTGGCTAAACAATGAATGCTTAGTAAATCTACCACCATAGCTGGCTTTTGAGGGTCAGGATTTCGTGTCCTCTCTTTAAGAAAAAAAAAAGAAAGCAGAAAGATATCTTCCATCTCATATTCCTCCTAGGAATCTTGCCCTGGTGCACATAAATGGCAGCAGCTAGTTTGCATTTGGAAGATCAGCGCAAGGGAGGCTGAGAATGTAACTTTGAGCATTTCTGCCTCTTCTGAACACAAAAGTCAATTAAGGATATGGAATGAAGGTTGATTTTCCATTACATTTACTTTATCTTTTGTAACTCTCCTTTTGGTAATTCAACATCTATACACACCTCCATTTACCTATACTCCTACCTTATATAAACTGTCCCCCCAAAAAAGAATATGCTCCTAACTTATATAATCTGTCCTCAAAAGAAGAACCTCAATAACATGTATCACTCCATTCATCTTTGGGTAACATTTATTCATTTTAAGACACAATCTCATCTCAATTTTCTGTAATTCAAGGAATCAATTATAAAGAAAATCATCACCAACATAACTTTTATAAGATATAAAGGAGAAAGGAAAGGAAAAATAAATACATGCATCACAGAGCCAGAACATAAATATGGGTAGCTGCCTTATTTTTTCCTTTACCTAGATACTACACTGTGGTTAGCAATAATAGATTTCTTTCTCTGCCATCTATTAAAATTTCCTTTTGCTCTTAGCCAGTACCTAAATTGTTGGGAAGCTATAGCTCATGAGGTTGCCCAAACGTTCGTCCCTGCTGACTCTAAGCCATTATTAAAACTTTCCTATACGGGTGTATTAGTTAGCTCTGACTACCTTAAGAAAATACCACAGACAAGATGGCTTAAACAACAGAAATTATTTTTTTTTCACAGTTCTGGAGGCTAGATGTACAAGACCAAGGTGCCATCAGCACTGATTTCTGGTGAGGCCCCTCTTTCTGGCTGTGGGCATCATCTCACTGTGTCCTAGCATGGCCTTTCCTCTCTGCACATGCAGAGAAAGAGAGAGATCACTGGTGTCTCTTCCTTTTTCTTATAAAGACACTAATTTTACAGAATGAAGACTCCTTATAACCTAATTTAATCTTAATTCTCTCTTTAAAAATGCTATCTCCAAATACACCTAATTGAGAGTTAGGGCTTCAACATATGAATTTTATGTACACAGTTTATTCCATAACAATAAGATTTCATGTTGGTCTTACTCCTCTTCATTTCCATTTTGTAGTAGTAACCCCATTTCCCTTGATAATAAAAGTCAGTGACCATAAAGTAGCTATAGTTTGGAGTGTTACTTCAGTGGTGTGAGAGGTACAAAATAGCAATGTGACATTTCAGCTTCCAGTTCAGTTGAATCATTATTAATCTCCTGATAGAAACATGAGATACTAAAAATTAAAAATCCAAAGCCACTGTAAATAGAAGACAATAATTTTGTGAGAGTATAATTAGCTATAATGGATGTGGCCTTCACCCTTCCAAACCTTGGTTATCAGTCAAATGGAGCTATGAGAAACACAGAGCTATACTGTATGTGGTTCCAAGTAGATTCCGCATCCTGTGCAATAGGACCTGAAGACTGCAAAGTGATGTCTTCCAAAAGATGCCATAATTGTGTCTTCAGTAGTCTATTCCATTATTCTATAAGGCTAATTATTTCAGAGTGTTGGGTTACAGGGAAACACTGCCTCTGTTGGTCTTGCCTCAGGTCTTTTCTGCAATACGGTATCAATGCTCAGAAATGATATTGTGTGAGATATTACAGATGTGCATATGAAATTTTATTAGTCCTCATATTATTTTTCTGGCAAAAGCGTATAGGCATAATAGGCAGACATACATCCAGATAAGTGACTATTTTAATGAGGAAAGTTGATGTCTCCTACATAATGAAACTGGCTCAATGTATCAAACTGGTATTAGATCATTTGCTAATATCTCTAAAAATTTGTGTTATGATTGGGATCAGCCTCAGTTCTGTGGTTGCCAGATTGGGTTTAGCATTAAGGGAGACTAGATAAACTTGGATTGGAAAGTCAGAAGTTTTGCACCATGTTCAATTTTCATCCCTGTGACAGCAACTATATATTTCATGGATATATTGACCAGCAGTGGTGTGACTGGAGGGGAATGAATGACATCCTCAGAATGGATCACTTTTATCCACTTAATGAGCCCTCTCATTATGTGATGTTCAATAAGAATTTATATGAAACATAAATATTCTCAGAGGCTAGTTCATGTTAAAAAGTCCATCCACACATAGCTTACCCAAGCCTCTTGTCATCGTACTTATTATATTATCCTTCCAAATTTTGGCTCACTTAATCAAACTGTTAATTATAGCCAATAAATTGTGTGCTTTCTTATCTCTTGAAGATTTCATTTCCAAGTAAAGTGGACTACATGATATTTTGGCCATTGGGAAGATTTTTCTTCCAGACAGAATTTTTCCTGTGTGATTGTAATGATAGTCATCAGAGTTCCCCTGACATCTGTATATTGCTTGAAACCACTTGCAGACCAGGTTCTCACACTCTGCTGGGCATGGGGAACTGCCTGTGAAGTTACTGGTGTAGGCTTAAGAGGTTGGAGGAGACAAGCAAATTTATTTGGGAAGGTACTTTGGGAGTGTGGGCCATGTGACTATGTCATTTTCATATTCCTCAGGAGTATCATAAACTCCATCCTTTCTATATCACTTCTGCTTCATCATGTGCTGCTTCAGTGCACCCAACCATTTCATAGCTTTCTGTGTCGATGGTCATCTAGTCAATAATGGGCATGGTTACTTGGTGCACTAACCTCCAATATTCAGTTTCTTCCAGGGTCTAGTAGGAAGGAAGAAAATGTTTCTCACAGAGAAAATAGTTATTAGCCAAAGAGTGTTATAAAGTGAATGTTTATGCCCCCCTCCCACCAATTCATATATTGAAACTCTAACCCCCAATGCGATAATATCTGGAGATGGGGCCTTTGGGAGGTAATTAGGATTAGTGCCTTTATATTAAGAAATATAAGAGATCTTGCTTCCTCTTTCTTTCTCTGGCATACGAGGATAAAAAGAAGGTGTTCCTCTGCAAGCTGGGCAGGGAATAAAAGTATACGGTACCTTGATCTCGGACTTCCCAGTCTTTAGCAACTGTGAGAAAAAAATTGTTGTTTAAACCAGCCAGTCTATGGTATTTTTGTGATAGCAGCCCAAATTGACTGAGACAGAGGGCATACTTTTGCTATATAACTCTAGGGGCCTATCTTCTGATATTCTTAAAAGAGTTTAACATATTTGCAGCACAAATTCTATTTCTATTTCATCTTTTAGGAAATAAGGTCAAAGTATCAAGAGTTGCAAACTGAAAATTCTGGAAAAACTCTTGATTTAAGCCCATTTGAAATGCTGGCAGATGTATGTTTCACTTGGTAATGGGTTTGAAGAGAACAATCATTTGCAGAACATGTTACCACCAAAATACAGTCTTTTCACTTCTGGAGTTAGGCTTTATATTTGTCTAACTGAAACATGCTGGGTTCTTATCTCTTTGTTAGTGTTAGAATAGGAAAAGAGCATCACTTTGATTTTCAATTTGAAGGAGAAATCATAAAACCTCTTTACTTCCCAAAATTTTACCAATGTTTCATGATCCTGAAATTTTGCAAGAATTATCTTCCACCTTCTAGAATATATTTGTCTGAACAAGCCTCTTGGATCCATTTTGTTTTCCCGTCTGTAACATCCTATGGCTGGTTGCAAAATTATCAACGTGGTGAAATCTATGAAGTAATGCAATGAGAGGTAGGACTCCAGCAGAAGAAATTGTTTCAAGAGCCAGAGAGTTGACAAAAGCTGAGAAACAAGACACCCAAACAGTCTTGCTCTCCTGGCCAGATAAAGGGTGTTTTTATTGTTCTCTCTCTCTCCCCTGCCTATTTCTTTTCTCCAAAGTAATTGCTGCATATCAAGTGCCAGGATTTATATTAATTTCCTTTAGTATCTAGAAACCCAATTGCATTTGGAGTCATAATTTTTATACTATTTTTATCAGGTTTGTCATGATGCTCCATCATCTGCTAAGCCCTAAAATATTCTTGTGCAGTACAATCAGTTGTGTAAATAGAGTGAATGTGGTAGAAATTGCCAGCCCTGAATCTTTCAATAGTCTTTTTATACTTTTCTCTCCATAATTCTTCTAGGAGTTCAGTGTTGCTTTTGGTTTAACTATTTTGGTAAGAGTTTCATTCACAGAGGTTTATGCTTGGATCTTGATACAAAAGACCTTACTTCAAAGTTAAGAGAGCAAATACGGGATTCTTCCAGTTGCCACGTATGCCTCATTTAAATATATTAATATATTCAAGAACTAGAGAAGTGCCCACAAGACATATTCTTATTACAACCTCTGGAATACAGAATTAGTTCAGAACACAACCTATCATTTAACCTTCATCATTTCATGTTCTCACCATTGAAGCACAGTCATGTTTTGAGTCCTTCTGGTTAATATGAACTCAAAGATTATGTCTATGTCTCTGAAATTTCAGCTTACTTTTCCCCCAGTGTATCATTACTTTGCTAAATTGCTTGAGATCCATTTATTGAAATCCAGGAGGAATATTTATAGTTATTTTTCTTGTGGCATCATCTATGAGCCTTCCTCATTTGCTTACTGATTCTTCTTTATTGAAGGGTCCTGGGTTGTAAATTTCCCATGTTGAGAACTGGGTACAGTAGTAACTCTCCATCTCTCCAAAAAAGTGACAAAAGTTAGGTTTCTCTTCTTCAGAACTAGAGACTTTAAAAAGAAAACTGTCTTTTTAAAAATTTTACCAGTATTACAGCTTTTGAGGATGCCCATCAAATAACCACTCTCCAGGGTCTCCGTGAATTAAAGAATGGTGGTTAGAACCCTGGCCTAAATTGTTTTGGGTTTTTAAGTACCAGCATGTGATTTTTACCACTTTGGAGCACACTAAAATGATCCATGTGGTAATAGACTAGAGTTGGAGACATCAGTTTGAACTCATGGTTAGCTTAATAATAATATAGATGGTTACATAGAGAAATATTTATAGATATGGATATATGCAAGAGTTAGTATACACACACATAATTCCTTTATCTTTCAGCTCAGATGGCCTAGAAGCATCAACACCCCACTACCAGTAAGCACACGTGGTGCCCAGATACTGGTTTCTAAAACCACTTATTCTCCAATACAAGGAACCAGGGCTTGTTAGAGAAATGACTGATTCTAGAATTTGGCAGAAAAATGTACAAATGGTCCTGGAGCATCTATAGTGCCAGAAAATAAGAAAACGCTCAAAAATAAATATTACAAGATAAAAACAAAAACCTACATTGATGGGTTATACTAAAGGGCACAGGAGACAAAGGAAAGAGCTTCCAAAGGCCAAAGCTAGACAATTTGAGCAACAAAATTAATAAGTAGTTTGGGGATTGTAACCTAAAGTATAAAATAAAATCTATCAGCCCATATTGATATAAATAAATTATTGAATAAATAATTAAAAAAGAGAAGAAGAGAAAAATCTCCCATGCAAAAGAATTCGAAATAACTTGTGTAGATACGTAATGCCATCAATGAGGTGGAACATAACTCTCTGCCCCTTAAGTGTGAGATACACATAGAGCTTCCTTCCAAAGAGTACAATATGAAAGGAATGGGGAATAACCTAACAGCACTCTGTCAGCCAGATGATTGAGGTCCACATTAACAGTGGTAAGTCATGTTGATTATATGTACTCTTGATATGAGGTGATGAAAATGGCACTTTTCATCTTTGATCTTCCTCCCCGAAACATATTACCACACAGTCTGATCATGAGAGAAACTTCAGACACAACCCAGTTGAGGGACATTCTCCCAAATACTTGACTAGTACTCCTGAAAAAAATGTCAAAGTTCATCAGAAACAAAAAAAATATGAAAAACTTTTACAGCCTGGAGTTGCCTAAGAAGATATGAAGTCTAAATGTAATGTGGTAACCTAGATAGAATCCTGGGACAGAAAAAAAAAAAAAAAAAAAAAAGGAAGAAGAAAAATCCCATCAGGTCAAAACCAAGAGAATCTGAAAAAAGTATGGACTTTAGTTAATAATAATGCATGAATATTGATTAATATATTGCAACACATATGCCATACTAATTATATTAATAATAGGGAGAATTAGATCTGTATGTGTGTGGAGGTGGGTATATCAGAACTCTTTGTACTTTCTTTGCTATGTTTTTGTTAATCTCAAATTATTTGTGAAAATAAAACTTATTTAAATAGAAATAAAAATTTGTTGGAGAATTTGGACACGCTGAAGTCAGATAATAAAATTTGGGACAAGCTGTAGTATCACATGGATCAGAAGGCCTGTGTAACACCTAGCATTCTCACAGCTTCTTGACAGCTAACGAGTAGACGCTGAAACATTATATTCAGCCACCAGAACTGCTCTTGCCATTTATGTGCCCTGCTTTTGAGGGAAAACAAATTTTTAAAAAGCAGCAGGGAGATCACCTCTGCCTGACTTCCTCCTTTTAAGCTTCTCTCAAGTACATATAATTGGCAACATATTATTTGCTTCTAAAAACTTAGTAAAAGAGTTTGTGGAATACAGAATTTAGTTTTGCAGCCTCTGCGGAAGGGAAATAAATTTAGAAGAAGGCTCAAATGGACACTGTGCATTCATCATCCAAACCCAACACACATCCCTTATTCACAGTCCATAATGGTGTGGGTGAAGCTTTATTTTCCTTCTGTCTCTAGGGGTATGGATATAGGATCTGTCTAATTAAAATATTTTATTTCTCTAAAGAAAATAATGAGTACATTAATCTAGACCCAATCTTGGGATTTGAGGGGAACTATTGGAACATGGACCAACTCCAAGAAATCATAGCCACAAGTTGAAAAGATAAATGACTTTCAATTGCATTTTGCCTAAAGCTAGCCCTTGCCTAGGCCTTTTTATTCTAAGTAAACAAGTTAATTCTCTTTTTGTTTAAATATGTTTGAGTCATAGCTTTATTGATTTAAAACCAAAATGTTAATAAAGACAAATGTTCCTTAAAGTTTTATTGCAAATGAGAGGACCAAAAAGGTAGAATTGACTGAGTGAAATTTGAGTATGGGGCAGAATGAATCTCTCCATCCTTGTCTTGGAAGTTTGCAGTCCTTCTTATGTGGTAGTGAAATAGCACCTTAACTTTGTTTTATCTTGAAATTAGATCATGTATTTAAATAGTTGGATCATTAGGAGATTTGGTAAAAATATCTCAACATAGTCAAGCGTTTTTGTTTTTTCCTGCAGCTTACAGTAATGTTCTATAAGAAAGAATGTTCTGAAAACTAGCCCATCTGAAAGTTGAGTGAAAGAAAATACAGATTTATTAAAGGACTATTTCTGTGTAAGACCAATAGTAAAGGAATCCTGAAAGTCAATCTTAAAGATTCGAAAGAATAGGGAATTAGGGGGAATATGGGACAAGATTAGGGTCTTGGAATTCTTTCTGCTGTATTCATTAAAGAACCACCATTTGTATGGATTCTAAAATGAGTGACAGATTATATCTGCCTTCACCTCTCAAGTGAATGCTATGAATTGACCCTGAGTCACATTCCAAGATGGAAGCTGTTGAACTGAGGACTAGGAAAATGATCACATTACTGCTGTGAAATGACAGAACTCCTCTACTCCCTCTTCCAGGTTGTAGTCTCTCTGGCACTGGTCAGTAGCCCATGGATTTGCAAAACTGATAGTAAAAAGAATGCCTAAAAGTTTTTAAAGTAAGATTTATAGCTGATGAAACCTTAAGCCCAGAAAACAGAGATTTGTAATTTCTCAATCACAAATAGAAATCTTCAGGTGTCCAAACCTATACTAAAATGAAGTTAGCTTCTATGCAGTATATGCCTCAGCAGGAGAATACTTGTCTATTTGGACAAACCACAGAGAATAATGGACAAGGAAAATCTTTCAAGAAAAAGGAATTAAGGAAAGCTATATTGCCTGTCCAAAACAATTCATTCCACCTACAGAGCTCAAAGTCTCTGCTTGGCCTTCCTTTCTCAAGGAGTATGACTAATGCATATAATCACATGATCCTTCTATGCTGGTTCTACATGTTTTTTTTTTTTTTTCTGTTTATCAAATGTAACGTGTTACTGTATATATCCTGAATCACAATATGGTTGGGTGATGGATAATTTGTTATTTAGCCATGGTTTTGAGTCTTGAGGAGCTGCCTCTGAACCAGACATAAATTTAGGAACTTCATTTAAAGATTCTTGACTTAGACCAGGATACAGCAACAGGGTGAGACTTTGTACTGAGGACATGATCACTTTCAGTTTCTGGAATAGGTGCATGGTATTAGTCATTGGCATTTTACAAAATTAAATTACAAGATAAAAGTGTACATCTACATGTTGACAAGCTGCACTGTAATTCTTACTCAACATCTATACTTCTGCCATCTTGTAATGGCTCTAAAAATTTTTCTTTGGGAAACACACTTCTCTTTGTCTTATTCATGTAATTTGCATAGAAATGACCCTATGTTTCAACTCTGGAAGGAGGCATATGTCCCAGGACTATTTAGTCAAACTGATAATCATCATGATTGGTTTAAGATTGGGCCCAAGGCTCAAGGAGAGCCAGTCTTGGAGCTTATGTGGAAAACTTATTCTAAATATGCTAGTAAGACAGCAGGCTGCAATCCTCAAACTGCTAGGGCCATCCTTTAGGGCCCCATGAGAGAGGTCTGCTTGAGAATCAAGTCTATGAAAGGGAAGCACAAAGAATGATGAGAAAGAGATAGATGACTTGATCTCCTACCTGGACCAACTATGGCTGATATTGACATTAACAAAAGGACTTTTTTTTCCTTTTAAAATCCCTTTGTTTTTGCACTTAAACTAGTTTGAGTAGGGTTTTTTGTTTCTTCAATTGAAATAATCCAGACTGATACATTTATATATCTATTGGCCATAATACATATTTTAAAGTACAATACTACCAGGTTAACATCTCAATTTGTTAAGACTTTTCTAGCATTGTGTATGCATGTGTGCAAATGTATACCGACATTTGCATAATTGTGCCTGGTATCTCTAGTAGTTGTATCATAGATTAGACAGAAATTCTTCCAGGTACACATTTGACTATTCACTTTGGGTCTGGTGGTACTAATTCTGATTGGGGAGTAGATTTTGTTCTACAGGATTTATTCCCATATGGCATTATAAGATAACATATAAAATAGAAATATTTAGGAGATTTGTAAATTATTATATAACTATAGTAGCTACTTATTTCCTATAATTAAAAATCATTTTCAGGATAACTCAGTGTATGACCAGTGGTAGAACCAAAACAGGATACACTTATATGTTTGTATAACAAAATTTTGACCCAGTCAGGACTTCAATTGATTGGGTAAAACTTAATAATCTGAAGTGCTTGCATATAACAATAGTTAAAATGACCAAAATATGGAGAAATAAAGTCCAATTTTATTTCAGATTGAAAATATTTTTCTAAGACAAGTAGAATATTAATAGAATTTATAAATATAATAGAAAAATACTTCAAATAAATACTAGTACTTTATGTCAGGAATAATTATGCATATAACTACTTTAGAAAAATACATGGAAAAGTGAGATTCTTTCTAGGTATTTGATAATTGTTGAAAATTTGCTATAGATCAGTAGCAATAATGATTATTATTAGTTATTAGTCTAATTAGGATGAGTGAATCCTACATCACTTTATTTTTGATAGACTGTAACTACCATAAAACAGCTACTCTAAAGAGAAAAGTGGAAAATATACGGAAAGAGACACTTTCATCACAGTAATACTTATACCATTGATTTCATCGATGTCCCACTTAAATAACCTAAAATATGTGTAGATTCATGGTAAATCTATTCTACTAAATGATTAAAAGCACTCATTCCAAAAGAGATAAGAAACAAGTTGTGAATATATAAGGAAACGTAACTAGTATTCAGTTACTAAAATTTTGTAAAATTACAGAAATATTTTTTTTCTGTTCACAAAATCATTACATTCTTAACATTTATACCATTTTCCGTTGTGGTTTTGCACTCAAAGCCAAAGCCATTATTTTAGGGACAAGCTATAATAATTCTTCCCTTTATTATACATGGAGAAAGGGATTTCTGCAGCCTTCATGTAACACCTAAAGTGCTGATTATGGCAGTAAGATTCCACAGATGAGGAAAGAGATGACCTACCTGAGGGAACCTCTGCAATTAGGAAATCTGCTGAGATCAATTAAGGGCTGATTATAAATGGAAAAGAGGTACTTTCATCTTTCTCTATTTTTGCTGCCTAGAATTGAACTTCAGAGAGATTACTCTAGGTAGGAACCAATGACCTGCAAAAATGTACTTGAGGCTAAAACTGCCTAGACTGGTCATGCTAATCTCCTAAGTGGTAACCTCTTTGATTTAGCCCCCCTTGGAGAATCATGCTGGCTCACATACTTGAGACATAGCTTGGAAAAGGATTCAATAAATTAAAGATTAAACTAATACCTTCACTTTAAAAAAGAAGGAAAAAGTAGGGACATGTAAAGACAGGGTTGATATAATAGTGCTTTAACTCTGTTAATGTATAAGAAATGGGCTAGATAATTCTAAATTGATATAATGATTTCTCATACCTATGGAATAACCCTTCCTCTTTTTTTCTCTTTATTTAAGAAAATAAAATGTATATAATGAAGAATACCTGTTAAGATTTTTAATCCCATGTTATCGTATATTGAGGTTAGAATACAGCTCTGTAATGGCTGATGAATGAATACTGTATCCATTAGTGAATTGCCGGTGTATGGAGGCTATCTTAAGTCTTGGAAAAATTTAATTTGTGATTAGGGAAACTTTTCTTTTACACAATCTATTATAGCATTTTATTGTTTTATTTTCCTTCCCAGTTAACTAAAATTTTGGAGTATTATAATCTGATAATGGTAGTCAATTTTAAATCATTGTGTTTATTTTTCTTGACTGTCAATAAAGAAGTTCAGCTAAGATCTTAAGGATCTTTCCTCAGATATTGGTTCTTGTATATTTCAGAATTATAATATTTCTTCAAAAATATATTTTCTTGGCCCACATAAATCATTCCTAGTTTATAATATTTATTTTATGATTTTTTTAAGAAAGCTATTTATTTTCTACAATTCTAAAACACATAGTTGATATCTTTTCTGTACATAGTCAGTACCTGACAGAAGAATGCAGATGGAAAATGTCCTTTTACTGCAGGGCAAAGAAGAGAATTGCCTTATAGAAGCTGTGCTTAGTTAACTTACTTTATTCAGATTACATATAGGAAGGAGTAGATCCTTTCAATTTTGAAGTGTTATAATGATAAATTGATGAGTATGTTATTTTAACCTATTACATCAGAATAAGTCAATGGATTAGTTATACAATGTTCTGCAAGTACAATCCATAATATAAAAATCCATTCTCTTTAAAACCTTGCCTTAACTGACTTGAATTCTCCCCTGTTGTAAAATTTTGTAACTTAACTTCCAATGTGTCTAATAATTTATTTTTTTTAAAAAGAAAATTCGTAGCCTTAAATGCCTACATTAAAAAGACAGAAAGGTCACAGGTTAACAATGTAATGACACATCTCAAGGAACTAGAAAAGGAAAAGCAAACCAAACCTAAAGCCAGCAGAAAAAAAGAAATAACAAACGTTAGAGCAGAACTAAAAGAAAAACAAATAAAAAAATCAATACAAAGGATCAACAAAACAAAAAAGTTGGTTCTTTGAAAAGATAAACAAAATTGACAGAACTCTTGCTAGATTAACCAGGAATAAAAGAGAATGAACACAAATAAGCTCAATCAGAAATGAAAAAGGAGATATTACAACTGATACCATAGAAATGTAGAATTATCATCCATGAATGCTACAAAAAATCTCTATGTACATAAACAAGAAAACATAGAAGAAATAGAAAAACTTCTGGAAACACACAACCTCCAAAGACTTAATCAGGAAGATATCGAACTCCTAAACAAACCAATATCAAGAAGCAAGATCAAAGCAGTAATAAAAAATATTCCAACAACAACAACAAAAATCCCCAGACCAGATGAATTGACAGCCAAATTCTACCAGACCTAAAAAGAAGAGCTGGTACCCATACTGCAGAAATTATTCCATAACATTGAGATAAAGAGAATCCTCTCCAACTCATTCTCTGAAGCCAATATCATCTTGATACCAAAACTAGGAAAGGACACAACAAAAAAAGAAAACTACAGACCAATATACCTTATGAATATAGATGCAAATATCCTCAATAAAATACTAGCAAACCAAATTCAACAGCACATCAAAAAAATAATCCACCATGACTAAGTGGGCTTCATACTAGGGATGCAAACATAGTTCACACATGTAAATCAATAAATGTTATTCACCACATAAACAAAAGCAAAAACAAAGACCATATGATCATCTTAATAGAGGCAGAAAAAGCATTCAACACAATCCAGCAGCCTTTCATGATTAAAAACCCTCAACAAACTAGGCATAGAGGGAACATATCTCAAAGTTATAAAAGCCGTATAAGACAACCCACAAACTGACATCACACTGAATGGGGAAAAGTTGAAAGCACATTTTTTTTTTCTATAGGAAGTATATATGCTTGAGATTTCAGCTTCTTATTTAAACAAAATCATCCGGCTACTATGTGAAGTAAACAGACATTGTTCAATGTACTATATCAAATGAATGTGAGTAACTGACCCTGGATTATAAACCAAAATAGACTCTGGTTACTTCCGGAAGTTAATAGAACATCTTTCTTCCTTATGATGGATCAAATAGTTGACAAATAGATTGGAAAATTTTAAAATATGCACGACTGCATCTTAAATGGTTCCATATATCCACTCTGTCTCTCCTTCCACCACTCCCAGCATTTATTAGTATAAATACATTTATTTCCTACAAATATCAGTATAAATGCATACTTTTTCATCACAGTATAAATTTTTAAATGAATCTCAGTTTTTAAATGTATGTTTTTCTACCTCTGATATTCATATGTAATGGTTAAATATATACATACACACACAAACACAAATATGTGTGTGCACTTGTGTGTGCATGTGTTTGAATTTGAGAAGTAAATATAACAAAATTATTAGCTATATTTATTTGTACTTATCTTCTCAGGAGCAAGAAATTATTTAATGAAATGTACTTGTTTTTGCTGATTTTGTGATAGTTATCCCCAGTCTATGCAGGCAGATATGTCTTTAACGTATTTGCAATTATCTGTTGCTTTAATAATGCTGATCAATAATAATTGATAATGCACAATTCATCCACTAAATAATTTTGCTGATTAAGTTCCTTGTTTAGAATTTTAGTCTTTATCTGTACTTCCTCTAAATATCCATCCTATACACACACACAAACACTTGCTCATATCCCTCCTAAATCATCTGAACTTTTCAAAATTTCTAATTAATCAGATATGCTTTTAAATACATGATGTGATGATAAGTAAAGATATGATAATATTAATTCCATAAAAAGAATAAAATGAAACTGAGTGTTGTAATGTAATTTAAATTGCAGAAATCAGAAAACATTTACTGATTTGAAAGCAAAATCAAAACCAAATTAAAGATAAATTGAGTATTTATTATTCCTAACTATAATTCAAATAGCTGCCCTATCATCTATTAGTTATTTTGATCAAAGCCAGTAGTGATAGCTATATTTGGTGTTTTGTTTTGATATATAAAGTGAAGAATTACATTCTATGTATATTGAATGTGATTAAAAAGTTTTCTTATTTTTCTTATTGGCTATATATATATATTTATTATAATTATAAATATCAATGTAATAACTTTGGAAAATTTGTAAGTGCCATAATGCATTAAAATTTCTTTCCTTAGAGGTGGAGGAAAAATGGCAGACTAGAGGCAGCCTGCCATCTCACTGTTTCCAAGGAAAGAAGTGAAAGGGGCAGACATCTGCCTACATACAGATATTTTGTCCCAGAAGCAGCATTGTGAATTCACAGAGAAATGACACAGGATACTCAGTGTGAAAAAAAAAGGTGACAGGGAGATACATATAAAAAGATTAGAGAATGTGAACAATAAGAGAATAAAGCACAGGAGCGCCATTCTCATCCTGCCAGTGCAGTGCAGACTGAACTGCAAAATGGCACCCAATACCCCGAGAGACCTCCTACCTCCTGAAACTGGGACATTCCAAGAGTTGGTGCAGAACCATTGCACTAGACGACAGGTGCTGTGGGGATCAGGCAACAGCTAAAGCCATCCTGAACTCTCGAGTGCACCATGCCAGGTCTACACTGGGCTGAGGAGGGAGTGTACTGACTTGTGGTTTCCCTGAGCTACCCTAGAACTTAAAGCCAGGTGCTATAATCATAGAGAACAGTGGGACCTGGGCACGGAATTGACTAGAGAGCAGCAGGCCCCTATCTGAGAGGCTCTGGGCAACCAATTCAGTGGATTCTCAGTGGGGCATGGGGAGCAATGGGGAGCAACCTCTGCATGTCTCACCTGGCATCCATAGGACCCTTGTGCCTAAGAAGCAGCCTTCAGGTTGCTTGGTCCTGAATCTGCCCTCCAGGCCCTACCCTCCTCCTGCCTGCCTGGCCCTGACCCTAACCTCCAAGTCAGGTCAGCCTGCCATCTGCAAGGCCCCCACTTCTAGCTCAGAGTCCCTGCTCAGAGGATTTGTTTCTGGCTCCACCCTAGTCCCAGCTCTGAGGCTCTCACGTAGTGTAGCAGGTTCCCCACTGAGAGGCTTGGGGTGGCTGCTTTGGCATGCCCTGAGAGGAGTGTGGAGAGCCCCGAAGTCCCTGGGCCACCAGAACCAACAACAGCCTTGGCATTAGCGGGAACCTGGTGCCTGCAGAGCAGCCAGCTGCTTCCTCACCCCAACTCCGCCCTCTGGGCCCCAACTGCCTCCTGCCTACTTGACCCCAACACTGCCCTCCAGGTCAGATTGGCCTGTTATCTGTACAACCCTGATTTTGGCTCAGAGGCCTTGCTCAGAGGTTCTTTTCACGGCTCCTTCCTAGTCCCAGCTCTGAGGCTCTCAAGCTAGGGCCTGAGGCTCTGCTCCTGTGTCTCCAGAAATCCTACCAGGCCCAAGACACCATCCCCAAGTCTCCAGTGCTGCATTTAGACCCCAAGACCCCACACAAGAGCTGGAAGAGCTGCTCCAAAGTACAACACCCCACCAGGGAACCCCAGCCTCAAGCCATCAGCACATTGTGACCTGCTTTGAGCAATCACCCACATCCTGGGAACCCATGACAACCATAACCAGCTTCTGAAGATACCTCTGTAGGGAGACTCTGGGTAGAGCGATCTCCACAGAACCAGCCTTAGTGAAGAGAGTGTCGTCCAGCTCCCAACTTGAACATCCTACAACTATCTGGAGAGTTCCCAGCAAGAAACAGGAGTCCTTCAAACCTATTAACCTGGAACCAAGAAAAGAGCGTTCAGAAAAGAAGAATCCAGCAAAAGAACCCCGGCAATATGAAAATCAAAACAGATCAACAACCCCAAGGAGTCACAATGAAGCTATAGCAGTGAACTCCAACTCCAAGGAAATTATTGAAATGATAGAAATGGAAATCAGAATATGGATAGCAAATAAGAGAAATGCAATTTAAGACAAAGTTGAAAACCAACAAAAAGAAGCCCAAAAAATATTTCAGGAAATTAATGAAAAAGTCACCAAAGAGCTTGACAAAATTGGGAAAAATATAATAGAACTTAAAGAGATGAAAGAGTCTTTCAGGGATTTTGAAAACACAGCAGAAGGTTTCAGCAACAGATTAAACCAAGAAGAATTAAGAAACTCAGAGCTTGAAGATAAGACTGTTGAGCTAACCCAATCATTTAAAGAGGAGAGAGGAGCATGACAAGGGCAGAGCAATCACTTAGAGAGATGGGACTACACGAAGTGAACAATCATGAATTACAGGTATCTCTGAGGGAGAAGAAGACAGTGCTAAAAGCATGAAAAATCTATTTGATGGAATTATTATGGAAAACTTCCCCAGTATTGCCAGAGATCCAGACATCCAGATACAGGATGGTCATTGTACTTTGGGAAGATTCAAAGCAAGTAGAACATCTCCAAGACACCTAGTATTCAACCTGGCAAAAGTCAAAGTGAAAGAGGAAATTCTACAAGGAGCTAGACATAAGCACCAACTGACCTACAAGGGAAAACCCATCAGGATAACAGCAGACTTCTCAGCAGAAACATTACAAGCCAAAAGGGAGTGGGCCCCCAAATTCAATCTTCTTAACCAAAAAACTGCCAGCCTAGAACTTTGTATCCTGCAAAACTAAGTTTCACATTTGATGGAGAAATTGTCTTTTTCAGACAAGCAAATGCTGTAGCAATTTGCCAAGTCCATACTTGCCCTGCAGGAAGTACTCAGACCTGCACTATCCATGGATCAGCACAATAGATGCCCACCAGTTTAAAAACCCTCCAAAGCTAAAGGTCAGAAACCAGTTACCACAATGGCTCAAGAAGTAAAAGAGCAATAACATTCTCAACAGGAAGAACAGAAATCCATTCTACTTAACAATTCTTTGAATAAATGTTTGTTCCCCCATAATATTCTGAAATTAAAAAAAAATTCTCTGCTAGAAAATACTTTTATACAATTTCAGAAAATCTAAGTAAATATTACAAAAAATATTTTACTTCGCATGATACCAGTAGCATTGTTATACATACAAAAATGTTACAGAAGACCACAGATCATAGTTGTATTCATGTTGAATTTAACATTATTACCATATGTCATAATATTTAATATGTGCTTCCCTATTGATCTATTCATTCATCTAACTACATGTGTAAGGAAAACACACAGGCATCCCTTAACATCTGCACATTCAAGTGCTTGGAATGAAAGATTTGAGAAACTAGTATTTTAAAATAGATTTAGAGATTGATAAACAACTTGATAAACTTTGGAAATGGTGAAAAATCCACCTGTTAAAATATCTCTAGTAAAAATTTTGAAATTGAAATAGTAATATCAGATAATATTTTAACCATTTCTTAAGCAAACAAAACAGTCAACCGAGTGTGCTTTATAGGTCAATGTTCAAAAAAGACACATCTGAAAGAAGGTAAAATTTTGATGAAAAGTGAATTTTATATCAACAGTAGTGGTATTTAAGGACTTTTACTCCATCGGCTTTAGAGTCACTCTGCTTATCTCTCCTATCATTGTCTATCATATATATTTATATTAATGACTATCTTGGATACACTTAAATATTTTGGCTATCTATTGTTTAGAAGAAGAAAACTGAAGAACTAGTGTCACCCTAGGGAAGGAAGTCACCATTTTTTGAGTACCTACTATGTACCAGCATTGTATTATATGTTTTATATGTGATATTTAAATATATTCTTACTAAGATAGAATTTATTAAGAGGATAGTAGTATAATACGCTTCAAAAAAAAGCAATTATACAAGTAAATTCATGCAGTGCTTGTGTTCAAGCAACCCTTATTATACTTAGTATTGGCCTCGAAGTGCCAGAGTACTGTGCCTAATTTATGGAATAAAATTTATCGTAGTACGCATGCATATGAAAAAACATAGTGTATATAGAGTGCCATCTGTGGTTTCAGGCTTCCACTGGAGGTCTTGGAACATCCTCTGCAGATAAGTAGGGACTACTATATTTGTTTACAAAATCCTGCTCCCACCAAAGGAAAGATTTTATAATTAAAAAATGTAGTAAATTATTTCATAATTTACAAATAGTTATTTTACTCTTGCCCTCTTAAAGTATTAGTATACTTTAAATGCACTTTCCTGTCCCATTGAGAGGTAGAGCCTGACTATGTGACCTGCTTGGCCAATGGGATATGAGCAGGTAAGCTACATTCCACCTTGTAGCAGAAGTTTGAAATCTAAATACAAGTCGGGGTGTGTCTCTCTCTCTTTCTCTTGCACTCCTTTCTAGGCAACGGTACAGTATGGGCTAGATAGGAACTGTTTTCTACCTAGACACTGGAGTAAAAAGACATGTGGAATCACCCCCAGATGGTCCATAGCTGACCTACTGTCTTCGTGTAAGAAAGTGAGAAGTAAATGTTGAAAAGCTCTGTGTTCTTTCAGTTGTTTGTGATCATTCAAAAGTAAACTAATACAGATTAATATATAATGTACTATGTTTCTAAAAATCCATCCTATTGTCAATACTGCAAAAACTAGCCTTAAGTGTTTTTTGCAGAGGGCACTGTGTTTATTCATATCAATCAATTCAATCTTGGTCCAGGTATCTCTGCAACTTGGTGAAGTATTGGAAAGGCCTTTGGTTCTACCTATCCATATTTAAGCATTTACATAGAAGATAGTTTAAAAAAGTGGTATGCAAAATGATCGAGGGTGTTTTCAATAGAAGGGAGAAGGAAAGAAGTAATATCTTTCCTACTTTTCATTTCAAGGAAGCTTCCTCTACTTGTCTGTCTACCTGCTTATTTCTGGCTATCTCTCCCAACACCTAAGACAAGAGGAAGGACTAATCTGATTTGCCATAATCAAACACATTGATTTTGCTAGTAAGGGGACCATTGTTTTAAAAGACACAACCCCATGGTATTCTTTCTGTTTCTGTTTCTCTTCTATTCGGTCTTTTGAGCAAATTGACCTAGTATCTGACTTCTTAGCAAGGCCCAATCCTGTGTTTCTCCTCCTCTTTCCTCATCATGCCTGAAATCACTGGTTATTGTACTAGATTCCTGAACAGAGCAGAAAGTAATAAGATGTTAGTGTTCTATTTGGGAAAATAAAGAAGTCCCACTGATGTCTTAAGTATTAAATTGACTTCCCTACCCAGCTCAGTTGGAGTAGTTAGCACTTATATAGTTAATAATAAAGTATTATTTATTTCCCACTTGAAGAACCCTTCAAGGAGGAACATACTGGCTGGGCATTATTCATACATTCTTGAGTAGATAAGCTTGGTACTAATGTCACCAAATACACTAAATTCCCATTTTAACTGCATCTGTGCAAGAGAGTGGTTAAAATGATGCACCTCAGAATATAGTGAATAATAAAGGATATATGAGATACATCAGGATTGGAAACAGGGAAGAATCAATAAACAGTAAATTAGCATAAGATTGGAAAGAATAAATCACGTAAGGACATAAGATATTTAGAAGGATAGGATGTTACAGTCAGAAAATGGTGTATTGTACATTATTGCATATTTTCGGTGCTGTATTTTGACAGTGTGCCTGGTGTGACCAATGGTGTGGACAGTAGAAATGAAATAGACTTCAAGCTACTAGAATTTATCAGGTCAGGGAATTGGGAGGCTAAGGAGCATCTATGTGGATGTTGAAGTCCCTCAGTTTAAAAGCTAAAATTGGGATGGAGTGAAAAAGATAGCAGATTCACAAGAGTTTGGTGGATTTCTCATTAATAGAATAGGTAAACAGATGACAAATTTCTTGATACTGGCTGTGGGAATTCAGGAGAAAGCAACTAACTGTTGGTGGTATATGGAATATAATAGAAAGAGTGATCTTCATTTAAGAAGGCTGCAGAGGTAGCAGGATTCTTGGGAAGAGCTAGGTTTCAGCAAAATCAAGTATTTGGATTATAGGTTCTGAAAAGAGATTAATTGTGTATGGTAATGTGTTTACAAAGGATAATTGGTTCCTAAAGGCTTAGGTGTGAGACTTGGTAGGTAACTTGACAACGGAGAAATAAATTAAAAGCGAATAAAAGTTGAATGTCTTCTTGTGCAGTTAAGTTAGCTAGATAAAATGTAAAAAATATCCATGACCAATAAACTTATACTTTTTATAATGTACTTGAAATCATGACATCTTAAAATCTTATCCAGCTTATCTGGCAAGCACTCCAGTCTATATTTTACAGTAACTTCTACTTTATTTCAGAAAGCCAAGCTACATTTGTTTGTGTATAACCTTTTGTAGCTAGTTCTCTTCTCCAATATTCATCAACATTACCTGATAGAGTTCATTAATAGCATTTGTAAGTCATTTATTATCCTGCAGTGTTCATTTAAAGAGGGAATTTAAACACAGAGCATCTGAGTGTTTTCTCATAATCTCTTTGGTTATCTTAGTCTTCAGTTATATCCCACACAGGTTTGTTCCAATCTTTCTCTTTCACCAGTCAGTCTGATTAAAGATGGAAAGCAAAGCAAGCGTTGGTTGCTCATTTATCTGTGTGGTACGCATTCTATTCCAAAGAGATTTTTTTCTTTCAGCCACACCTCATCCATTTGTAAAGGAGACTTTTTTAAATGTATATTTTCAAAATTATTTTTGTTGATATATTTAAAATATCTGAGCTTGTTGAGGTTTCTGTCCTTTCACAATATTATTAACATATTCAGGTTATATTATGCTCATTTTTATTGTACTTTAATAATTTTGCCTTTCCTGAACTTATCAAGAGCCTTAAAAATACTGAGTTGGTCAAAGATATCCCCCTTTTTGGGTAACTTATTTTCTTATCAGGATCACTTACAAATAGAATATGAGAATTAATTATAGTGAAAGATTCAGACAATAGATTTATACCTCTTTGTATCTGTTTTGTATAATCTGAAATCTACCTTCCTAAATGTTATACTGATGGATATATTGCTTTATAATAGGGACATTTTAGTGGAGTGTTTAAGGGTGAAGTGCTGGAGTCTGACAGGTCTGAAATTAAACCCTGAAGTTTCTGTTTACTGTATGTAATTTGGTAATTCTTCATAAGTCCCAGAAACTGTTTCCTTGTCAATAAAATGGAAAAATGGTATAACCCTCATTAGGTTGCTGGAACAATTTTATGAAATAATTATATGAAACAATGAAGCATAATGTCTGGCATACCGCAAGTATTTAAATAATCTTTCTTTTTGTTGGTATTAATAGATTTATTTTCCTTTTTAAAAATTCCTTTGTAATGTTTCATCTAATTACAAATTATTTGCATTTGGGAATTTCTATGTTTTTTAACTATCTCTTATAGCAATAAATATGTAATTCTGGAACCTCTTTTCTTTTTTAACTCTAACATTAGAATTTATTTGGGGTTACTTTTTATTTCTTCACCTGTTTCTTAGTTTATTCCCTGTTCTTTTTTGTTTATTCATTATTCACTTTATTTCTCTGTTGAGGCTTAATCTTTTTTTTTTTTTTTTAATCACTCCGGCTTTTCTTTTGTAGCAACAGAGTTTTTTTTTTTTCACCTTTTCATATAATCCCACATGAAATTCCATTGTATATTTTCCAATTACCATCTTTATTGGTTTTGAGAATTTACTATAGGTGGGCAAAGTTTTCTACATATTATGACTGAAAGGCAAATACCAATTGTGTCATGCCAGCAGTATTTCAATTGAATTGTGCATAGCAAGAGGTCAGGACCTATAGGCTGTTCAGAGGACTCTCCAGGGGTCCTCAGAGATCTCTTTGTGAAAAATGATTCTATAGCTGGTGCGGAGAAATGTCATTTTGAGCTTTTTTTTCCCCTAAAAAGCTTCTTTTGTGGTTTGTGCATTTTCTCCCCTAAACATGTATTTTTTAAATATTTATGCCATTTTATTTCATTTATGCTAACTATTCAAATTTTGTACAAATAGGTAACATTTTCATTTAAATAAACAAAATTTAACCCTTATTAAAATCAGACTGAGAAAATACAAATAATTTTACATTATGCTCTTCTATAATAATAAACATTTATGAAAATCTAACAGACTCAATACAAAAGTTCACTGTGGCTCTTCAGGGTCTTTCTCCATCTTGTGATTTTTGCATCTTACTGCAAAACTTCTGTTTGCTTCTGTGAAACAAAGACAACTGGAGGCTCATGTTCCAGCTGGTAAATGCTTTGCTCACAGGCTTTGGGCCAGAAATCATCAAATGGCTCACTCAACCAAACCACAGGAGGCTGATGAATGTATGGAAGCACATGGATATGTGATAACTAGGGAATGTATCAGCCACAATAATCTTCAGCAGATTTTTAGAAAGTTTTTTTCTATTACTGTTTGCCAAGGAATTTTTTTAAGGGAGGTGCTCAATTGTATTGTTTACTTTTTCTGATTCTGTTGAAAGGTAAAAATATATATTTTTCCTTTCCTCTGTTATCATAGTGAATTAAATAAATTGATTTTGTAATGGTAAACCCTTCTTTTACTCCTAGGTCATGACATATTATTATTATATCACCACATTTACTCTGAATATATTTTGCTTAGGATTGTTGCATCTTTGTTCACAAGATAGTTCAGTCTGTACATTTATGTCCATGTGGCATCCTGGCAGATTTTAATATCAAAATAATTATGTTTGCTTATTATAAGATTTTCAGTGTTTCCTGTTTTTCTGTTCTCTGGAAGAGTTTATATAAGATTGGTGCAATGTCTTCTTAAAATATGCAATAATTAACTATTTAAATCATTTGAGAATGTAATTTATTTACTTATTTTAAAAGTAATTTTTTAAAAAAAAATAATAAATTCTTCATACTTTCTCTTATTTTCCCCTTTAAAATTGTATTTTTTAAACAACTTGAATCATTTGATTTTAATTTTATTTTTCTGAAGTTGTCTAAATATGCTTTTATTTTTGAAATGTCTATAAAACTTAAAGTAATATTTCCTTTTTTTATTTTTAACATACAATGTAATATTATTCAGTCATAAAAAACAAATAAAATACTGATACATGCTATAACTTGGATGGACCTTAAAAACATTATGCTAAGTGAAAGAAATCAGTCACATATGACCACATATATGATTCCATTCATAAAAAGTGTCCAGAACAGGGAAATCTATAGATTACAGAAAGTAGATGAGTGGTTCCTTAGGGCTGAGTGAAGGGACAGGAGTATAGAGAGGGGATAGCTAATGTGTACTGAGTCTCTTTTTAGAGTGATAAAAATGTTTTAAAATTGCTTGAAAATACAGGTGCTCTTCAACTTACAGTGAGTGTGGGTTCTGATAAACCCATTATAAGTCAAAAATATCGTAAGTCAAAAATACATTTGAAACACCTAACCTTTCGAACATCACAGTTTAACATAGCCTGTCTTAAATGTTTTCAGGACATTTACATCAGGCTACAGTTGGGCAAAATCACCTAACACAAAGCCTATTTTATAATAAAGTGTTGAATATCTCATAAGATTTATTGAATGTTGTACTGAATGTGAAAAAAAGAATGACTTTATGGGTACTTGAAGTATGGTTTCTACTGAATGAGTATCACTTTCACACCACCATAAAGATGAAAAATTGTAAATTGAACTATCATAAGTTGAGGATTCTCTATATCTGTAAATATAGCAAAAACCATTGAATTCCATACTTTAAATGAGTGAATTGTGTGGTCTGTGAACTATATCTCAGTGAAACTGTTTTAAAAACACGATATTCTTTGACAACCAGGTTATATGTGAATATGTAGTCAAAATGAAGGTTGTAAAGGAACAATCACAATAATTTTATAAGTGCTCAATATACAACCCATGCTACATGCTACCCCTTGTGTCAAAAAGCATATGCCAATTTATCCTAAAGTCTTGTTGATGTTGGAGATGGCAGCTGCAACTCAATCCTTTATTTCTTTGGACCATGAGGTTCTTGGCTCATCCCATAGGAAGTCAGTGGTGTGATAATCTTGGAGTCTGAATGGCCAGTATGCCGAAAGCAAGCCAGTCAAGAGAAAGCTCTTCCCAGTTCCCTTGAATATATTCATAAAATAATTAGCTTCTAGACTGTATAACATATGTGAGGAGAAGATTCATTTTGCTAGAAATGACATTTACAAAGACTTCCTGAAGCTGTAGGGAAAAACCCTCAATGTGTGGCAATTTATAGCCTGTCACTTTATTCTTTACACATACATACACACACACACACCCAACACAAAGGCTCAAAGACCTGTGGCCTTATCACTGAATTTGAGATAATTTTCAAAGTCAACTTCCTCTTCCATGCGAGTCTGAAAATGGCAGCTGAAATTTTATCATTTTACCTTATTGGCCTCCATTGGGATCTACAATGAATACAAGAGGGTTTCACCTACCACTATTTATAGAGTATGGGATGAGGAACACAAAACTCTCAGCCACATTCCCTGCTGATAAACTGGGCTAAATGGTGATACAAAGATGATTCAGAGCTTTTCAGGCATATGAAATGTAAGAGCAGTTACAAGTTGATGCCTGATATTTGTTTATAGTCACTGAGTAATGCATTTTTAAATGTATTCAATTGTTTTTGAATCATTTTGTGAGTGCTAAACAAAAATGGCAAGTATTCATTATAAACTTTTAATTAATTTTCATTTTACTATTCACCAAAGCATCTAAACTACAGAAATTTATTTCTCACAGTCTGGAGGCCGGGAAGTCCAAGATCAAGGTTCCAGCAGATTGGTCTGGTTAGGGACTATTCATTGTAGACAGTCATCTCCTTACTGTAAACTCACATGGCAGAGGGGTCATGGGATCTCTTTTATAATCGTACTAATTCCAATCATGAGATCCCCATCTTCATGACCTAATCATCTTTCAGAGGCCCCACCTCTCAATACCATGATCTTGGGGGTTAGGATTTCAACATATACATTTTGGGGAGACATACACATTCAGTCCAGTGCACATACCATAACACTGTGTCACTTTATAAGGTGACATGACTTCTATACACTCAGTTGATCTTCAGAACAATCCTGTAAGATAAGTGTCATGATCTCCATTTTATAGACGAGAAAACTGAAGCTCAGAGAGAGAATATCACTTGATCAAAGTCGTGAAATGAGCAAATCATAGAACTGGAATTTGTTCCTAGCTCTGACTAAATCCATAGCCCTAAAATTGACTTTTAACGCTATAAACTAAATATTATATTAATGTGTTTTGGCCTATTTAGATTTTTCTAACTGAAATGATTTATCATTTGTAAATTATATTTTTCTAGACACTTCTACTTTTTCCATATGATCAGAATAATTAACATAGTGCTGTACATATATTTTATTAAATAATTTTCTATATATCCACATTTATAGGATCTATATCCTTTCTCATTTTTTATAAAGATTCATTCAAATTTCTATTTTCTCCCTTTTTGGGCAAAAGAAATATTTCAAAAATGATATTTAACAATTTATTCTACCTTTTATTTTATGTTATTTTTTCAGTTGTCTGTATTACAAAATGGTTTAAATTATTTATTTTTTCTAAAGTTTGAGAAAAGAGTTTAGATTATTTTCATTCTTTCTATTTTAACAAACTTTAGCTAAATTCTATAAGTCAATGAATATAGTGTTTTCTTTTTTTATCATTATTTTCTCAATAGTGTATGGTTACAGGTTTATTTTTTGACCCCATAAATGTATCTTAAAAAAACAAAATCTTTTAAAATGTATAAATTGCTGCACATTTTTGACTAAAATAGTTTAAATGATGTTTTATTGTTTTTATTTTTTATTGTTTTGCTGTATAAGCATACTCATATATGTTTATTTTGCCTATTTGCATGGATTTAAGAAATAATTGTTACTATTTATCTCATTATTTTTGTATCACTTTACCTATATATGTTAGATATTATGTATTTTCCAACACTGTTATTCAGAATATAAGAATTTGTGATAGTTATTGCTTCATTGTTAACTGCATACTTAATCATTATAAAGTTCCCTACTTTTTTCACTTTATTTTAATAGATTTTTGCCTTTGTCAGATAAAGAGATAAAGTATAAATACGTAAGAAAAAAAACTTAAGGAAGAGTGTTGCTAAGCATTGAATCTAATGTTCAATATATTTGTGTATATAGTCCCAGCTACTCAGGAGGCTGAGGCAGGAGGATTGCTTGAGCCCAGGAGTTTGAAGTTGCTGTGAGCTAGGCTGATGCCAGGGCACACTAGCCCTGGCAACAGAGCAGAAAAAAAGCATCTTTCTTTGACTTTTTGCTTGTCTAAGTTCTTATTGGTCAATGGATGTCTCTCGATACCTGACAAAATTCTGACTCTACCAGTGAGAATGTTTATATCATTACATGTTCCCAGGAGTAGCTGAATTTTTCAGAGAGAGACAAAAAACAATAACAAAAAAAATTCACTTTGTTTTCTGGGTCTTAGATCTGAGTGTTCAATTGCTACAACAAACAGCAGAAAAGGAAATAAAGTAAGAAAAAGTCTTATCAAACTTACACAGTTATTTCTGATGTCATTGAGGCAAAAACTCTCAAACTAAGATGAAATTCTGCTTATATACTTTGATACTGATCAATCTGTGAAATAATTATTTTGGTTCTTCAAGAGTATATGTATACCTGCAAAGTGATTTCATGGCACTAGAGTCTTGCAATGCATTGTAACTAAAAAATGCTTTAAAATATTCACTATTATTTTGAATCATAGCCTTTCATACTTTTAGTTTAATATGATAATCACTGCTGCTTCTTTTAATTTATGTATTGATGACATGTATTTATTTATTTTTTATAATTCTGTATGGTTACTATTTAATGTTTCATTACAACCCTATAATATTTTAAATTTTATTTAATTCTTTTAGATTTAGGGTATGTATCACATTCACAATTATTGTTATAGAACACCTGGTTTCATTTTTGTTATCTTTATATTACTGCTATTATATTTATTAATTTTTTCTTATTTCTTCCACTTTTATATGGCTATTACTCTTTCTTTGTATCTTCTACAGTATTTTAATATAGAGAGCATGTGTCATTCTCTTGGTTATTATATTTCAGTCTATCCTACATTTCTTTAATTTTTAAAGTTGAGTAAAATGCTGTGTTTTGAATCCAAACTACCCTACAACCCACTAGCCATTTGAACAAAGGAATGATAATACTTTTGTTTTCTCTATTCTCATTCTCTATTCAATTCTCAGTCTGTCAATAAATTATTAAGAAATTCTGATAATTATTTTATTATAATATTATATTATATTAAATGGTATAACTTGTTCCCTAATAATTTACATACTTTAAATTTTATATACAATTTAAAAATAATCAATTAGTTTTAATATTATTAATTTCTTTTATAAAGATTTCAAAATGTTTAAGAAAGCTTTATTCAATGGAAAAAACACTTGAAGTATTTATATCTGAGAATATCTTTAATTTGTTTTCACAAATAAAGGTTTATTTTGCTGGGTATAAAATTTTAGAATTCTAGATTTGTATCTAAAAAGTCTAATAGATTCAAATCTTTTCTATGCTAACATTTAGTATTTTAGTCAACATATTCAATATCAACATTATTTTTATTTCTTTTTAAACTATTTTTTTTAGATTTTATACTTAGACTACCTCAAAAATGTTGACAAACTCAAACACTATATGAGTAATTATTTAGTTCAGACAAATGTTTCAGTGTTTTAATTCTTATTATCTGTGTCACCTCCTATCTATTCCATTTATTCAAGATCTATTTCAGAGAAATCAATTATCGCCATGTTTACTTTTTACTCCTCTCCCTACTTTTAATAATTATTATCCTTTACTGTTTGATCTCTGTATTTATCAATTCTTTTTACTGTGAGAATCTCATAGTATCTTCTATATTACATACATAATTTCTTACTTTTAGACTTCAATATTCTCCAAGTAGAATTTAAACCTGTTTTGTTTTAGAAACCCTGAATACTTAAAACTCACACAATGTGACACTATTTTTTTAATCTTGTGATGATATCCACTTCCATTATGTATATTAAGATCACAAGTTCCGGTTTTACATAGGTTTTAGACTATTTGGAAATATGAACAATTTCTAAATTTTCTTCTGTTTCCTGCAGTACATTATTTTCAATGATATGATTTACCTGAATCTTAAAATTGCTGTGCTCTATCTTCTTTTTATGGCATTGGAGGCTCTATTTTGCCTTTTTATTTTGTCTCATATGAGGACAATAATATGAGGTATTACCACATACTAGTTGTCAGCAGACATGGATGATGATTATACGTGGTTATATATTTTGTTTAATCATGTAGTCATCAAATCCTCTATTCAGACCTATTGCTGCACAGGGGATTTTATTCAACTTCCAGTTACTAATGGGATTATGCAAATTATCTTTCCTCTGCAGGAGAGCTAGCATGTTTCTCTTACTCCATATTCTAGATTCTCTATTATTCCTATGCAGTGGATGCAAAACTACTTGGATTAAATACTACTAGAGATTGATTGCCCCTTTCTCCATTCATATTTAAAGCATTTTATCTCTAATTGCATATCCCATAAGAAGACATAAATTTATTTATCTAGTTTCACTCCTTGTTATTTTAGAAACAAAACATTAAATTGACATAAAATATGCTTGCAATATATTTGGTGAAAATGTCGTGTTGATACAGTGCTGGAGATTTTGTTCACTGTCACAGTATTTCTGAGAGGATGTTTGGCAGAATGTAACATGAAGAAATGCAAAATGTTAGAGTCTATTTGAACTGATAAAATTACATTTAGAAATTGCCCCAAATAAATCATTAGAGATAGTCAGAAAGCTACAAAACTGTACATGAATACTTAGTGTTATCTATATTAGTAAGACTTTGGATTGAATTTACGTATTTAAAACAACAACATTTAAAAATAACCATGGGATGAAAGAAAATAATTACATTTATGAGACCCTAAGTAGTTCTTGAAAATCTTGTTATAAATAAGGCTCAACATAGCAACATATTCAAAACGTAATGCCAAATGAAATAAGAGGTTAAGTTAAAAGATCAAAACATGAGAATGATATCAATATTATAGATGAATAGATAGAAGACAGATAATATTGTAGATAATGAGCACTAATTTTCTCCTTATATTTTGTGGGGGTTTTCATGTCTTCTATAATAAGTATAGATTACTTTTATCATCTGAAATTATGATTAGATTGCCACAATAATTGCTTGGAATCAAATATTTTTCTAATTTTACTTGTTTTTTTTTCTGAATTTATTATGATCACATATAGCAAAGAATTTGAAATCCAATACACACACTCTTCCTATACATTGTTAACTGTGGACTTTATTGGTTTTCTCATCTTATATGGAGTGCTCCAATAAAACCTTGCTACAATATAAAATCAGTGACCAGTTTGTGTATTATGGTTTGACTATATAGAATAAATGAAAGTAATTGTTTTATATGTTTTTACGTAGTTAATAGTGGGGAATGTAATGGACAATTGAAGACATGCAAGTGCAAAAGTTGCTTCTTTGTGTGTGTTTGACTATAATGAAATATTTCTTAGAGGCATGAATATGATCCAACTTTTGGTGCTTTACTACATCATATATTATATCTGGTAGAACAGTTTCTTTAAATTTTCAATCAATACTCTTAATTTAAAAAATAAATATTATATTAAATCTACTATTTGAGTTCCTACGGCTATTATATAAGTAAAAATGTTTATATACTTTTTTAAAGGAAAAGAAAACAACATTAACAGTACTAATACTTCACTCAAAAATGTATATTTGTGATGAAAACTCAATTGTGATTTTCAAAATAAATCATGTTTTATAAAATACATTAAGAAATTAATCCTTAAATAGATATATTTGATCATGTATATAAAAATAATTTTACATTCAAATCTACTAATAAATATAAATATGCATCATATTTTTAGATTTCTGATATTGAAATGCAGACATATTTAAAGAAAATTACATTATGTTGATGCTGACAAGATGTTTAAATACGATTTTAAAACTTTGTTGAACAGTGTGTCATGGTGGTAGATTTTGTGTTATAATTTTGTGTGTTTACGTTATTTTAAAATTAAACAGCTAAAAAGGAATAATAGTAAGTTTTAGAAAACTATTCATCATTTACTGTTAACTTATTTTGTTATATATGTCATGGTTATCTTAATTTTTCCACACTCTCAAGGTACTAAATAGCACATCTGCTATCTAAATATTTTTATTGAAGTGCTGCAGAAATTCAAATTGTTTCTGCTCATGGACACTAAAATATCACCTGTTTTTGGTTAGTTAATTGAACTAGTAATTATTCTTGAACATGTGGGTTGGTTGTTTTCCGCCTGAAATAATTACCCAATGAAGCTTATGCTAGGGCTATCAGCAGGAAGTTAACAATTGGAGTGTTGGTGAGAAGAATGTACGTAACACTTCTGTGTCTGCTGCCAGATGGAGAAGCAGATGGGTGTGTAATACATGCAAAACTAAGTACATGATCTCAAATCTGCTCAATACCCGTTATCAACAAGGTCAAGGTTTTTGGAATCAAATTTTTCCAACCAACATATCACTAAAAATTAACTAAGACAGATTTCCATTTACAAGTCTATACTTTTATCTGCAAATCACATTTGAACCAGAGAGTACATTTGTTCTGTTACTAAAATGTATAGTAATACTATTTTTTAAATAAATTTATATGGCTAAATAATAAAGTAGTTACTAAAAAAAGGGGCTACTTCTTAGTGTTTCTTCTTTATTTCTTTACCAGAGTAGAGATTTAAAAACTTAAATTTGCTACAATTATTTTCCTAAATTGTGATAAACAGGGATTTTAGTTTGAAGTCAGATTTGCATTTCTCCCATGTGGACCAGTGTGTGTACAAGTGTATAAATATTAATATGTGATTTGTTATAGTTGTATTCTGCTACCCTAGATATAGAACTTCAAATTTTTCCAACATATTTGTTGAATATACTCAGTGAGGTTTTAATGTTAATTACATAGATTTGTATGAAAACATTATTTAATGTTTAACAGTAATGTAAAATATTATTTAATTAGTGTTACTCACACAAAGTACACATTTCAAATAATCCCTAGTTATGCATGAAGTTTTCCCTGAGTGTTTGTCATTACAAAGGAAAATAAAATAAAATAAATAAAAATCTATAGAGGAATATGTTTATGTCACTAACCTAAAAAGGAAAGTTAATCATAACACCCAGGATATAACACAAAAAATAAATATTTACTTTTCCAATAATACCTGCTAACATATTTTTCCATAATTTTCATGTTATTATTTACATTTGTTACACATAACTGTTGCATTATATTTTGTGTCTCAAACATAAATTATTTAATTGTTTAAAACTTGACTTATTAAATTGGAAATGGTAAAGGAAATAACATAAAACATTTGGGATTAATGTGATGAATTCATATAATGAGCATAAATCAATTCAAATAGTAAGTAAATCTATATTTGCTAGAAAATGAATATGCAAAGTCTACTTTATACAATTATGCATAAGAAAGAGCTCTAATAGGTAAATCAAGATCTTTAAAAATTCTAGATTTAATTTTGTACTGGTGATCCATTAGCTTTAGTTATTAAGAGAAGGCACAATACTATAAAGAGGCTTGATAACTATTTTGAAAAGTATTGACAAATTGTACAATTTTCTGGATATATATGTCAATAAAATCACACTACTGCTTAATGACACTAGTTATAAAACAAGAGGATTATAACTTGGCAATGTGAGCAGATATTTGATATTGCACATGGACAAAAGCCAAGGACCAGAAAATAATGAGCTTCCGAATGTGTTGTATATATACATGAGATAAAAATGATGACTTTTTATTCTCTTTATCACTAAAATTTCAAAATTCAGAACTTTTGGTTTCAGTAGTGATATGGAAAGAGCTTGAAAGAAACCACCCTCATCCTTATAACAAGAAGAATCTGGACAACAACTGAAAGTCATCACTTTTCTTGAACTAATCAGAGAACTGAGCTCGCAGGGCAGAGCATGACCTTAAGTCTGGAGAGGCAGATCCACAGTTACGTCCAAGATCTGCTTACCTAAAGCAGTAGCTCCTAGAGCCACATTCTGCAAGGAACTTAGGTGGTCATTTGGTTAATTGCTGGTGGTTGAGTGTAGTCTAGCATGAGGTGAGTAATCTCATGCTAGACCACTCAACTTTCATGGGTTTTACTTGCAAGAGCCCCACCAGTTTCTTATAGTGAACACCTGAGAAAAATCTTGTCATGTTACCAGCAAGTAGAAGGAAAGAGTAATTCTTCTGGAATATGCCTAGAGCCTTCTCCACTAACAAAGGCACATGTTCTAGGGGAAAAGACTTTACCAGACTCTCATGCAACCTGGATGAAGGGCATTTCTCCCACATCACACCACTCTAGTCTTCTTGTCTTAGCTGATGGTGAGGAAGGCAAATCACGTACCTATGAAGTTCAGAGGCCAAAGAAACAAACCCCCAGAATGACTGAGATTCAATCATAAGATTACAGACTGTCTCCCCCCCTCCATTCCACACACTACTACCATTCCAGTAGTGTTTCACTTAATAATAGTGGATTAGAGATGAAAGACCTGTAAGATAGAGACTCTCTCTGACAAGAAGCACACAGAGAAACTCAACGTCGAGAGGGGAGATTAAACAAGGACACTGGAGGAATTCGAAGTATCTGGCATGAGGTAGTCAAAATCATAGAGACAGAAAGTAGAATGGTAGTTGCCAGTGGATGGAAAGAGAGGTAGTGGGAGTTATTTAATAGGCAGAGAGTTTCACTTTTATAAGATGCAAAGAGTTATGGAGATGCATGGTGGTGATGGTTGAATACATGATGAATGTACTTAACACAACTGAACTATTAACTTAAATGTAGTTAAGATGGCAAATTTTATGTTATATGGATTTTAAAACAATAAAAAAGAATTAGAAAAAGAAAAGAAAAAGGAGATAAAAAATCCATTTGGTTTCCCTCATGTTACATAATTTCCCAACATATCCAACTTGGGATTTGCTATTTAACCATTTCAGGTCCACATATGTGAGTCTAAAAGAGCATGCAGCACCTTGAATGGCAGGTAGCACTGTAAATATGTGTTTGTAAACCGTGAAGAGCCTAACAAATGCTGGTCACGTCATTCCTCTGTGTGCTGTGTCTCGTCCTGCTCATATCACCAAGGAATGCGCTGCAGCAACCACCCGGAAGGTTTTGGATAAGAATTTGTTCAATGTACAAATAAAAAAAATAGAGTATATTGAGATAAATAAGGGCCCTGGAGAAAGCAGGATTCAAACGCAGAGAATGCTCAATGCCCTGAAAATTACTAACAGCTCTTAACCTTTCTTTGGCACTATTTCTCCATCTGTAGGATGGGGTTGATGATAATAATAATAATAATATTCATGTCAAGGGACTGCTATAAGCATGAATACAGGACAATTCCTGGCACACAGTTAAACACTCAGTAAATGAGAGCTGTTAGTAATTTTCAGGGTATTGAGCATTCTCGGAGCTAATGAGTCCCTGTTCCAATTTCCCAGGCAGTACCTGAAGTAAGTGGCAGAGCTGAAATTGGAACAGGGACTCTAGCTCTGGAGCCCATTGTCTTAATCAGGATGCTGTGCAGCTCTCTGAGGAAAGAGCTCGGCCAACACAAATTTCAGGTTTGGAAAATAAGTAGACATTTACAGACTCAAACATGTATCTTACTGATGATAAATAGGAGACACAGAGCAATTCCAAAATACTTCTATAACCTTTAGTGATGAAGGCTGGAATTCCAGTTCTGCCACTTAAGAGCTGAGGGTCTTGGGCCGATCACTGAGCTTGTCTGAGCAACAGTAGGTTGTCTAAATGCATGTTCCCTTGGAATACTGGAGAGTTGGTATGTCACTGTAAGTCTGTTGGCAGACTTAGACAGATTATACATAAACACCCAACAAGAGTGTCACAAAATATATGCTCAATGATTGGTACATTTTTAATCTAAAAAATGTAGATTGTAAATTCTAGGGAACTGGTAACAATTTTTTAAAGGCGTATAATTGAAACACTAAGAGAGGGGAAAGGTGGAATTATAAAATACTCAATGAAAACATGAGAAGGTAGAAAAAGAAGTCAAAAGAATGAAAACAGTTATAAAAATAGTTGAAATTAATCTAAATATATCAATAATCATTTTAAATGTGAATGATTGTCATATAGCAATTAAAGACAGATCGACAGAATGATAATAAAAACAACACTCAAATGGTATGTTATTTACAAAAACCCACTTTAATAATAAAGAATCTAGTAAGATAAAAAATTAATATTCAGGCAGATATATTTTATAAGTACAATTCTAAACCCAAATTTCAATCCTACACTTTTTCCAATATGTTACCACTGCCTACTGTAGAGGGTAGATAACATTACAGACCGTTTTCTGTATATATAAAAGCACGTTAAAGAGTTTACATATTTTTGTATTAATTTTTTACTTAAAATATCTTTGATGCATTTCCATGCCAATATATTTGTCTTCCTCATTCTAAAAATCACATGCTTATAATACTTTGTATTTTTCTGCCAAGTTTATGAACAACAAACTCCTCTCATTGTATACTTTTGCATTATTTGTTTAAGAGAAATAATTTCTAAATAGTGCAGTCAAGGTGACTCTTTAACATTTAATCAGCGCTTCCCCTCATCCACCCAAAATGTTCTGTGGCTTCCTACATCACTTAGATTCAAATCCAGTATCCTAAATATAAGATACAGGTGTGATAATATTTACTCTTCCTTCCCTTCCCATCCCCTGCCCTCCCACTCTCCACCACTGATCCGTCCTCACGTCATCCTCACGCCGCTCCATACACTGGTCTCGCCGCTCCTCCAATAACAAGTACACCCTTACCTCAGGGATTTGCACTTGCTATTTTTCTGCCTGAAAATTACTTCCTTTTTGAAAAAAACATTTTTCTCTCTGACATTCATAGAATATATTATTTTAATTCCTCCACATATTTGCTTATTTGTCATTGCGTCAGACAGGCCTTACCTGCCCATCCTACGTGGCCATCAACTGCTACTGTCTCTTGCCATCTTCTTAACCTGCTTTATCCTTCTACATGGAACTTTCCACCTGGCATATTATATATTTCTTTGTTCACTGATTTTATATTTTCTTCTCTTGCCATTCATGAAAATGTAAGCTTTTGCAGGTAGGCCGTGTGTTTTGTCCCTTTCTCTGTCTCTAGCAGTGATTTCCTTAAATCAATGACATTATAATATTTTTCACTTGTTTATTTATTTTTGAGCATTCTATTGTGGTGTCCAACATTTTCTAATTGATATGTAGAAGCCTAGCATAGCTTTGTGTTTCAAACGTGTCCTGAGAAAGGGCCAAAGTTTCACTATTTTCTTATTACTCAATGGAAAAAATAATCATTAAACTTAAAAATCCTTATTTATGGTATTTGCTGTGGTTTAGAGGTTTTATTTAATTCTAAGTTGTTGCTAGATAGGATGTATGTGAACAAGTATAGGAGATAACAGAACAAATCTTTGTGATTAATGGGAAACGGATAATTTAAAATAAATTATGACTCCTTACTCTAAATGTTCTTAAACGTTTCATTCCCAGTGGAAGAAGAAAAGGAAGTGTTAAGATGTAAGACTAGACATGTCTTACTGAATTATAAAAGCTAAGGAGATATTTAGCAGTTCTTTCTATGTTTGTCTGCAATGTTATTAGTTTAGAGGTCTTAAGAGAGTATGGTTGATTTAAACTCAATTACATTTTGACTTAATTTATGATAGTGACTTTCTGTAACATTTCCTAGTTTGCAACATTTGCTAAACTAAAGAATGGAAGTTTGATAATTTATAAAATAACATGTCATATTTACATTTTGAGTGCCTTTATTTATGAATACTTCATACATCAAATAATTTAATATAATTTAATAAGATGCATGTGTCTTTGATTTCAAAGTTTCAAAATATATTTAACCTACCTTGTAAACTCTAGGTTTAGATTAAGACAACTTATGGCAATGATGTGATTAGTCATTAGTTCATAATTGTTAGTTCATAATTGTTATGTCATTAGTTCATTAGTTCATAATTGTTAGACAATGCAATATTCTTTCAATTTATCAAATGCAAGTTTTCACATTTTCAACATCTGTCAAATTAGGTTGAGTCTTACAGTGGGTAATATATGAAATAATTGGCAAGATTCTCTTTCTTAGTGGTATAGGTAAAATGATAAATATAAAAACCAAGGAAATATGGTATTTTGCTTATTAGACTTTGCTTTATATATGCATATGGAATTCTACTCATTTTTCCAATGTCATTAAAGAACAAAATATAAGCAAATAAAAATGAAAATTAAACACTTTTTAAATTTAAAATTAATTAACATAACTAGATATATTCTATTTTTAATATTATTAAAGGGATTGTTCTTTTTAAAAACAATATTTAGGTCTTTCTTTAAAAATGGGTGATATTCCCAGGATAAAAACTTGGAATTATGCTTGGAATTAGATGCTAATTATAATATATAATATATATTTTAAATAACCTGAAAGCAAATGAAAATAAGCAAATATTTGCATATATTATGATGTTGAAATGGCATTAACTGGCATGAGTGAAATAATGACATAACATATTGCCACTTCTAATCCTGAAAGCATAATCAGAAAAATCTAAGATTATGCAGATTCTGCCCTTAATCAATCATACCATAGAGTCAGAGCTACAAGAGAGGCATATGTAACAAAGAATATAGAAAAAAGCCAAGTCACATATTATTATTTTTAATTTGATCTAAACAGATATTGAAGAAACAATCTTAGTAAGTAAACTGCATTTTTTACATAGTCAGGACCAAAGAGTTTCAAGCTAACAGTCTCCAAAGATTTCGTTATAATGAAATCTCTGAAAGTCCAAATATATGCCTCTGCAAGTGAAACCCCACCCAATACATTCACACTACATGTTGACCACCCCTAATCGGAAAATCTGAAATCTGAAGTGCTCCAAACGCCAAAACATTTTGAGTACTGAAATGACAACCCCAGTGGAAAATTCCAACCATGACCTAATGTGACCGGTCGCAATCAAAATGCAGGTGCACAACACAAAGTTTCCTGAGCATCCCCAAGGAAAAAAGGACCGTCCCAGGCCTTTTCACCTGCAGTTTATCTTCTCTGCACATGCCCAGATCCCCCCACAAAAACAAATCCACAAAGGGTAGTGAATGGCACGTGCACAGGCCAGATGTGGCAATGGCAGATTCCCCACCATGTCCCACATAGGGCCAAGACCTTCGGGCATTACTCGTGGTATTTTTTGCTTATTCTCTGATATGTGGTGTAAAGATATTGTTGAAAATGTGAAAGAGGCCTGCATCATGCCCACAGGGTAATGCATATATTCCATAACAAGAAAACATCTAAAATCTGAAACACTTCTGGTCCCAAACCTTTCAGATAAGGGATACTCAACCTGTTCTGGCATGAAATCTGGTAGACAGAAGCAGATGTGGCCTGAATAAACGAGAATAGCTAAGATATCCGTGTGAGCTGTTTCCAGAATCTGTAAAATAAATTAATTTTTTTTTAAAATGCCTATTTTAGATCTATTAATCTCTTTATAAATTCTTCCCTTGAATACATTGCCAAATCAAATAAATTTGATGTGTAAGACCAAATATCATCTCCCTTTTGGGAATGAAATAAAAAAAGACAAAATCTTTGAACTCAAAGCAGTGTCAATAGGTGAAGAGATATTGTTGAGACCCATCATGTATATGCCAACAAAAGTCTACATGAGGAAAACTTTTTATTCAAATTATGAGTCTATTTCCCTTATAAAATAAATGCATGTAAAATGTAGGCAATTTAGAACATAGATTAAAAAAACAAAAATATAATTATTATTAATAATTATTCTTGTATTAATAATACAGAAGAGTTTCATGAAGGTTTTCAAAGTATGTTCAGCCTACATAAGGTATTAATATGTAAGCTTTCGCTGCGGCACTGAGATACAATAAGTAAGAAATTCCAAAAGTCCACACAATATGCAAATTTCCAAAGGACATTTCTGAAAATCAATTTCAGGACTCTTAAAAAAATCTCTTATTTACACTGAGCATAAAGAAGATCCTCATAATGGTACAATCAACCAAATGTTCCCAGAGGTGTCCAGGGCAAGTCAAATCTTTCTTGTTCCACTTAATTTGTTTCTTTTTACTCTTTTCAAGTCTGAAAGGATTAAAAACCATGCTTACCAGAATAGGGAGGAGACAAGGGAGGAAAAAAACAAAACAAAACAAAAAAACAGAAGAAATATCTTGCTTGTCTTCCATTACTGCAAGTTCTTGCCTGGCGTAGGCCCCATTGCGGGAAGGAAAAATGTAGATTTTAAGAAAGTTGGATGTTGGAAGCTTAATTATTAAATGGAACCTCACATTCAAAATACTGAATTAAATTGTTTTGCAGCTTAGTGGAAAATTTGAATCTTTCTAGTTTTGCCTATCATCACATTTTTTTAAGTTGGCATTACTATTATGGTTGTGCTATTTTCTATTGTTTTAAATATCATATCACTTTTACATTTAGAAAAGAAAATTATATCATATAAAGTTAAGTATATGTCAAGTTATTAAATAAACAACTTCTTATGGTGCTTTTGACAAATGTCTTTTGACATTATATTTATTCTGAGATACCTGCAGGAATAAATGACATCTATTTTCTCCCCAGGAATAGGAAGTGATTTTTCCAATACTGAGTTTAGTTTTAAGTACCAGGATGGCCCTGTCTTTCTACGTAATACCTTAAGTGGAAGTGGATAATCTACTAGCATCTTGTAAATATTGTTCTTCTCAACCATACTTCCGTGGAGAGTGACACTTGCATTGTTTACCCTGTGGGGCCATGCATGTGAGGACCATGTATGCTCTGCAAAGGAGCTAACATGATCACATTTTTCTAGGCACTGTGCACTATTCTAGGTACTTAAAAACATTATTTAGTTCTTTCAACAACTGTACCTGTGGAGTATTGTAAAAATATGCATTTTAAAGTGGAGGAGAGCAATATTCGGACAGCCTAAGGAACCTGTCCGAGGTCACACAGTTACTAAAGGGTAGAGCTGAAATTTGGCACTAGGCACTCTGGCCAGAGTGGCCACCATTGTTTTCACTGCCCTGCATGGCGCAAGTCCCTTCCAAACTTCAGAAGCCAGGAGTGTGCTTCCATCTTTACATAAAGCCCACCAGGCAGCTGGCAGAGGATGAGTGGGAGGGTTCACTGACAACAGTAAGGAGGTTGGTAACTGGACAGGTTTCCAGGCTGGAAGAAATCCATAGCTAAACCAAGACAAGGGCAATGCAAGGGAGAGAGTGAGAGAGGTGAGAGATGATGCAGAGACAGAATGGGGAGGAGGTGAGGAAGTGAGGAGTATGTCTATGAGTACTTCATTTTGCCGGTTTTGAAAAAAATCCCTTTGCTTCTGTTTGCTTCTAATTGATTCTTTCTACTCTGTAGGTAGAATATTTTAGACATTTCTAATTCACTAATATATGTCAGTGTATCAGTTTGGAATGATTAGGCAAATACAGACCCAAATCTGAAATTGAGAAGGAAAGGGAAAAAATGAAAAAACTTTTATGTGTAATAAATCCTGTAACAAAACTAGTACTTTTTCCCCAAAGACACCCATTTACAACCTGTGATCTCTGAACTTTGTCTGTGAGTGTGCTCTAAGGGATCCAAGCCACTTAAAATTGTTCCCGTCTTTGTATCTGCGCAGTCCTCTGGGGAGGGGCCCACAGCTTGTGGTGGAGTCTCAGTGGGGTTTTGTGACACGTACAGTATATAAACCTCAGTCCTAGACCCTCTTAAGTGCCTTATTTACTCTCACATGCCTTGATGTGGTGGTGAAGATTACAGAGTCTGCACACAGACAGCCTCAGTTTCAAGTACAGCTCTGACACCTGCTTTTATATGACCTTGAGCAAGTTTCTTAATCTGTCTGTTCCAGTTTCCTTATCTGAAAAGTAGGGAATCTATTATGATAATTTTGAGGATTAATTTAGTTAATACAGATAAAGTTTTTGGGGAAGTGCTGATACCTACAATAAGCTTTGACAGTTATTATTATATAACTCTGCCCTTGAACCAGTAATGCTTTTTCCTCCACACAGAACCATATTATAAAACAATTCCTGCCATAGAATTATATTGAGAGATTATATTAATATAGCATTATGGAATATCATTAATTTAGTAACTGTTGTATGAAATTTAGAAGCACCCCTCAGATAGGGAGGAGCAACACTCATCACAAAATGACATACAAAGAGAAAATGCACGATAATCACATAGGGTGAGTATTTGATGGACCCCAACCTAGAAAGATCTTGATACTGTAGATCTGTGCAGAGGGCAAGATTTTGCATTTCTAATAAAGGATCCCAGGTAGGAGTGGTTCAGGTGATCCATGAACCGCTATGAGAGCACTATTTTTAATTGCTCTACTTTCTACCCTTTTTGTATCTTAGTTAACTCTGTCAGGTGTGATGGGATCTCTAAAACCGACAGATCAATCACAAATTACCTACATACTACACAGAACTAGGATGAAGAAACTAATGCCTTTTCTTTCAAGAACACTAGCTTCTTTTATCTCCCTGAAAAAAAAAAAAATTACCTATCACCTTTTTACTCCCAAGCTAGCCCATGTTTTAAAAAGGTATTTCTTTTTTTTTCCTGTTATTATCTCTATGTTTTTATTGCAAAGCTGATTTTTTTCTTTCTTTTTTTTATTTATTATAGCTTATTATGGGGGTACAACAGTTCTGGTTAAATATATTGCCCATGCCCCTCCCAACCCCCTGAGTCTGAGCTTCAAGAATGTCCATTCCCCAGACAGTGCACATCGCACTCATCATGTAGGTATACACCCATCCCCTCCCCCCACCTCTGTCCGATACCCAATTGGTGTTATTCCCAAATGTGCACCCAGGTGTTGATCAGGGAAACCAATTTTCTGGTGAGTACATGTGGTGCTTATTTTTCCATTCTCGGGATACTTCGCTTAATAGAATGGGTTCCAACTCTCTCCAGGAGAACCAAAGAGATGTCGTATCATCGTTGTTTCTTATAGCTGAGTAATACTCCATGGTATATGAAAAGAAGATATAAGAATGGCTAACAAACATATAAAAAGGTATTTCTTATTAAAATCACTTCAGTTATAAATTGGGAGGTCCTAATTGTTCCACCTAGCTGTATAGCTTCGTTTCCTGTCATAACTACACCTTTGTCACATTACATCCAAGAGATGACTACATCAATCATAGTCATGTATTGCCACATTTTCTGTTTTCCAAGAGCATGTCTAAGAAGCAAAACAGAAATACACGTACATACACAGACACACCACTCATACGTTATAGTCTGATTTTGCATGAGAAATCTGAAAACCTACAATGATAACCAAAATTTGTGAGCATTTTGCATCAAGACATTGAAGATATTCTGATTTTCAACATAATGTGATTCTTTAAAAATTAATTTCTCATTTTCTGTGTAGCTAAATATTTTGAAGCTGTGTAATTTTTCCATCATAGAAAAAGGAATTGAGAAACATATTTCTTGGCATATCATTCCAATGGGAATTTCATGCAAAAGTAATATTTTAACAGCAGGCTGGAAAGAAGACTCATTGCCTTGTCAAATGCCAGTTACAAAATTAGACACAGCCTTAAAGGGAATAAATGGGGGATTAAACTGTTTTTGAAGCTGCTCATTTGTCTGAACTTTATTAAAATTTCCATGAAAGGGTAATGATATTGATTGATATATTGTCATATATACAGAACAAAAACAAGGTGACCGAAAGAATGATAAATTATTTTGTCTTAAAAATTAACTTTATTGATAACTAATGCTATCTGAACAGTATTTAGATGAATTAAGCAGATGTCACATCTCTATGTCTAAAGAAAGACATTTACTTCAAACCAAAACAGTGAAAAGTAAAGAAAAATGTGTGAAAGTTTAAAGCTAGCAACCTTACCAGGAAGAGGTATCATCTCATCAGCAAGATATAATTTCATCTAAGATAAAATTTATATAATTACCATACATATTATCAATGTATAGTGTTTATATATATATATATATATATATATATATATATACCTCAGTGACTAATTTACGTAATAAATCATGAATGATTATATCATTTTGCTTCCATTTATTTTAACATCTCAGTCTATTCTGGTTCCGGAGTGCTACATTCCTGGGTTCTCCTCTTAGTCCTTTGGGCACCTTTATGCAGCTAGGCCTACAGAACTACCTTTACTCTAGGTGGATTCTGCTTTGGAAATAGAGCAATATATACTTCTCATTTATTTTTGTAATTCATGTTTTCCACCATGAATATTTTGTGTGTATGTGAATAAATCAGACAGGCTGACTACAGGGCCCATGCCTAACCCACCATGATTTACAACCAAGACTCGATACTGGAGTATTTTATATTTCTCCTTTTCTATTATTCTGGGTGTTAGTCCTTTGACTACTTTGGGTCTCCCATTCAAAAATGACTCCTCTTTTCCCCACCTTTCTTTTCTTGGTGACGTTCTAGTGTCTTTGGCCTGTTCTGTGGAATCATCTTCTGAATTTCCAGAGACTGGATAAGTATTATGGGTTAAGTGTTTTTAGCAATTGACCGCTTTACTTTCATCATTGTAAGTCTAGCTACAACAATGAAGCATTTAGAGTATTCAGAACTGCTAATTGTGGCTGTTTTCATTTTTATCCTTTGTGTATGAATGTGAAAAGAATCCAGGGTATATCTGAATTCTGTTAAATTATATACAGCATTGTGTTTATGTCTACATTTGTATTTAATTTTCCTGTGGAAAGAGTCCATAGATTTCATTAGATCTTAAAACTGTTGTAAACCACAAAAGATATTACAGAGGAAAAACTTGCCCATGCCTGCTTATATTTACCATACTTTCTATATTCTAAATGAATTTTGAAACTGAAAAATGCATACAGAGCTAGCTACATTAAATGAAAAATAAATATTTTCAAGTGGATTATTTACTGAAGAAATTTGACATTGGAAATGAGAATAAAAAGAGATTAGTAAAAGTACAAAAATGCTAAATCCTAAATCTTGCAAATATATAGGAGCACAACAAATAAACATCTCTCATTTTTCCGATAAAATATAGCATTATTAACAAACCACATAAAACACACAAAATAGCTCTAATGGTAGTAAATATGTATTATCATTCTAAACCAAGCCATAACTAATGACACTCTGGGAAAGGTTTAGTTTATACTGAGGCTAGGTGTCTTGCAAATGAAAAGCTATTTAAGTGCTAAAATCAATTGACTATATAATGCCATGTTTTCTGATGGGAATAGTGCACAAAAGATGCCTGGAAGTTGTTTGTTACAATGGCTAAATGAGATTCTACCTCTGGTTATTATCAACCCATACATTCATCATTATAAACCGCTTCATTTTTATTTTATTATATTGATTTACCTTAGCACCCAAGATAGTTTATACTCCTACAAAATTCAGAAAACATTGATTTACTTAAATTATTCAATACTTTACTGTATAGCTATTATGTCACTTAACATTTTAGACAAATCAATACAGCTTTTTTTAATTGCCTGTCACATACCTAAGGTATCACAAATGTGTTTTGCTGGAATCATTAATTTGCACTATGTTGATGACATTTTAATAAATCAACTAGTTTAAAACAATAAAGTAGCATATGTGGGGGAAAAGTACTAGGATATGAAATGAATAATTTAAACAAGTTGGACTATATAACACTGCAGAATACTTTATTAAGTTTATAATAATCCCATTTCTCAAATAGCTGAAAAGTAGACTTCTGTCTTCTGTGGACATTGTGTGTGCATGCATATATATATATATATATATATATACACACACACACATATATACACATACACACACATTTCTTTTTCTCTTTTAAACTCTACATAGTATAATAGATGAGATTCTAAGTAAGTTCAATGTAATATTTTCTATTTTGAGAAATCTACTGTTAGAGAATTTTGACTATAAGGCATAGGAACCATTGTAATGTGAGGAAATGCATTTTTTTCAGAAGATAATTTACTATATTTGTATAGAAGAAGAGACTGAGAAAGTTAACAATTGAAATGGTAGAAATGAAGTTCTACAGCAAGATGATTATCTAAAAATGTTATTTCAACCTGCCAATATTATCTTTTTTCTGATCATTCTGAAAAGTTATTATGAATGTGGGGCTCATTCTCCCACCTAGAAAATAAACCCAAAATGGGCAGAGATTGATGCCTGTTTTATTCATATTACTATATATTAATACATAATACCTAAGACACTCCTGACATAGAGTAGGTGCTCAGTAAATATTTGTTAAATGAGCAATGGATCAAAAAGTGCAATTTTTGTTCTATCTTTGATTTAATTGGGGTACAAGCACAAGACGCTTGGTTAGCTTACATTTGTGTTCTCCTGAAATCTTAAATAACATTGAGTTAAATAAAATATGTGCAACATAAAAATGTGTCAAATGTAAGTGGACACAGTGACCATAATAAATAGAAACTGAATTTGAACATAGAGTAACTATTGCTAAAATATGGTCTATATATTATAGAATAAAGGAAAATATAGCAGAGGTCTATCAGTCACCCAAAGTTATAATAGCCAGAACATAATAGGATAAAAACCATTGCTATTTTACAGAATCACTTTTCATATGCATTTGAATGCTTATGTTCCAGTGACTTTCCTATCAATTCAGTCTAACACCATCAAGTATAAGAAAATTTTATTATCTAGTTAAATATAGAAATATTGTACTGTTGAAGAGTTTAGACTAAATGAGTGTGTTGTAATTATAGTTATTAGTTACTCATTGATTCTTTTAAACTATTAATAATATGTTTGAGGGATATGTTATGATCCAGAAACAGTTGTAGATAATTTCTTCAAATTAAGGAAAATAATTAATATGAATTAAGTTAGTCCAATTCATATCTTTAAATAGTTGAGACCAAACTGGATTCTTATCTTACAAAAACACTGAGAATTTGTTCTGTAATTCAAATATTCCCAGCTAAACATTTGCTCTTGAAAACATCATATTTTAGCAAGAAATAACATTAGTTTACAATCAGTTTTTAGATAATTCATTTATTTTTATATTATTACTTAATAGAGAATAATTTGATTTTAATACATGGGCCTTTATATATATAACATTCATGATTTGTATACAAATCACTAAAAGATAATCACCAAATACATTGTTTAGTTCATGTGACTTTTTTGTCATTACCAAGTCTTTCTCAATTAAAAAAATAGTTATTGATGTATACTTTGGTGTGACAACCTTAATTTGGCCCAAACTCCTACCATTAAAACATATTACTACACAGTCCCATTCACATTGTATCCCTCATAGTTTTACAAGGTTTGGAGCTAGTTGTGTTTGCTGGCAATGGATCTAAAAGAAAAGTTAAAAAAAAGAGACTTCTTACTACATATCACCATTACGTTCAGATAGTACCTGTATTAGCAGAATTCCATGTTAACAATATCCATGCATTTTTTAAGTTGCAATAAAAAGACTTTGGCTGACTATTTGTTCAATGAGTTGGTCTTTTATATCTTTAGCCAAATCCTGACTATGTCCAGGAAGGAAGATATCGGAAAGTTGCCTGTGAGCTTGCTTCTTTCCAGTAGATTCACCCAATAACATCTCTGATGCCATCTTTTACTAATATGAAATATAGTGAATTTTGAAATATATCAAAATTTGTTTAAGTTGGGCTATAATTCTCATTCTGAGGGGAAAAAGGAAAGATACATTTGCTAATTATAGACATTCAAAATGTTTTCTTCATGACTTCTGAAGTGTCCTAATCAGAAGCATATTCTAGAGACATAAGTAATATTTTGTATATTAAGTTTCATATGAATTTGTTAAGATATTGTGTATACATTAGAATTATTGTCACATTTTGTAGTATTATGTCCTCACAATTTATGTCTGATAAAAGAAATTTCTTCTATCACATGTCATACGTTCATTAAAACTGATTCCTATGTACACCCTTTGTTCATGCGTCTATCTAGAATTACTTCAATGCTTTGGTGGAGTAATCACCACTTATATTTACATATTAGGTTAAATATTTTCATAAGAGAGGCATAATCAAAATTAAGTAAATTCTATTTTCCATCACAAACACCCTCTTCAATATATTTGTAGCACTATTCCAATTTCAAATTATTTATCTACTACATGAGTGACCATGTCTTACTTATCATTATATATCCATTCTGTAATGCAGTGGTGCACACATAGGAGGCCTTTTGTGACTACTTGTTGAATGAATAGTTGAATATTATCACTCGCAATGACATAAGACATGACCAAGTGTTCTTCGGAGTCTCCATTGATTCCAGCCTCATCCATCTTTCATCTAGATAAGATAGCTTCATTACTGTGTTTCTGCTTGCATTTGACTCGTTAGAATCAGTTTTATTTATGACAAAGTTGTCTTTTTAAAAAAAGAAGTTAGATTAAGTCACTCTTTTCTGAAAAGTTTCCATTGAATGTAACTAAAATGAAATTATTTACAAGGTCTGCCAGGCCACCCATAAGTGGATCACTGCCTGCATTCCTGCCTGCAGGAATCATTTTTTGTCACTGTTTTTCTATCATTTTCTTCTACAGATAGTTATTCCTGCCATAGGATTAGGATCAGATAGTTCAGGCCAAACTTGCAAAATCAATAGAACAAAAAATTTAGTGCTTCAGGCCCTTTTATTATGACAGAGGGGTCCATTTGTCTTTCTGTGGTGAATGTATCTTGCTCCAACTCTGTAAAGCTATATCTGGCATTTGCTCTGCAAACCTATCTTGTCTATCCTCAATAAAGTTAATTTCATGGTTAAAAAAAAATTAGTGCTTCATGTCAGGGTTGATTTTTTAGAGGTGTTGCCCAGTTCTTTGGCTCCTGGCTTGGAGGAATCACAAGCCGGGCTGGTGAGATGGAGTAATGACAGACACTTAACACTTCCACACAAGCAGCCTTTATTGCAAGATATTTTTGCACGGAAATAGAAAGCAAAAGGATGTTTCCTGAGGGCAAACGGGTCTATTTCCATGAGTGGAGAAGACCCTGAGATTTTATCACACATCTGCTTTTATGTCTATGCCTTGTCATATGCTAAATGGTGGCTGGAATATTCATTACTTTCCTGGGAAAAAGGTGGAGAGTTCTTAGAGCTAAGGGCCTTTCCTAATTTTATCCTTATAGGGTAATTTCCAGGGATTTCCATGACAATTGCAAACTGTCCTGGCATTGATGGATGTGGTTTTTACTATGCTAATGTATGTCAATGAGGAAAAGGTCACCTTTGGACATGAGCTCCTAGTTTTTGCACATGTGCCTGGCCAGCAGGTTTGGTTCTAAATGCTCATTGGCCTCCTCATTTTTGCCCCCCTCTTCTTTTCCTGTAATTAATGCTGCCCACCTACACCTGTCCCTAACACTTCACACCAGATAGAAATTGATATCTCTCTCACATAACTGATTGGGATAGGCAAAGGATTCTTTCAGCTTGCTGCCCTGATAGCTACCTTGGGTTTGTCTTTGTATTGCTCAAGTAGCCATGAGAACCACATGCAGGTTCCTACCTATGGGAAAAAGAAAATGGAAAGTGCCTCCTTCTTTAAAGGACATGACTTGGAAGTTAAGAATATTTCTCATAGCCCGTGCACTGCTCATTTCATAGGGTCACACATCTCGGAAATGCGGTCAGCAGTTGTATAGATAGGTGTTTCTTTAAATTTAGAGGAAGTGGTTGTATTTATTAAAAGGAAGAAGGAGAAAATGAACACCGGGGAAACTAGCTGGCTCTGTTATAAGGTCTTGCATGTGCTATTTCCTTTGCCTGAAATGGTTGGACCCCAGAACTTAAAATGCTTAGTTCCTAGTTGCCATTCAGGTTTTAATCAAAATTAGTCTCCCCACATGTGCTTACTTCAACAACCAGTGCATATGGTCTGCATCATTACTTTCTATCGCAGTATCTTTTCTTATAGTACTAATCTCTATCTGAAAATACCGTGTCCAATTATTGCCTTCGTTTTCTATTTTATGTTTGAATGCCCTGCTGTTTTTCTGTTTCTCCATCAAAATGAATGCAAGTGAGCCCCTTGAGAGCAGGAATTTTGTCTATGTCATGCTCTATGCTTTGCTTCCTGCACATAAATGAATGCCTGGTACATACTAGCTTCTGAGAAAATTATGAAATAGGTGAATGAATAGAATTTTATGCTTCTGACACAATTTTATGGCATATGAAAAAAGTCTGTTTTCTTTGTCTTTTTCTTTCCTCTCATGTTTGTATGAGATAGAGACGAATATCATGGTAGCTAAATATAATATTTTATATATATACACAGAGATATAACAGAAGCAATCATTACTATTTTAGCATTACTATTATTATTAACATTATTTTAAAGATATTTTCACTTTGATGTACATACGAGACACAATTGGTTCTTTAGTAAACAGCTATGATTAATAGTTATCCTACAGTAATACATTTTCTTAACTTTATTTCCCAATTCATTTCTGTACAGTGTGACAATTATCTAAGGTGCTTCTACCTGTAATATTTCTCCCAGAAAGGTCACTTGGTTCCTGTGAGATGTGCATTTCCATTACCAACAGCACAGCTATTGTGGTAAACAAATGCAATTACATCTGTTAGCTTGCAGTTATATACGGGAACTGATAGCTACAGTAAGAACAACTGAAACTTATGCTAAGAATGTTACATATAACCTGTGACTTTTTAGTAGTTTTGAAGGAGAAACAAATTATCAATAGAAGAAGAGCACTTCAGAAAATAGAATAGTATGTGTAATTTCTAGAAGTACGAGTGACCTGCCTAAAGTAGCCTCAGATGATTAAGGAGAATCTGTTGTTGATGGGCTTGAAAACAGTTTTCTTTCAAACACCTTTTTCAAATGCACAGCTACTTTCGTTCTGTCAGCTTCTCAATTTGCAAAGTCTAGACTTTGATCTTAAATTATAATATTTAGTCTCAAGTATCTCTATATTTCTGGTTAACTCTTTTAAATTTTTTGTTTATGAAGGGCATGTTAAATATTAATTAATTTAGTTTTCATTAACATTATCTCTAAATGATTGGATTTGGCAGGATCCCATTACCAGATTCTCTTACGTAAGACAATCTCGTTAACAGGCCCTTGAGATGTTACTTTAGAGAGATTTGGTAGCACAGATACAGACATAAACTTATTATGTGATGCACTCTCCATTCTTAAATTGATAAGTTTTGCTCTGCCTAGTATTTAAAAGCAATATACCTATTCTGCAGTATTTCTAGAAGAGCCAAAGAAAAGTCTTTTCTAAATAAAAAGGGTTACAAAAAGAAGGAAAGAAGAAAGGAAAGAAGGACAGAATGAAAGAAAGAAACTAGTAAAGAAAGACGAAGTGAAAATGTATAAATTTGTTCCTTAATTACATTGCACAATAATATATTATTAAAGTTATAGAAATATTTATACATGCTTTGCTGATATAGTATTGATAGTTCTATAGAGTATTGATAGAGTATTGATTATAATTCAATGCTATTAAATTATTTTACAACAGAAAATTATAAATACATATTCTTTTCATTTTTGTCAAGGGTAGTCTTCTATCTAAAGACATTCAATATGAAACATACATCTCTTATTTGAATTTCAGATAAGAAATTAACAATAAAGTAAGTCTAAGAAATAGATTAGGAAATTTAAGATCCTATCTCACTTTAAAATGTTTTTCCTACTGAAATCGCTATGGGGTGGTCAGCGGACTCAGAGAACCAGCAAATAAAGCTTCTTTCCTTGCTCTATATCAGACTGGCATTGATCCAAACTGAGGTGCTGTGCAGTACCATTACTGATAGAACATGAACATGCTTTGACATAAATATTCTTCCACTTCCAAGCAAGTGGAGAATCTGCATTTTTTTTGATGTGGGAACTTTTATGGGGCTGATAGCAAGAAATGGAGGAAAGTGAATCTTTTTCAATTTTAATTTTATTTAATTCATAAGCTATGTTTGTAAAAACAATAGTAATACAAAATGTATAACTAAGCATAGCAATTTCTACCTCACTTCTTCACACCTCTGATTCTCACTCCCCAAAGGCAAACCTATGTAACTCATTCAACTGTTTCTTCTGACATATTTCACCATATTTCTAAATGCCAGTCTAACCTATATTGCCATTTCTAGGCTTTTCCATTTTAGAAGAACAATTGACTGCCTACTAAGAAAAATGAAAATGTAACCTTCTTATTCCATGTCCTTTCACCTGTCTGCTTTGCCACACACTCATCCCCGTACTCTTTTATCTCAATCTCTGGTCCAATAATCAGTGGTTACATTTTTGTAACCATAAATAGTATTTATAACTGACCTGCATTATTTATTTAATGTTCACTGTTTTTTAACAGCATTTTGCTTTTCTCAGAGTTAATAATTGTTTCATTTGTGTGCGCGGGTATTTTCTTTCTACTTACCACTGATTGATTAACCCAGACTTTTCTGAGCCTCCTAACATGCTCAAATATTTTACCAGGTAAACTACCAATGCCATTTTTTTCTTGAGCTCATTCTGTCTGAAATACTCTGTGTTAATGTTCCAATATAAATTGATTGTGCTTTAGACCTACTATACAGCTACTGTCATGGAACTTCTTTTGATTGTGTTCCTGGGAAGGTTCAGTGCCTTTCCCCTATGTTGAGTACTTGTTTCCCAGTTCTTATATTAACACTATTTTTCTTTTCATGGTTAACCTTTATGATTTTTATTAAGTATACTCTCCATGAGCTTCAGAGAAATAATAAATAAAGGTAAACATTTTTAGAACTTTATTTCCTCAGAATCAATTGATATTTTGGTTAGGCATGACATTCTAAGTGTCAATGTATTCCCATTTTGGTCCCAATTTATTACCCAGCTGCAGGTATTTTACGTTAGCTTTGTGACAGTTACTACTACTGCTTCTTACTATTCATTTGCATCATTTTCCCATTTTTTCCTTTGTAGTGTCTATCAAAAATACACCAACTGTGTATCATTATCAGCTTTGGTCACTGCAGAAGGACTCTGAATAACTGTTTATATACCAGCAGTCGGGGGAGCTGACATGGTAGCTCCACAGTATTAGGGATCCAGTCTGCCCTGTCTTATTTCTCTGCCACTTTCACCATGGCTTCCATTTCACTGCTTGTGGTGGCTGGTCCAGTTATTTGCACACATGCTCACCAGCAGGAGGAGGAGGAGTGCAAGTGAAGGCTTCCTCCTCCTTAGCCATCAGTGTCATAAAAGTCACACATATCAATTCCTTCATAGCTCATGGGTCAGGACACAGTCATAGGGCTCTTTTTATTTTCTAAATACCTCTTTTGCATAAAAATCATGGTTTTTTCTTAAGAATGCATTTTCCTTTTTTATGTTGCCCAATGTTATAGATTTATTTGAATGTTTGTTTTAGCTGCCTTTTTGTTTTAAGTTTTTTTTTTTTTTTTGGCTATTGGTTTGGGCACATATTTGATGATTTTTGACAACTATATACAATTGAAAGTGAGGCACTAAAGGGGCAATTGGAAACTGTGGATGAGTCTCTCTCACAGAATAAAGAGTGTTGTTACGGGTGAGAGAGCCTGTTATTTCATTGGGGAAATCCTGAAATGTCCTTAGCTCTAGGTCTACCATTGTTCTCTACACTGCCTAGAAAGAATCCTGGAAAATATGTTGAGAAAGACCAGAGGGGTGTCACCATGCCTTGTGCAGACTTGCATTAATCCTTAATCTCACACCTGTCCTTTGCTATGTTTAGTTCTTTGAGTCCAGAGCTCTACTGATTATGAGAGTGTACTTCCTCTATTCTGCTTGAGTGGGACAGATGCATTTGCCTGGCAGCAAAGGCTTGGGGAATAAATCTGGGTACCTCAATCATTCTGTTTTAAGGCTCCTCTCCCACATGCCAGGCTTCAGAAGGAGTTGTTGCCCCCGAGTCCTAAGCCTTCTGGTTTTCTGTGGGATAAGTTGGCGAGCTCATTATTGGTTCCACACCTTTGGGAATTGTCTTTCTCTCCTTGCTCGGTTAGTTGCCCACAATCACTCACTCACTTTCCAACTCTCAAAATTTATTGATATTTTTAATCTGCACATGTAACTTTTTCATTTTTTATTCTCTGGTTGCAATATAATTTAAAAATTCTATTTTTAACTGTCATATCAGTGAGATTTGAAGAGATAAAAATATGTAAGTGGCAGTTCATAAGCTTTCATGCAGTATACCTTCGAGGGTAGTAAGGAACAATTTCCCCTACAAAGAAAAGAAGAGAAGGGAATAGGCATATGTAGGTCCCAAAGAGGACCAACATCCTATCCATTGCCTGCTTTCCAGGGAGTTGGAAAACTGCTGACATGGCCTCCGTATCTGGTACCGTGAGACGCTGGCTCCTGGGTGCCGGAGCTCCAGACTCAGCAAGAGCCTTTCAGCAGGACACAAAGCAGGGAGGCCAGGAAGTCCTCAGCAATAGAAACGAGAGCAGTGACCATCATGGCCAAATGAGGCAGGTCATTCTGCAATCTGTAGGCCACCCAGGGGGAGGAGGATCCTCGTGAGACATGGTTATGTTCCATGCCTCAGTTAGAGCTGTTAAACTAGATGCCATCTAAAAACAAAGATCTTTGAGGAAGTACTGTTTATTGTTATTGCTACGAAGATCTCACTCTTAATAATGTCGCAGAGCTGGTAAAATCCCTCTTCTTATTTTTTGAGTCACTAAATTCCTCCAATTATTGTTTTACTTTCTATTTCACTAGAAACAGAATTATCTAAAATTACTAATTATTTAATAGAGTGACAGTGAATCCTGCGAATTTGCTCACTTTGTTTAAAATGCTTTAACCAACATGGTCTTTCTTAATTTACTTCTATTTAAAAGTATAAGAGAAATGATTTTTTTAATGATACAGCCATAATTTGGGGGAAAAAAACATTAAACCAAACATACTGCCCTGTATGCTGTTGGCTATATTAGAATGTACTTGGTTTTAATTCTAACATATAAAACAGTCATTCACAATGGTCTTCTAGAAGTGTGTGTGTAATAGAAACTACAACTCAAAGAAATCTTACACTTCTTCTAGGACACAGTACTAAATATGCTATTTCTAGACTTTTTGTCTTAAAATATTTTATGGATTGATAATTCTAATGCTAAGAATATGTTTTATAGTAAGAAGTATGTTTGAGTTTATTTGGCTGATTTTCTGAGTCTTTTGTCAATCAATTACAAATAAATGGAACATGTAGTTATTTGGTTAAAATAACCAATGAAAAATTAAATATCTGTGCAATATCTAAGAAAATGTGCAACATATTGAAAGTGAAACTATTGATTTCTCTAAGTTTGACAGTTTATCCTGAATTCCATGAGATTTCTCGGTTAATCAAGTATGCCAACCATGTATCTAGTTATTTTTGGAGCATTGTAATTTCAAATATTTGATCACCTTTTCAGACCATTTTGTTTTGGAATATATACTTAGAATGCAATTAAGACATACTTTGAGCAACTATAAGACACATAACAGGAGAAATGTTAACACACATAGAAATGCCAGAGCTACTTCCTTTGGTGTTGTTAAACAAACGAGGACTAACTCTGTGTAAGGAAAAAAAAATACACATTGGCTTTTGTGAACCCTCAGCACATGTGGTTTGCTAATTTTTAAAACTTCTGCAGATGAGATTTCTCATTTACTTGCATTTTCTCTGCAATCCATTAGATCATCAAAATAAGAACACAGGCATCTCTCTCATCCTAGATCTTCCTAGTTTCTGCCCCGTTTCCTCCTCATCTCTTTCACGTTTCCAGAAAGAGCAATCTGTTGTGCAATCCCAGTTCATACCCCAGTCTACTGCCTTCAGATTTCTAAGTCCATTATTTCTAAGATTCTTTCTAAAGTTAACACTATTTTTCCAAAACAAATGGGCATTAAGTTCCTACATTGATCACCGATTGTTTTGTTAAATACTTATTTATGTTATCGTCCTCTTTCCTTTTTACCCTTGTACCTCTATTTCTCTTTTCATTATCTCAGTATCTTTGGACCCACCCGAGGATGCACAGAATTCAGAGATGTCTTCCCAATGCTGTGCCACCCTAAAGCTGTGAATGGGATGAGCTCTCTCTCCTATGATTATGTCATGTCACATGGCACTGTTGACCTGAAGGTAGGGAGACTATCTGGGTGCACCTAAGCTAATCACACAAGCCATTTCAAAAGCAGAAAATTTTTCTGTGGCTTTGGCAGAGGCAAAGATCTGAAGCAAGAGAAGAATTTGATGCACTATTGGTGGGCTTAAAGATGGAGGGGTTATTTGGGATGGAATGAAGGTGGCTTCTAGAAGCTGAGAGTGGCTCCCAGTTAATAGTCATGGAAGAAATGGGGACTTAAGACCTACAACTTCAAGGAACTCGATATCCTGAGCAACCACATCCTGCTTCACTTCTGACCTACCAAACTGTGGGCTAATAAGCAAGTGTTCTAAGTCACTCTGCCTGTGGCACTCTGTTACACAGCAGCAGAAAACTAACATACTCCCTTTAAGATTAGAGATTCCTTTGGGCTACTGATACTTTTTGTGATAATATACATTCATTTCATGGACAATATCATCCTTTCTCATTCTTTAAAAGCCACCCTCATATTCATAACCATCAAATGTGTATCTCTAGATCTTAAACTCTTGATTTTATACTGATTGCATGTTCTATGTCTACATTTGGCTATCAAAGAGATGACTCAAAATCCTGGGCTCAAGCAATCCTCCTGCCTCAGCCTCAAAGTAGCTAGGACTACAGGCGCTCACCACCTTGCCCAGATAATTTTTAAAATTAATTTTTGTAGAGACAGAGTCTCTCTATGTTGCTCAGTCTGGTCTCAAACTCTTGGCCTCAAGCAATCCTCCCACTTTGGCCCCCCAAATGCTAGGGTTACAGGTGTGAGCCATCTCACCCAGACCCATGTGTGTTTTTTAAAAATAAACTTTATTTGTTAGGACAGTTTTAGAATTGCAAAAATTGGAGACAATACAGATAGTACACTTCCCATATACCCTCAACCTTGTTCTCTCTATGGTTAGCATCTTATATGAGTGTGGCATATTTGCTATGACTAATTTAGATTTCTTTAATGTTTTATTATTCCAGAATCCCCTACTATATTACATTTAGTTGTTGTTTCTTTAGACTCCTGTTGACTGTGACAGTTTCTCCAACCTTCTAATGACCTTACTAGTTTTGAGAATTATGGTTCAGGTATTTTGTAGTGTATCTATTTATTGGGATTTGTCTGATGTTTTTCTCATGATTAGCCTGGGGTTATGGATTTGGGGAGGAAGGCTATAGAGGTAAAGTGCCATTTTCATCACACCATATCAAGGGCACACACTATCAACATGACTTATCACTGTTGATGTAGACCTTGATCACCTGGCAGAATTCGTGTTTGTCACGTGTCTCCACAATAAAACTACTTGTTTTAACACATTTTCTTACTGTACTCTTTGGAAGAAAGTCACTATGAGCAGTGCAACAAATTAAAAAAAAAAAGTACTATTGGATTATCATACAAAGTATAAAATAAATATCCATGAACCCATATTGATGAAAATAAATCATCAAATGAATAAATAAATAGGGGGAAAGAGACAGATTGCCCATGCAGAAGAATTCAGGGAGGTGGAGTATAACTCCCCACTCCTTAAGGGGTGTTCCTTTTGAGTTCTCTCAATAGACTTATTTTAATTTCTGTCTAAGCAGAAGAGCATAGGCATAGACAATATTTAAGCATATGCTGGCTGAGATTTTCCAAAATTAAATAAAGCCACATAAGTTTCTATTCAAACAGTCTAATGAACCCTGGTATTATATTTACTAATGAAACTGCAGAACACTTAAGATAAAGGAAAACCTAAAGGTGTTTGGAGGAAAAAGACAAATTGTGTATCTGAAAACATGGCATGTACTTTCAAGGGCATATGAAACTCTTAAAGACAGAAACAAAAAGATGGAAAACTTACAAAAACACTAAATACTAGAGTTAATGGCATATTTACTGCAATTTTTGGAAAAAAATCTCCAGGAAAGGAAGAAAAAAAATCTCATTAGTGAAGTGATAGATTTGGAACCTGGTAAATGTCAATGATGAAAGTTTATAAATTTACACTGTTCCTTGTATTTCTTCTTCATCCTGGCAAACATATATTTAAATACACACACACACACACACACACACACACTCCACATATTCAAATTTGTGTATGTTTATGTCTGTGTGAGTATGTATAGACATGTGTATATGTGAATGAGTTTATACAAGAGAATGGAGTTACTTTTAGTATATATTCTTATAAGAGTCAAGGAGTTTGGTAAGTTGCTTGATTTATTCCTTCAGAAAATTTTACATGCTGAAAAATTGTGTCTTCACTGGGAAATTACACAATCTATGATGCCCTAACAGATAGTCTTAAATTATTCTACCTATATTTAATATCAACAATCATCTATTCTCTTCAATGTAGGTTATTTAAATAATATTCACCATGATTTAAATAAAGTAGCTGATAAAGAAATTATTTATGATATACCATGCACATAATATCTTAGTGCCAACCAATAGTTGGATAGTTTATATTTAAATCTGTGTATTTTTCTAATGGTTTAGAAATGTATGTTAATTTTTTCTTACATTTACACTCATGTAAAATGCAATCAATTATGAATGAAATCTTATTTTGGCAAATTTCAGCCATTTTAAATATCACTGAGTTGAAAATTAATGTGAAGACACAAATATACCTGTCACCTACATAGTTAACAACACATTTTTAAAATTATAAATCTACCCTGTCAAAAACTGAAAAAAAAAAAAAAAAGAAAAACTGTTAAAAAAGCTACATTGTCAAAAACGAAACATAAATCTTGACACTGGAAGCAAGATGGCCCATTTAAAGAAAATATAAAAACACAGGCTGATGAGCAAATTACCTTTAGTTCTCTTCACTCTGCAGGGTGGTTGGGATAAAAAAAAAAAAAAATCAATGGTCTCTTAGGCACATAATGTTTATAAGTTCAAGATTTTGTGTACTCAGAATTTTTTTTCTAAATGACATAATCTTGTTCAAAACATCACCCAGAAACCCATTTGCTCTCACAAGAGACTTTTTAATTAACAGTCACATCTGTGCTATTACAGTATATTTTTGCAAAGCTAGCAACAACTTAAACCACATTATTAAATTATGAAAAAATGTATAAATCTCAATGGACTTGTTTGGTATTTTAAGAGCTGGAAGTAGTGATCCCTGTGTCTCTAGGGTTTGGGCTTGAATTACTTAAATTTTTTTGTAATGATGTTATTAATATTTAATACTATAATATTTTGAGTACCTTTCAAATATAAATGACATTAAAAATTAACCTGTTCAAACTATAAAAGTTACCTGAGTAAAATTTAGTTCAAGTCTTTTTCATTCTACTTAAAGTTGCAGTGATGTTAGAAGATGTAGTTTTCCAAGAAACCAATAAATTAATAACTTAATATTTAAATGAAATATATATTAAATTAAGCAATAAAAGTCTAAATTGATTGTAGAGATGGGCGCATAAAGAGATTGAGATAAATTATTTGTTATTGCTGTATTATTCTCATCTAACTTCTGTATATATCTTACTTAAAAAATAATAATCACTGGCCTAATTATTTTATAGCTTTATATATAGGGTAAGATCAAATGTCTGCTATATCTTTCCTCATTTTTCATAGTTTTTCCTATTTTTTATTTTATTTTCATCTTAATATACTACTATTTAATCATTCACCAGAAATTTTCCATGTGACTTTTTCATCTTTAAATTAGAATTCAAACCCAAACTCATAAATTTATGTCTAATATTTGATAATAAAATATTGTTGAAATAAGGCAAATGTGGAATCCATATTTATTCAGTAAATTCTTCTCTTTTAAACCTTTGCTAAGTTAATAGCTATATTCTGTGCTTATCAATTACAGTATGTCAAAACAATGAGCTACATATTGAACATATTAATATTAACTCTTATTAAGAAAAATATGATTGTACCTGGTGGAAAAGCATATAATATTATGTCAAATATTTCAAATCACTTAATGGAAAATTATTGAAACTTTACTCAACTTTAAATCACATGCAAATCCAAGAATTAATTACAATTGATTCTATGGAACAGTAAAGCAGAACCTTTAAAAATCTGTTGTTTTTCAGTAAGTTTTGAATAATATGATTTAATTTTCCTTGATATCAGTGGAGGCCAGGAAAGACCTGACTTAATTTGATAATAAGATTTACCGCCTCTTAAGGTAAATACTTAAAATATGTCAGCCAACTCTGATGTCTTAATGACTTATATGAAAAATTTAGTGCAGCATATGATGATATTGTTCCTTTCCAAAAACAGAAAAAGGATCATGGACTGTGTGTATTTCTATAATTTGGAAAGATGACTATACTAGAGTTTGTTCTTTTTAAGAAAGGTGTGATATTTGTAATTGATATTCCTTAATCCAATCTATACAAAGTATTTACATTTATACCAAAGAGTGTAAGAGTACTTGAACTTGGACTGAGACTCTTCTTTTTCTTCTTTCTGAAATACTTCTTTTAAATTAACTTTTCTATTTATGTATTCATTAAATAAACCTACACAATGTTTTATTATGTCTAGACACATATTACAAATTTTCATTGAGATGAATTATGCAACATCATGTCTCTTTACTTGCAGAATTGCAAATGTTTATGTACATCATATAATTGAGGTTGGGACGATTGCATGCATCTCATCTTTAAAATACAACAGATTTCAGAATGACTCAAGCCAGAAAAAAAAATGAGATTAGCCTTAGATTTAAAAATGAAAACAAAAACAAGAAACAAAACAAAGCACATCTTCTCCTGAGGACTCAGAGAAATAAGAAAAGTTGTTTCAGATGCAATTTAAGGTTATATGTGGTTGAGTATCTCTGATGACTTGAGAAAGTGTGAGAGACATAGACAATTGAAGCCATCAAGCATTTTACAAAGCTGACTAGTAAACTGGAAAATTGCAGAAAGATTACCATTGTTGGAGTCCCTGAATCTTCAGTGACACCAAGAGGAGCTGTGTGATTTGTCAGGACAGAGTTTAGCTTCCTGGGTAAAGGAAAAAGGATCCATGATTGCGGGACTAAAGCAGGATTGGGGTATGAGGAAAAATTTATCCTGGGGAAGGGGAATTTTATAAAAAAAAAAATCAAGCATGTGATTGGAATGATGAATTGTATTGTCCATTATCCAAGGGAAAAAAAGTCAAGCAATAGGTGGCTTGCCAAAATTAGGAGAAAATGGTCCTGGATATGACAATAGGGCTGATGAACACAATTGGTTGAAGGAAAGGCTTGAATGAAATGGTGTGATAAAACGAACTTAACAAAAAGTGGAGAATAAAGACTATGACATTGAAGAGCCAAGAACAATTCTTTTAGGAGAAGCTGGAGATAAAGGCCATTGGAGTTTACTTTAACATATATTTCTCATGGAGACAAACTCTTCTAAAGCTCATTCTCTATAACATACACAATAAAACAATATGGCTTCTTAAAGTACCGTAAGAATTAAATGATGAAAAGTAAGAGATTGATACAGCACTGGTACATTGATATGAAATATTTCCCATATATGTATGCAATTTTTTAATCATTTATTCCTTTTTTCCCCCTCTTCCCTTAAAAATGAAGGGGCCACATGATTAGTGATCTTTTTTTGTGTGCTTTGTTGAGATTTTTATTTTTCAAGTGATATATTGTCTCCAGAACCTGCTTGCCATAGGATTTCTATATGTTTTGCTCAATTAGTTTTGTTTATCCTTTTACTAAAGCAAACCAGTATGAAATCTGTCTTAGTTTTTTTGTGTGTGTTCAGCACCTTGGCCACTAGATAAGTTCTAAAGAGTATCAGATTTTCCAAAAGCTGGTTTTTGGTCTCTTCGGATCCAGACCACTATGGTGTTTATATGTGCCACGGACCTTCTCAAGGTATTGTAGGTTGATGCTTTACATTAATTTCACATAACTCATTTCTTTAGTTACTTGTAAGCAGTTAAAGATATGGTTCTTTCCATTGTTCAGGAACTACTCTGCCTGCATTGTGAACTGCCTATCACAAAAAGAGGAAAAATAGTGTTAAAGAGTTGCTCTTTATCTGTATCAGTAATTTCACATCTAGCAGTGAAGTTTTTATTTTCCTGATGTTTGCTCAAGTGCTCCTTTTTTTTCTAATATATGTTTTATTACAACAATTTCTGTTTCTTGGCCTGGAATCAACCTAGGAATAAGTATTGACTGATTGCTCCACCATTAACCTTCAGAGTCTCTTGTTTGGTGCTCAGCCATTTGGTTGTACGTATATTAGTTTCAGAATCCATTTCACACACTTTTTGTGGTAGTTGTTCTAATATTCTCGTGTCTTCCTTTAAAGACTTAGGATGGAAAATTCATGATTAAATCATAACAGTCCTTTGATCTGTTCTATTTATCACTTCTACTATAGATGTTTCAATGTCAAACTCAATTCTTTCTCCGTTTTGCTCCAAAAGGGTGATTTTCAGGGCAGCATGATGCTTTATTAACTCTTTCAGCTCACTGGGGTTCCATTAAAGGTAGTGCTTTAATGTGTGAGAACTAAGGAATAGGAAATAGTGTGAACTCCTGATGGTGCTTTCAAATTAATCACATTTCCATTCCTGGGGTGTACTCAGTGTAGTAATTAAGTTGCTCTTACGTGTACTAAACAGTACCCTGATGATATAAAAGTGATACCTTCTAAAGGTGCCTAGTTGGTGACCAGAGAGTAACTAAAACCCTGTGAAAGTGAAATCATTATACTGACCCCTGCTTTGCCAATTTTTTCTCTCACCAATCGTCTATGATATAACTACTTATACTGCTAAACAGTATGAGTCTATAAACACATACTAGCTTTTTAATTGTGTTAGTTGAATATTGGTAGACATACTAGATCTTCCTATGGTAATTTCTTTAGCTCAACAGGCAGCCAATTAGCACAGTAGGTCATAGGACTATAACATCACAGACAAGCTATTTGTGTATTTCACTATTAAATTGTTTTTCTTTCAACTCAATAAAAGTAATGCTAATGATAAGATCTCATGAGTGAACATACCTTCTGAAGCATGTTCTTTGATTTCTAATTCATTTTGTTTTTCTTTATTGCTTTGATTTAACATTGAAGGTGACTCATTAAGGAAAACACCAAGATATTAATGTAAAGATTTAACTAATATTAATATAAAAAGCACTGTCCAAGGTACAAGTGCATATCAAAAATTTTTAATTAAAGTAATGGAACAAGGGAGGCATTTTAAAAGATAGAATCTCTAGGCTTGATGAAATGGACAAGTCATCTATGTATAGCCAAGTATTATCTCTTCTGCACATACACACCATGAAGAAAATAAAAGATATTTAATTTACTATTATACTAAGAAATATTTTATGTCAACATAAAATATTGCCCTTTAACTTATAGTCTTTAATAATTCTTTCTAAATACACAAAACTTTCATTTCAGTAGTGTAAAATTTTGATAATATTTTCTTATAGACTAGAGAGAATAAATATAAAGCCATTCTTCTAAGAATATATACTACTTCTGATTTATAGAATTCCTTTCAATATCTAGGTAGAGGAATTCAGTAGTTATGAAAGCCATTCCATAATTTAAATTAGGTCAATCAGGCATGGTCTCATTTGGTGTGGTTATTTTGCTGGACTACCTAAATATCTTAGTTGAATAAAGAATTAACATATGTTGTTTGGACCTGGGTATTGGGCAGTGGAGGGGGGTGGAGGGAATGGGTAAATTCACACCTAACGGGTGTGGTGCCCACTGTATGGGGGATGTGCACACTTATAGCTTTGACTCGGGCAGTGCAAAGGCAACTTATGTATCCAAAGTGTTTGTACCTCCGTAATATTCTGAAAAAAAATAATTAACATAGATTCACTGGAAAATGGAACTGACATAATTAGGTAAGACTGTTAAAACAGACTCAAAGAAGCAGAGATTTTTCTGCTGGACTTGAAGGAGCAAATTGCCATGTTGTTGAGTGGGCCATGGGGTAAGGACCTAAGAGTGGCGACTAGGTGCTGAGAGAGGTCTTCAGTAAACAGCTAGCAAGAAAGCAAGGACAGACCTCAATTATAGAACCACAAAGAAATGAATTCTTCCACCAACCTGAGTATTCTTGAGTGAAGCTCTTTCCTTAATCCAGCCTCCCAACAGGGACATAGTTAGATAACACCTTAATCTCAAACTTGTGAGACCCTGAGCAGAGGATGTGTATAATAAAGAATTTGACTGGCTTTTGTCATCTTTGTTATGTTGAGTCTTCCAATCCATGGACACAGTATTTGTCTCCATTGATTTAGGTCTACTTTGATGTCTTTCATCATAATTTAAAAATTTTCAGCACACAGTTATGTAAATATTTTGTTAGATTAATATCTACTTAGTTGATCGGTATTAATTCTAAATGTTATTGTGTTTTTCAGTTAATTTCCAATTGTGTATTGCTAGTAGACAAAAAATAAGATTGACACATGTCTTGGCTTTATATCCCACAACAACCTTGCTCAACTCACATATTAGTTCTAGAAGTTTTTCTACATCCTTAGAGTTTTCTATATAAAGTCATGTTATCTGTGACTAGGAATAATTTTATTTCTTATTTTCTAATCTGCATATGTTTTATTTCATTTTATTGCTTTATTGCACTATTTAAGACTGTTAGTCATTTGGAAAGAATTTACTTGTGGATTTATCTATTTCTCTTCTCTGTTCTATCAGTGTTTTCTTCATGTATCTGAAGTTCTGATATAAGGTTCATAAACATTTAGGATTGCTACCGGTGGTAAATGGCACTCTTATCATTATAAAATAACCATTTGTATATTTAGTTATATTTTTTCTCTGGAATATCCAACATCTTATATTAATGTGGTCATTCCATTGACAAGTCCTGCTTTTTAATTGGGGGGCTTAGACTATTTTCATTCAATTTGTTTATTAATATTTGGGGTTTGTATCTACAATTTTGCTGTATTTCTTTCTCTTATCCTATCTTTTCTTGTCTTAGTTTTTCTTTTTTTTTTCTTTTTCTGCCTTCTTTTGAATTGAGGTTTTATGATTCTGCATTTATTTGCTCTATATTGGTTTACTAGTATTCTCTCTCTTTCTCTCAGTCTCTGCATAGTTGCTTTAGATTTTCGGGTATACACCTTTACTTTTTAGAGCACACCTTCAAATAATGTTGTATCATTTAAAACTTAAATAAATCTTAAAACAAGTTTTATATCGACCTTCCTGGAATTTCTGCTATCATTTTTACAAATTTATTTTTACATTAGTTATAAACACCACAACACATTAGTAGTATCTTTTAAGGAAATTTAAAATAATAAGAAAATTATCTTGTATTTGTTTACTTATATACCATTTAAAATATATTTCATTGCTTTGTAGAGACAGAGATTTCCACCTGATCTCACTTTATTCTGCCTGAAAAACTTTCCTTAACGTGATGATGCGTCCTCATAGCTTCTCCATGTCCAAAATAGTCTTTATTTTGTCTTTGATTTTTAAACACTTTCTATCTAGTGTAGAATTAGTGGTTGACAATTTTTCCTTAAGTCCAGAAAAATGTTGCTCTATTGTGTTTTGTATTACCTTGTTTTCATGTTATATTTTTTCTTCTGCACATATTATATCTTTTTTTTCTCTTTTGAGCTATTTGATGAGGATGTGCTGTCATGTGATTTTCTTCATGTTTCTTGTGCTTGGAGTTTGTTGAGAGTCTTAGATCTCAGGGTTTATAATTGTCATCACAGTTAGAAACATTTTGTCATTATTTCTTCAAATATTTTTTTCTCTGCCTCTCTGCCTTCAACCTGGGCAACTCTCTTGGCTGTGTCCTGGATGCTCTTTCCAAGCAGTAAGCTAATGCATTCATGGTTTTTATAGACTTTATTTCTTGTCTCTTAGAGATCACGGCCCTGCACTGCCAGATATCCACTGTCAGAAAGAGGTCAATTTATATATTGTGTATGTGTCTTATGTGTTTTTGGAGGGTGGCTAAAACATTGTAGCCAGAAGTAGAAGTGCTCCTACAGGTGCAGTAAGTTTTACTCTAATAGGTTCTTCTCAGGAGTTACATCGTGACTGATAGTCCATTCATGCATTCTTGTCAAATATAATGAATTTTTGCTGACTTTCTAGCACATAAAATAAGTGACATAAAAATATATGCTCACTTTTCACTGTCTTTTTCCCAAGTCGCAAATCATCCCATGAATCAGTCTTTGACCTTCTTCTTTCCTATGTACACTGCATAGAGGACCTCACATAGTTTGACAGCTTTAAAAATTCAGCTGTATAAGGATATCACATGTATAGCTCTAGAACATTCTTTCTCATGAGCTTTTCAGACTCATAGGTACCAATGTCTACTTAACATCTTTCATTTAATATAAAATACAGACCCCAAAGTAAGTTCATTAAAAAGAAAGAAAAGAGGACTGAAAGAAGGGAGGGAGGGAGAAAGGGAGGAAAAAGAAAATACAGAAAAGAAAATACAGAAAAGAAAAGAAAAGAAAAGAAAAGAAAAGAAAAGAAAAGAAAAGAAAAGAAAAGAAAAGAAAAGGAAAGGAAAGAAAAGGAAAGAAAGGAAGAAAGAAAGAAGACAGAAGCAAACAACTGTAGAACCCACACCTATCCTCTCTGCTTCTGCATCTGGAAAAATGGCAAAACGATTCATGCAACCGCTTGGGTGGGAGGAGGTGGGAAGAGGGCATTTTGTTTCCTTATTCTTCCTTTATTCTCTCCAATCTCAAAATGTATCTACTATAGCTCTTAAATGTATCATATATCTGACCATTTTTCACTCCCTGTGCCAGCCTTTTCCTGGACTAGTTGAGGACCGTTACATTGGTTTACATTGGTTTGTCTACTGTCACCTACCTGAACATTTCACTTTCCTTCTTGAAAACTTCCTAAACTCCACTTCCCAATGTTTATTTCTCACCAGCAGCCAGAGCATGTCTCCCCATTCCTCAACAAGCTCTAGCTCTCTCACATTTGTTTATTCCTTAATATGAATTATTTTACATGGCTTCTGCTAACAAACTTACCTCAACCCACTCTTCCCTCGGCTTGTACCATTTCAGAATAACTGAATTTATTTCATTTATTTAAATAGTTCAGTCCTGTTTTGAACTCAGAACCTTTTTATTTGCTCTCTCATCTGCCTAGAATTCATTTTTCTTATATCTTCAAATAGGTGTTTCACTGAGATACTGCTTTCTCATTATAAACGTTACTGGAATCGATAAGTTCATACTGCTGTCACTTCAAATATATAACACATTCCATTTTGCAGAGAGAAAAATAGCATAATTTTGAGAATAGCAGAAATTTGAGATAAGAAGACCAAAGAAATAAATTATTCTTCTAGAATCTCCATTTATCTTCTGTCTTTATCATGTTAATATCTATAAATCCTTTAATCAGAATAGCAATGCTAATAGTGAAAGTAGTTAGCAGATAATAAAATGCAATCATTAGTAGCAATGTCAATCTAACAAGTGAAAATCTTTAATTACACATATGAAAGAATATAAAGTTTTTTTCATTTTCCCTATTAAAAATAACAACATAAATTAATCTTTTGAAAATAATAAAAGTCAATCAAACTACTTCATGAAAAGATAAAACTCATTAGTAAACTTCTCTTTGGTGGTTTATCTATAAATAGGTCCTTTAAAATGATTTTAAGATTTTATTATGATAAAATTCAAACAAATGCAAAAGAAGATGATATGATTCCTTGTATAATCACTACATAGCTTCAATAATCATTAACTCATGTCTAAGGATGTATTATCTATATCCTTACTTCCAGAAGCCAAATCTTTTCTTCTATAAAAATTTTATGTGTATCTCCAAAATATAAGAATTTTTAAAAAAATAAACAATGCCATTATTATATACTAAAAATAATTTATGCCATAAAATATTCAGTGTGTCCATATTTTTCCAATTGTCTTAAAATTTCCATTATTTACATTTTGTTTACTTGAATCAAAATCCAAATAAATTAAACCTATTATAACTAAGTGATATACATAATACGAGTACACAAACGCACATACATTTGCATACATGCAAACACACACACAGTGTCTCATCTGCAAGTTTCTCCATCTATTTTTTTCTTGCCATTTATTTGTTGAAGAAACTTAATCCTTTTTTTTTATAGAAAGTTGTAGTCTGGATTTTTTTTTAATTACATCTTTATACTATTGGTGGGCACATTTCTCTGGTTTCTGTATTTCCATAAATGGGTAATTGGATCTGGAGGTTTCATCAGATTTCAGCTTAACATTTGGGGTGGCACTACTTCGTAAGTGGTATTATGTTTCTCCATCAGATGGGAAATTGTTTCTGGTTGTTTTTTGTGTGTGATGCTAGCAGCTGTGATGATTAATATCTATATTCCCTTTTCATGATTGAGTTATTAAAGTGAATTTAATGTCATTTAAAATTGGTGAGTCGTATTTCAGTGATAATATTTTTGGCAAGGTGTTTTTAATTGTCAGTTTATCAAATGTATATTTCAATTTAGCTCTGAGAGAATTATTAATTTTGGATGATAATTTCTAATATTTATAATCTATTTCAACAGCTGCTTCCAATAGATGTATTTCCTTTGAAAACATGTTTTTTTTTGTGAGATGTATTATAAAATAGAGTTTATTTAGAATACTAAAATGAAACAATATTTTATAAATCATCAATTGGTTATTTTTCATTTCTTGGAATTTAATATGCTATTAAAATAAATGTTAAATGTTTGCAAATTACATAAATAGAAAATACACTGAAATAATGTTGGATTGTGTTTATAAGATCCAATCTATTAAGATGCAGTTAATGTTATTGAAAATGTTACACCTTTTACAGCTGAAGAAATCCTTTCAGACAAACTAGACCAAACGCCTCAATTTTCTAATGAGAATGCTCTGTGATTTTTCCATATTATCGTTTTAATTAGTGTTTGAGTTAACACAAGGGCATCTAGCTTTGTGTGACACTAAGCAAAACTGTGAAGAGAAATATATCTGCCATGCATTTTCATCCCATTTTTGATACAGAAACAGACCTTCTTTCTTTATTTCTACCCGACACCTCTGTCTCATTACTTTAGAACACAGTATGCCCTCATTCTACATCGAGTTATCTTAAATCAGCACTGGAGTTTTATTTCTTTTTCTATTCTTTTTTTTTTTTCTGGTACTTTTGTTTAATATTGTTTTATACCATGAATTTCCCAACATACTGATATTATGAATTCATGACTCAGTACTGTTCAGATTTTTATTCTATAATAGTGTGTATATTCTGTTCTAAATAAGGTAATCTTTGATATTTTGGGCTTTATACTTTATTTTTCCATTTGAATGAAAACATTTTATTCAACAATTTTCTCTGAAGGTGGCATTTTTATTACACATCTTCATGAAATAATGCATATAATTACTTGCTTTTAGAGAGACTTCTCTAACTTAAATTTCTTAATCATGTAATCCCACTTTAATATCATTTTGATGTTTACCAGATGTTAATGTTTCATGTAAAGAGTAAAGTATTGGAATTATCAAAAAAGTAGTATTTTAACTGTGTAATCTAACAGTTACTGACAACAATTTAAGTAGCAAACATTCAGCCTGGCTTGTATAAGGAGCTATTATAGTTAACATTGTGGGCAGTAAATTACACTGTCCACTATCGGGTTAATAATGGATGTTCGGCTAAACCATATGCCTTGTCTCTACTTAAAAGTAAACCTTGTTTTCCAAATCTAAAAAGCTTCTAAGAAAGCCCTTCTATCAAAACAAATGTCTCTGCATCTTGTTTGAGTACCTAACTGCTATGTGTTATAATTCTTTATACATTTACATGTTGAATTTTTATATAACTATCACAATTAAGTTGTATTTCATGGGCTTCATTTTCTTAAAACACAAGTCACTGAATGGGTAACTTACAAACTTGTGGAGATGTATTGACTCCATTGACTCATGAGGTGAGCTTATCACAGGCTGAAATGGAGGGAGAGAGAGTTTACTGCAGTGGGTGTTTAAAGTGTGGGCTAAGAGGGGTTGGTAAAGAGTCCAGTGGGTGACATGTAAGAATGCACATTCCTGGGAATAATAAAGATCTTTGGATTCAGAATCTTAGGGCTGAGTTCAGGGATATGCATTTTTAAGAAGTTCCTGAGTGCATGTTTGTTCAAACTACTGTTTGAGACCCACTGGTTTAGATCTTCAAAGCTTCTATTTGTGAGATAATGGGCAATTCAATTTAGGACTCCTTTCTGCCAATACTATTTTTAAATCATTAAATTTTTAAATCATTAAATTGCCTAGTTCTTATGCAAGGTAAATAAATACGTAGTCAAGATTTGACACGTTTAGGTGAATGCAGGAAAATACATACATATATTTTCCTGTATTAAGCAAGAAAAAAAGATTTTTCATTTTTTAATTTTCAAATGCCTTAAAAATGGTATTTTGAAAGCTTAAATATTTACCCAAAAACATACAATGTAACACTTATGAGAAAGAAGGATATATTATATTTCTTAAAAATTATACATGGGTAAGATTGGAAAAGGGAGATTAATTTTTCTTTTTTTCTTTTTGATCTGTTAAAATAAGTTTCCATTGTTTGCATAATTTAAAAAAATCTTATAGAGCAGAAAAATAAGTCTTTGACACATCTTGTCATTAATGGTGATGTGTCCCTACTATAATTTTTGAATTTGGCATTAATAATTTTACATCAACCATATTTAAATATTTATACATGTTCCCATAATATAGGTAAGCATTCTGATAAGTGAACAGTTTAGATAGTTTGCCCAAGGGTATCCATCTGCAAGTAAAATTCCTGAAGTAGAAATTGAGAAAATTTTATTTCAGGAGACATCTAGTTCCCTCCCTCCTCTTCTTCCTCCTGGACATTCTTCTCTTTAATTTTTTATTAATTAATTTATTTTGTATCTATTATAAATTTGCAACGTGTGCAAATCATTGTGATTCTGCAAGCATTTTTCTAAATGAAAATAATATAAACACATTTTCAAAGGTAAAGTTACCATTTTCCAACAAGTTGGTCAACGTAAAACTTGGCTTTCTTTCTATTAAATAAAAAAATAACATTATGTAGTTGCAAAAGCACCATGAAAAAATAAAAGAGCCTTACCCTAGGTGTAGCTCTTATTTTCAATGGAGTGTCTACATTTCTTGGATTTTTTCTTGCCCTCCAATATATTATATTTATACTTAAGCTTTCTTAGATGTGTTTTTAACCTAAAATAATAGACAACAATATGATATTTTGCTTCTTCATTTTCACTTAAGTGGGTAACTTGGAAATATTTCCAGAATAGTTCATGTATGTATGATTAATTCTTTTAACTGTTGCACAGAATTCCTAATGTAAATGCTACATAATTGATTTAATATTTATGCATTAATACATATTTAAGTGTTCCTTATATTTTCTATTATAAATGTGCCATAAAAATAACTTGGTCAAGCTTTTTTGTGCAAATATATAAAAATCATTTAAAATAAATGCCAAAGAGGATAATTTCTGTGTTAAAGTATGTACAAAATAAATGCTACACATTTTTTTTAACTTGGTCAATCTGACTACAATAAAAAACCATTAATTTTACTTTTCATTTTTTTTATTACTGAGATTGAGATTTTTTAATATTTTAACTTGCTATTTGTATTATGTTTTTCATGAAATGCTTCTTTATTTATTTTACTAACTGTGGGGTCATCTTTTTCATTATTAGTGATCTGTTAGAAGTTTTACTTACTCTGGAAATGAAATCATTGTTGCATTTATGTCCACTATTTACACTTATCGTATAGTTTTTCTTAATTATTTTCTGATGCATTTTTAAAATTTTATATTTTTATTTACTAAACTCTTTTGATCTACTCTCTTTATGGATACTGTGGTTTTGTTTTGCTAAACATTCCTCAAGATTTTAAAATATGCCCTATATTTCCTTTAATTTTATTTGAAGCATCTTACTTATTTCAAATCTTTATTCAAATCAAGACTTTTAGTAGGTTTCTGGCAATCCAAGGAATAAGGACCCTAGACAAAATACAAAGGGGTGTCTTTTTCATTCTTTTCTTCTGTTGGTGCTACTTTCCTCTGGGAATTTCATTCTCAGTTACTTTTCATACAGGGACAAAACCTCAGAAATTCAGTATTGATAACCTTTCTAACTGGTGATCCCAGATCAATGAGGATCCTCTCTACTCCATAAGTCACGTATCAAATATCAGTGAAAACCCTAATCAGCCTACTTTAGTTGCCAAAACCATCTCTGACTGTGGCAAAATGGCCAGAGGATTTGTTAGACAGTCAAGAAAATCGGTTCATCTGGAGACATGTATTAGCTGGGGGAAACTTGTTAAAAGCTCTAGAAGAACTATGTGCAGTGGGAGAAGTGGAGACAAAGTATACAGGTTGTTAGAAATGTCTCCTCTTTTGGTCAACTAAGTCTGAATTTCAAACTGATATTTTATCAGAAGGATAAAAGAATAAAGACCCCTGGTCAAACACAAATGAGGGAGGAGATTTGCAGACTGTCCTCCTCAAAGGCCTTTCATGTGGTCCCCTAGGGGCAGAGGGCATCAGCCCCCAAGGAGAGCTCCACAAATGAACAGCCAGGACATTCCCTCACTAGGTATTACCATTTAATTCTCTTTTTTTTTTGTATTTCAATGTTTTAGGGGGTACAAATGTTTTTGGTTACATGGATTGCTTTTGTAACCATTTAATTCTTAGCGTGTCAGTCTCCATACTGAAATTCCCATCTTACTGATGCATATTCTCCCCCTTTCCTACTTGAGTCTTTAAAGTATTAATATTTTTCATAGTTTTTAAAACTTTTCTTTCTGATAGTTCCAACAACTGGGGAATATCTGAGTCTGGTTTTGTTGCTTACTTTCTTTATTGAAAATGTGTTGCTTTTCTTGTTTCTCTGTGTGTTTTGTGATTTTTGGTTGAAAGCTGGATATCCCTGTAAGCAAAGAGAGACTGAGTTAAATCATACTGATGCCTGCCGATGAGCACATTTCTTTTTTGGCTAGGTCTTTTCTACAGGATGTTGAGTCAGTCTACTTAGAAGTTATCTGAGTTTCGTTATGTTGTTGCCATGGTTACTCTCACCACACAGCGGGCCCGCAAATTCCTCTGGGGTGATCTTGTTCTAAGTGTAGGAGTTGGTTTGTCTCAGGGTTTTAGCCAATGTTGACCCACCCTCGGTTTTGGGTCTTTTCTTTGGGCTTATTCCTCATTGCTCATTCTAGTCCCTTGACCCTCTCCAATAATAGGCTGCTGTGGTTTGCTATTAAGTGCTGGACAGCCTCTGGGTGAGGATGGGTGGGGCAAATGTTTTGTTGCCCTGGTTTAGCCTCAGACTTAGGCAGCACCTGCATTCCTGGGTCATGGACATCTTCAATGCACTGTTCTTACATATCCCTCAGGTGTGGAAGGAGATGTTTTTCTGTTCTTTTCCCATGGCTGAAACAGACCTTCACTTGTGCTCTGAAGGCAACAGGAATTTCTCCTCTTCTACCAGTGGCTTCAGGTTTTGCCCCATAGGAGAGAAAGGAGCGAGGGTCCTTCTGAGGTGGTGTCCCTTTTCCACAGCAGGTACTGCTCTCCTCCTACAGGCTTGCACGTGGGATTCTTTGACCTCTCATCCCGACTTCAGTCTTTCTCAGACGTACCCAATTAGGTTCATAAAGAAGAGCCTAGGAGTACTAATGGCTCTTGGGTCTGAGAGTCCACATTTGTCTTTAAGAATTCATTGAAAATAGGCCACGTACACTGGCTCACACCTGTAATTCCAGCACTTTGGGAGGCCCAGGTGGGAGGATCACTTGAGACCAGGAGTTTGAGACCAGCCAAAGCAACATAGTCAGGCCTCATCTCTTCAAAAATTAAAAAAAAAAAAACAAAACAATTATTGAAAATAGCACCTGAATTCTTCTTCGAGTATATCACATGGCACACTGCAAATATGCAAGTGCTTGTGACCTGTAACTCCTTAGAGTTGCCTGTCTTTCCTTAGTTTTCAGGCTAATTGACAGTCTTTTTACTTAAATTTCTGAGAAGATCAAAAATAGTTATGTTCTTATGGGTTAACTGGCGTTACTTGTTGTATGAATGGGACCGATATACTTTCCAGTTTCTCCATCTGAAGCAAAAGCCGAAAGCTATCCCCTTCTTTTATTTTAATTCATGATATTCTATCTTCTCATTCATTATTTTTTTAAATTATTAATTAAACAGATAATTTTACAAAGCCTATTCTAATTATATACAGGATCCAAAAAATAAATATACCCATTGTTAGGAGACTAGGCAACTATTTCTCACTCCTAATGTTTTCTTTCATATGGAGAATCTTTCATTAAAAAAACACTTCTGGTTTATCGCTTGCTCCCTTCCCCCTTGTTTATGAAAAGATAAGTGATGTTTTATTAGTGAGTTTGACAGTGTACTGTGTATGCATGAATGTGTAGCTCAGCCCATTTCTTTTAGATTATCGGGAGCCCGCATTTTGCTCTTGACCTTTATAGCACAAATTTTATAGAAGCCGATTACACATGGGGGTGCCTGAAATGATCCAGGCTGTCTGTGACTGGGCAGGCAAGTTGTCTATGAGATTCGGTATTAGAAAACTTGTTTTTGCCTCTTATTTATGTTACATTTTCTCATAAAAACCTTGACAATAATAGAGATTCTATTCTGAATTTTTCTTGCCTTGTTATTCCTTGCCTATCTCAGATAGAGTTCAAACTCAGATGGTGGATAGAAAGAGACATCACCTTGAACCCCTTTCAAATCAGAAGCAGCAGCAGCAGCCTGATCATCACCAATATTTCTTGATTGAATATGATATATCAATTTGCTGAACGTTTAACTCAATATCTAAATGAGTTCTTACAATAATTCCACGTTAGTGTGAATATTTTTCCTATGAATTTTTTTTTTATTTTTCTGTAGTTTAAGAATCATTAAAACCTGTGACGATAATCTTTTAAAAACATGACCTGACAGGATTTTTACCTATAAGTTCTGTTCTTTCCTTTCCACTCCACTTGAGCTATACACAACTGGTTTGTTCATCTCTTGCAGTGTAACTCGAAAACTTAGTAGTTTAAAATAGCAGTTATTAACTCACAGTTTCTGTGGATCAGGAATCTGGGCGAAGCTCGACTGGGTGTCTCTAGTTCAAGGTCTGTCATAGGATGCAATTGAGTTGTCAGCCGGGGCTGCAGTTGTTCTCAAGGTGTGACTGGGGAAGGACCTGCTTCTAAGCTCACCCACAGGGATCTTATGCCTCAGGTGTTTGCTACCTTTAAACCTGAGATAACAGTTGATTGCCACGTGATGCTCATGTGATGACAACTTGCTCATATGAAACAGAAAGAGAGAGAGAACAAGAGAAGTCAGTCACATGTCATCTCTGTTTTCCTGCCTTGTTCATTAGAAGCAAGTCATTAGGTAAAGCCCTCACTCAAAGGGGAAGAGATTACACACATCCTGACAACTAGAGACTGAAAAGCATGAGCTAGAACTTAAACAACCATGACTGTATGTAAGACCATGCTATATTTTTGAAACATTCCACTTCTGACACTTTAAACCTAATTAATATACCACTTTCTGATTTTGACCTCTTATCCTTTCCACTGACTGCTACCAGATGACTCAATGGTTTTGTTCAGATTTCTAGTGACTTTTCCCTTTAACCCTCTGTGGCCCTGTTTTTTCTCCTCTTTCCTTTTGTAGGCTAAATCCCAAAATGCTTATGGAATACATTTATACCTGCTGATATATGATCAAGAGCCCCAAATCCTGTCTTACCTAATATCACTTTCCTTAATAGAGTTCCTGAGTTATTATAGGCAAGGAAAATTGTACAAATAAAACATGATTTTATAATTACATATGTGACCCAAAAATTCACTAATGCAGAGTTATGGGGAAATTGGTTTAGAATTTTAATCTTGAACCAAAATAAATTCCGCAGGATACCACATACCTATAATGCCCAAAGAGCTCATGGATTTTTAACTCTACGGCCCCAGTGGTTACTGTGGAGTGAACAGTGTGATGGATTCTACCACCCTGATTACCAAAGTCTCAGTTGGAAAGGATCCTAGGAAAGGGCAAAGGCATATTACTGAGAAAATCCATAGCAAGTTTTCTCCCAATCCCCTCATAACCTTTTCTAAATATATTTCCTCATGCTTTCAAGCTCATCCTCATATTTCTCTAAACCGGATGATAACCTTGCTTCCTGCAGAGATTTTTAAGCATGTGGCCCATTATTGGACTGGATCATTTATCTGTTCCTCTGAACTTGTATCCATACTGACTTTTTCATTTGCCTTCTCCAAAGAGGTAAACTTCTTCCTACGCAAAGCAAATTCATGTCTCTGTGCTGTGGTGCTTGACTCATTATGTTGTTTTAGTAAAAGAATCACATCAACCTTCTAGTCTCTCTACTGTGTATATCTTATTTCCAAATGGTTTCATTCTCTGAACACATAAATGTGTTTAAGTATTTTTTAGTATCTGAAAGCAGAATATTGCCATGACCCTATAGTTTTTTTCTTTTCATAGTCAAGCTTTAAAAAGAGAAACCTTTACTCACAATCCACATGTTTCCTGTACCCAAGTCTCCACTGAAAATTTTCTCAACAAGGCTCTCAATGATTTTGCCACCAAGTCTACTGAGTGCTGTTCAGTCTTGTCTTACTTAATTTTTTTTTTTTTTTTTTTTTGTGGCATTTGACACCCTTGCTAACCTTTTTCCCCTTGAAATGCTCTGTGGGCTTTACTAAGATTTTTATGTTGGTTTAGGCAGGCATCGATTTATATCTGCATTCAAAGATGCTCAAGGTAAAACCAATTCAGCCACAATATATGAAACAGAACTTTGTGAGCTCAATTCTCAAGTCAACTGTTCAGTAAAATAAATTCAAAACCATTATTTGAGGTTAATTTTGGCTGCCCTGCCTGGGGCCCTTCCCAAGGCTTATCACTAAACATAGGTCAGATGTGCTTCAATTCAGATGCTTTTGAGGCTGTTCACCTCTTACGGAAGGAGGTCAGTCCTTTGTCAACTCAATACCTGTTCAACGAGTGCCTTATAATAGCTTTCAAGCAAGTTCTTATGTTTTTTGTTTGTTTATTTATTATAGCTTATTATGGGGGGGTACAACAGTTCTGGTTAAGTATATTGCCCATGCCCCTCCCAACCCCCCGAGTCTGAGCCTCAAGGGTGTCCATTAGACAATATAATCTTATATTTATTTTAACCTCTCTGAAAGTTTATCAAAATCTCAGTTTGAAGAAATACTGATGAATGTATGTAAACTATTCCCTCTTTTAGATATGCTAACATACCACAAACTAACCCCTCCCAAACAAAAGAGATTTGTGCATGTATATCACATTATGTTGCTCCCATAAAACCTTGTTATATGTGGAAAAGAAAATATAATATAACAACCAACAGCTTGTACTTTGGAGTGAGACAGCTCTGGGTTTGAATCTAGTTTAAAAAATTCTGGATTAGGTAAGCAGGTAAAATGTTATTTCATCTCACAAAACCTGAAAGGAATGACAGTAACACTTAACTGTATTAGTCAGGTTTCAAGTTTAGGGAACAACCACTCTAATAATATTCATCTATTATAGTACCACTAATATTAAAGTTCTCTGAAATCAGAAGTTCCTTTTATACATTTGCACTTATGAATTTTTCCTGAGACTGCATGGCCTAGGCTGTCTTTACCAGTAAGCAAACTAGATGTAACATCATCTTCCCTGTCTCAGGAATATTTAGTGTCTTTTATTCCTATGCCAACACTACAAATTACTCATTATATATGGTTTAGTTTAATAATATTCACTCTATATATCTAAAATGTGTTTGAATAATTTTACTGAATTTTAACAAGTCTCCACCCTTCTTATCATGGTAAGGACACTGAAAAGAGAAAAATGAGTTAGAAACATAATGAAATAAGGCAGGAAGGAAGAAAATGTGTTCTTTATATATCTAGATATAGTGTCAGTAAGTTTGGAACCACACGTAAACAATATAAAGTGTTTACAAAGCAGAAAAAAAAAACTGTACTACGGAGAGATTCTAAATTCTCTCTGTGAAAAGATCAGGAAAAAAATCACACACACACACACACACACACCCCCACTTGAATAAGTTTATTGAGTGAGCATTTATCAAATTCCACTAATTGGGGAGAACATTTTATAGACTAACCAGCAGCATCTCCAATGGCACTGCATTATTATGTATTTTAGGTATTTTTGGAAACTAAACTTTAGAATCATTAAAATTTGAAGTGCAAATAGAGGATTGATAACTAGAGAATTAGAAAGAATCAGGTCATGGACGGCCTACTTAAATGTATATTAAAAGGAGGGACCGTGGTTTGATTTGTGATTTTGCTTGATCACACTCTTTTGAATTTGCATAGAATGCTTAAATACATATCAACACGTTTGAGGTATTTATGATTCTCCAGTTATAATCCTAAAAATAAACTCAAGGAAAAAAATAAAAACACTCTTATTTTCAGACCTTGGCAGCAGATTGATACGTGAAAACTTATTTAGAAAAATAAATTTCCCATTTATTTATTTATTTATTTATTTATTTTTATTTTTGAGACAGAGTCTCGCTCTGTTTCCCAGGCTAGAGTGAGTGCCGTGGCATCAGCCGAGCTCACAGCAACCTCAAACTCCTGGGCTCCAGCAATCCTCCTGCCTCAGCCTCCCGAGTAGCTGGGACTACAGGCATGCGCCACCATGCCCGGCTAATTTATTTTTTTTTCTATATATATATTTTAGTTGGCCAGATAATTTCTTTCTATTTTTAGTAGAGACGGGGTCTTGCTCTTGCTCAGGCTGGTCTCGAACTCCTGACCTCGAGCGATCCACCCGCCTGGGCCTCCCAAAGTGCTAGGATTACAGGCGTGAGCCACCGTGCCCGGCCGAAATTCCCCATTTCTTTATAAATTAAAACTAATGTAACTTTATGTGATTTGGGGGAAATCAAACTTTCAAGATTGGGATTCAAGTTTAACTGGAACAAGTCCTCAAATCAATATATTGACATATTGTAGCATTCATCTTTACTGAATGGGTTACATTGTCTAAGAAAAGGTTAGTTTCTTTTTTTTTATTCATGTTGATTAACAATCTTACTGGAAATCAGAAATGGAATGCCATAGCTAATGTATCAGTACACTCAACTCAAATCTTCAATATTATTCTTGATACAAATAGTTTGTAATATTCAATAAAATCACTTTCACTTTTCTGACATGAACTAAAATATATAATAAAGGGGTGACAAAAGCATTAAAATAAAAGCCATCATTACACTGAGTTGGAAGGAGATTCATTTAACCAGTTAGGATTCTGACTGAAATAACTGCATGCAATTTGTTAATAGGTCTGTGAAGATTTTTATAGGCTGCAATTTTTTTAACTGTTCCACTGACAGTTCAACATCCACAAGACTAGCTATAGTTTTGCCATTAACTCACTGCATGAACTTCAAATTTACATTTGGCAAGCAATAAGAAATTACTTTACCTACAGTGCTTATTCTGAAATATAATTTAAGACATAATGTTTATTCTTATGTTTGTTAATAGCGTCTACTGAGAAAGCACTTTTACTGAGAATCCAAACAACTGGAATATATTTCATGCTCCATAATTTTATGAGAAACAAGTGATATCATGCTATATTCATGAAAGCAACTATGATAGGTATAGATCCTATATTAATAATCATATTTTCTACAATAAGATACTTGATGTTTATAGAATGAATCCATACGTATTAAAGGTGACATGTTAAATTGAACTATCAGAAAAAGAGGATAGCTTACTTTCAAAGAATTAAGGCTCTGGAGCCTAACTCCTGAATTTGAATTATTATTATTTACTGCAGTTGTAGTATTAGATGCAGGTTGTTTTATTCTAGCAATGAAAAAAAGATGGAACCTACACATTAAGTATCTGTTAATTCTCAGTTCATTAGAAATATTTATTCAATTTTATAATATAAACCTGTAAAGAGCTTTTATTATTGTCCCCATTTTACAGGTGAGGAAACTAATGCATCGAGTGGTGAAGAAAGATGCCCAATTTTACCAACCAGTAAGTATTTTTTTCGTGTTATCAGAACAGTCAATTCCCCACAGACGCCTAGGATGTTTATTCTACTGGGAATGCCGCTGTAGATGTATTCCTATAGAAGAGAAAATAGAGTGATCTTAGGGTGATCTAGTGTTCTCACAGGACTCACTAAAAGAAGCGTACAATATCTAACTTTTAAGCCACTATAATCCTAATTGAAAATTACAAATATCATTTCTTTACCCCAAGACATCACTAAACTAAGGTTGGAGTTCTCGGTTGATTATTAATTGAGTTACCTTAGGTACCACATACTAGAAAATACCATATAATTCTAGATGGGCACTGTCATTATTATTCTTTAGGTATAGCTAATAGCTGTTTCAAAAATATATAAATTTGCATTTTTAACCTTCCTTTATTAGAGTTAATAAATGAGAGTTTTAGCTTCATTGCATTTATATAGTTCCCCTTCCCTGACCAATTGTCAAAACTCTCACGTGTATTTATTATTTCCATAAGTAAAAGTATATTTCGGTGACCAGCAGAGCATGGAATACAAGTACAGCCTGTACTTTCTCTCCGTGGTTGTTCAGTGTCTTAATATGTTTTTGTTTACTTGTTTGTGTTTGCGTGCTTTAATTTCCTACAGATGTTTTGAATCATGGACTTGCTCATGTTTCATTCCCAAATTGGGAAATGGAAATTTTATAAAATATATATATATATATATATATTATTTGTCTATGGAAATTGTTCTAGACTTCAAAAAAGCACTTTTGCACTTTTCTTATATCTGGCTTAAACTTACTTCTTATATTCACTTCTTTTGCAGAATTTGATACCTCCTTAATATTGACAGATAGCTATCATTATCATGATAGATAATAGATATCAAAGATCTCTATATAGCTATACATATATATATATATATATATTTGAAAAGAGGTATTTGCATGATCTGAATGCTTTTTTCGTGGGGGGAGCAGAAATGCAGGCCTTGAATCACCTCTGAAAGGAAGAAAGAATGAATGAATTGAATATATGGTAGGATACTGCATTTGAGGATCACAGCAGAGAGTAACTCATAGAAGCAGGGATGTGGATGTAATCTGATATGAAAGGTAGTGGCAACCTCTCTCAGTAAAAATGAAAATGTGTGCCATCTTTAGTGCTGTGGATTACTGATTATTGAACAGTTATTGTGAATTGCTGACTAACAACTCAGGTTTAGTTGTTGCTGTTATTCGTTCTTTTGTTGTACATGCTGGAATACTTCTACATCCCACTGCTTTGGGTCTGGACATAGTAATCCTTGACAGCGTGACACTTTTTTTTCTATGTGTAAATACTGCATTGAAGTATCATAAAACATACAGAGAAGCACACAAATCATAGGTGTGCTCTTGAATGAATTTTCACCAAGTGAACATTTCCATGTAACTAGCACTTAGATAAAAAAAAAAAAAAAGAAAATATAAAGAAACCAGCACTTAGATTTAAAAAAAAAAGAAGAAAACATAAAGAAAACAGAGGCACAGAAAGCTGCTATGCCTCTTTCAGCCACCAAACCCTCCAAGGATAACCATCATTCTAACTTCTAGTACCACAGATACATTTTTCCAGTTTCTAAATTTTATATAAATGAACTCACACAGCATATCTTTTATGTTTCTGCTTCTTTAATTCAACATTGTGATTTTCAGTTTCATCCATATTATTTTATACATAGTTTTAAATCATTTATTCTCAGTATTCACAATACTATCCAATAGAACCCTCTGCAGTATTGGAACAGTTCTGTATTTGAGCTGTCATACCTATGCTGTAAAATACAGTAGCCATGATCCACATGCGGGTACTGAGCACTTAAAGTACGGTTAGTGTAACTGAGAAACTAAACATTCAATTTTATGTTCAGTTTAAATTTAAATAGTCACATGTGTCTAGTGATGACCATGTTGGACAACACAGGATAGAGCATACTTTTATGTGATTACACCATAATTTAAATCATCCATTCTTTTGTAGAAAAACAAATGAGTAGTTTCATGTTTATAATATTCTGAATGCTGTTGTTTTACACTATCTTTTATATGTATTTTGGGAAAATATATATATCCATTGAGTACTTATGTAGGGGAAGTTACAATTTTTAACTTTAATAGATTCTGTCAAATAATTTTTCAAATTGGTTGTACCAAATTATCCTCTTACCAGCAATGTATATGTGTTCTAGTTACTCCACATTCTCATTAATTATATTGTCTGTTTCTTTCATTTTTGTGATTGTGTTAGGTAATAAATATAGCAATTCTGATTTAATTCTTATTTTTCTTTACTAAAGAAAGGGAAGGTCTTTTCATACATGATGAGAATGGCAATTCCCCACTGTGGTATTCCTCCCAAACGCTCATAAACACAGTATAATCACGAGGAAAATATCAGAAAAATCCCAATTCAGGAGACATCCTAAAAAATACCTGACTTGCACTTTTCAAACTCTGAAGGATATGAAAAATGTGAAAAGTCTGAGGATCTGTCACAATCAAGAGAGGCATAGGTGGCATGACCACTAAATGCAATGTGGTATGCAGATGGGCCCTGGGACAGAACGAGTACACCGAGCAAAAACTAAGGAATTTTGGACAAGTAAGGACTTCAGTTAATAATAATGTATCAGATTGGCTCATTAATTGTAACAAATAGACTACATTAATGTAAGATTCCAATAATACAAGAATTTTATGTGGGAATTCTCTGTACTGTAATCACAATTTTTCTCTCAATCTACAACTGTCCTAAAATGAAAAGTTTATTTAAACACATAGACATAGAATGATTTTTTTGCTTGTTTTTACTCTCTTCAGTATCACACTCTGAAACCTTAATAAAAAACATTAAAATAATCTGTTAATAAATATATTGCTCAAACTTAAAGTACAAATTAAAATTTTATATATATATGTGTACGTGTGTGTTTAGGAGAATGAAATGAATTTTTCCCAAAATGCACTGTAAAAGGTCACTAAATACTTAAAGGTGCCTTTTGTATACTCTGAACGAGAGATTAAAGGGAACATCGATGGCTAAACTGCCTCACTGCACTGATACTCCATGATTGACTTACTGTGACAAATAGTAAATGAGATTTTTTTTTTTAAAGACCGCAACGCCACAGTGACTAGTTTTTCTGCCCCAAGCATGCAGTATTTAACAGAAGCCAAAATGTGTCTTCTTTTAGAGAAAGAAACATCACTTTTATTTTATCAACGCACGAGATTAATTTCAGTAGAGCTGATCTCCATGAATATATTTCCCTTCAGACATTGCCAAGGTCAGTGGAATTTTAACTTGTCTGGTGCATTTGTACTGGTTACACAGCTTAAGCCTTCCTAGAGCAAATATAACTCACCATCTATCAAGTTTGCTTTTTAAAGTTCAAGTTGAATATTTCTATTTCTAGCTCAGCCTTTACATGCTCTACTGATTTTTTTCTCCTCGCCATATTCCTTGGCTTCTTTTTATGTACCTAAAACCTCAGATTATATTGATTAAACTTTCTTAGTGAACATCAAAGATAAAAGAAGCAAAAGATTATTGGATTTAAGGTTGTAATTACACATGTGCAATGAGCTTGTGGGCATAAGTTGAGTTGATGTTCATTTTAATTAAAATTATATGGTGATGAGAAGATGAGTGCTATATGTGTCTTTGTGGAAGAATGGGTACTTTGGTGGCCTTCGTTGACCATGTGATTTATGGACTGTTCCGTGTAGATTTTAAAATTGATTGGCTTCAAACATCCTTTTTAAATGAATAATGTGCACAGCTAAAAAATAAAAATATTGAACTTATATATTTAAGTCATTTGGCTTTCAGCTAAATCTGTAAGCTCTAGACATTTATCTTCACATACTTGATCCATTTGAAAATATTTTTCTAAGTTTTAGTGATTTATAATTTATCTCAATGTAGAGCTCCACTGAAGCTATTCCTCCATATTTCCCAATTCTCGTATTCCCAGTTAAACAAAACAATCCCGCATTTTGACATAAAAAAGTTCTGTTGCATAATTCCAGGAGTAAAAATAAGATCAAATGCATCTGTGCTGGTATATTAATAAATAAATATTATTCTATTTTTAGTGAAAAACTCTCCTCTTCTTCAATAAGGAGACTTCTTTGCTTTCTCAATGTACAGTATAAGCATTTTACAGTGTTCCTGTGGAGATGATGATCTGTATTGACATAAATTCAAGATTTTAAAAATGGGAATTTCAGACCTATTAAAGGAGAAATTAATATTATAGGAACTCATCGAGGAGATAATTTGCCTATCTCATGGTTTCTTTCAAAATATCTAACGTCCCTATCTTTTGTTCTGGTTACAGTACTCTCTATTCTGGGAATTGTCCCTTTCTTACTTGATGTGGTCAACAGGTGAGGCCTTCAGTGTAAGAAACACAGCCGGAGAATTAGAAGCCAGGTCAGCCAATGTCTACCATCCCCTTGGCCATGATTTTTTGTTGAGAAAAGGGCATATTACCCAAACTGGGACAGTCAGATTTATTTTAATGAAACGAAAGGAACCAGAAAAATATGACAGTTCCCTCTCAAGATTATTGACAATACAATACATTTTAGCCTAAAACTTCTAGACTTTGTGTCACCATGTAGAAACATCCTTCAGGAAAATGTAGTCTGCACCCAACAGCATGTAGCCAAAAGACAGACAGACGTACCTGAAGGTATGTTTGAATACTTCTATCAAGCCTTACTTAAAGATATTTATATCTTTATATTCCCAGTAAGATTCTGAGCACTTTGCATTTGGATTCCTATCACTTGTATTGAAACATAACAGACTCATACATGGAAGCATACATACAGCTACTTCCTTGACTTTTTTTTTTTTTTTTTTTTTTTTTTTTAATTTCTGGACAACATTGTTTATAGAAGTTGCCATGGACTGAATGTTTCTGTCCCTCCAAAACTGTGTTGAAATTCTAACCCCCAAGGTTACAGTATTATGCGGTAGGCTTTAGGGAAGTGATTATATCATGAGGGTGGAGCTCTCATGCTCTCGTGAATGACATTAGTGGTCTTATTAAAGAAACCCCGGAGAGATCTTTTGCCCCTTCTGCCACATGAGGACAATGAGAAGACAGCCATCTGTGAGGAATTAGGTCCTCAGCAGACGCCGAATCTGCCTGAGCCTTGATCTTGAACTTCCCAGCCTTCAAAACCATGAGAAATAAATTTCTGTTGTTTATAAGCAACTCAGTATATGGTATTTTTTTATAGCAGCCCAAACTAAAACAGCGTTCAATGATAATAAGTATATATAAATTAGGAAAATGGAGGGTACAATGCTTACGAGTAAAACTACATGAAACATTTCAGTGAATACACTACCACCTTAAGCTTTTTAGGAAGTCACAACTATTAGAAAAGTCACTCTTAGAATGTGTTTTAGGAGATGGTACTGCTTTGTGACAATGGAATCTCTGAAAAATCAGATTGTTAAAAAGTAAAAGCCGTCCCCCAAATTGTACAAATATTCTCCTTTGAATGTTTTTCTATTGGAAAAACACTAATTGGTCATTGTGGGAATACAATTAAGAAATTAAAATGTATACATGCCAAATCAGTAAAATCTAAATGAGCCCAGTTGAAGAATTTTGCCATTAATCTGCATTTAGGCCCATTTGTCATCCAATAGAGTTACAACCCCATTATTTCAATGTCAAGTTTTAATGCTATAATTTTATGGCAGGGACTCTATTTTCTTTCACCTGGTACACTTCTAAATTTCACAATTAGAGAACAGCATTTACTAAGTTTTAATTAAGTTTAATTAATATGTATGAATATGTTTCTTCTTATTACAGGAAGAAATTATTGGAATTAATTTTAGTAGATAATGTGCCAATCTAATACAAAAATCAGACTTTAAGTTTTGAAATTTTGGCACATTTTGCTTTGTGGAATATTCCAGTGAATCAAATACTTTAATGTGGTCTATAAGCTTAATGGCATTGGAAACGGCAGTGCCTTGGCTTGTGTTAAATCAGAATTAGAGATGTGCCAACCCGTCGCAGCTCCTATGCACGGAGTACACTATAGTTCTTCACACCCCTTTGAGTTCATATCAATCATTTGAGAATAACATTTTTTCCTCAGAATGAGCTGTCACTATCAATTTGAATAGTGGCTGTTAAACTGGAATTTATCCAAATTTTCAGCAAGCCATTTGGTTCATTATATCACAAACCAAATGACTCACGAAACCATTTTTTTTTCACAGTGTTTTAAAGCAAAAACAATAATATCTCTGTACAAATTTTGATAATAATTAAGATATTTTAATTCAAATTATATTGAAATTTCTATTTTTCCCATTTTATTAGTATTTCTGATTCACTTTTCAATAATCAACTAAAAGCCTTCTTTGATTCAGTGGTACTTTACCCTTAGTAATATATAATCATCAACTGCAAAGAAATCTCTGTGATGTCCTGTTTCTATTCCTGTTATAAAACTGTAAAACACTATATAAAGAGGGTGCTCAGGGTAAAATAATATTTGTGAAACACACACATCTGAATAAAAAGGGCTTTTCTCATTTTAATCCAGTTACCATACTTGGCGTTTCATGGAAGTCCCATGATTTTAGGATTGTTGTTTGTACGGTTATGTCACTAAGTGTGACACAATCTGTTACACGGGATCAGCGATGTAAAATCAGCTGCATTTTTTCCTAGAGGAAAACATCTGTTGCCCCTCTCTTCTTGGGCTTTTGTTTCATTTTATTCCAAAATTAATACATAAGCTTTTATATTTCAAGAGGAAAACTATTTTATTTTATTAACCACAGAGATTTCAATTTGTATAAGCAATCAATTCCAATTAGGCTTTTATTATTAATTCAGATAAACTCTATAAACTCTGTAAGATGTGTTTGTAGAAGATTATTACAATGAAATCAAAGAAACATTACAGAAACCATATTTCCCAATTGCTAGGAAAAATTAATACAATACTGGGAGGTATTGTTTATGTAAAATAAATAAAGTCCAGATTGGAGCATTCATTTTTAAGTCCTAGATCTCAGTTCATTGCACCACTTTGAGCTCACTGTGTTACTTATCTCTGCAGACAAAATGGAACTAAAACACCAAACTGCCTATGTCACTGGGAAGCTATAAAGGCAATAGAAAGTAACAGATAAAAATGGAATTTGAAGTATTGGAAATGTCACAATTCAGGAAGAGTAGAGAAATCACCTGTTACCATGATGCTGAAAAATCCAACTTAATTTTACCTACATTTTTTTCACTGTATCTGAAAACACCTCTTGCAGTACATTTACTACCTTCTATCTTTTGACAAAATCTAAAACTTAAGTAATGTAGGCTTTCCTGACCAACCAATAAATTCTTTCTAATCACTCTTAGTAGTCTTTTGCGATCTTTTGCATTTCAATAGTATCAGTTTTAATACCTCACCTTTCATTTATAATTTTGTCTTCTATTTTTTCTTAGTTGGTTAATAGTTTGTCGATTTGAAAAACTGTTAGTTTTACTGATCTTTTCTATTACTTTTCTGAGACTCTTTAAATTTATTTCTGCTCTGATCTTTATTATTTCTTTCCTTCTGATAACTTTGGCTTTTATTTGTTCTGTTTCTTGAGCTGTAGTGTTAGGGTCATTATTTAATCATTGTTTAGGATCCTTCTTCTTCCTTAATGTTTGAGTTTATCACCATACAATAGTTCTTAAATTTCCTTTTTGATTTCTTCTTTGACTCATTGGTTGTCAGGAGTGTATTGTTTAATATCCTCATATTTGTGAATTTTCCAGTTTTTGTAGTCATTGATTTCTGTTTTTATGTTATTGTGGTCAGAAAAAAATATTTGTTATGATTTCAGTCTTCTTGAATTTGTTAAGACATGTTTTGTGGCCTAACATAAGATCTAGCTTAAAGAATGTTCCTTGTGTACCTGAAAAGAAGATGTATTCTGGCTGCTGTTTGATGAAATGTATGTGTTTGTTGGGCATATTTGGTCTATAGTGTTGCTCACATCCACTCTTTCAATATTAATTTTCTGTGTGGTTGATCTATTGTTGCGAGTTGGATATTGAAGTCCCCTTCTATTATTGTATTGCTGGCATTTCTCCCTTCAGTTCTGTTAGTACTTGCTTTATAAGTTTAGGTCTGTCAACATTGACTGCATATATATTTACAATTGTTATATCCTTTTGATGATTGATTTATTTATTGCATAATGATTATCTTTGTCTCTTGTGACAGCTTTTGATTTAAGGTCTATTTTGTCTGATATAAGTATAGTCACACTTGCTCTAATTTACATGGAATATCTTGTTTTATCCCTTCACTTTCAGCCTATATGTGTCCTTAAATCCAAAGTGAGTGTCTTATAGGCAGAATATATTTGAATTTTTTTATCCATTCATCCCCTGTATGTATTTTGATTGGAGAATTTAATACATTTAAATATATTCTTAAAGGTAAAGACTTTTATTACTATTTTGTTTATTGTTTTCTGGTTGTTTTGTAGTTCCTTTGTTCCTTTCTTTCTCTTTTGCTGTCTTCCTTTGTGTTTGATAGTTTTTTTGTAGCAGGACACTTTGATTTCTTTCAAAAGACAAGAAAATTGTCTTTTTTGTATCTACTTTTTCTGTGGTTACTATAAGACTTACATGAAACATCTTATAGTAATAATAGATATTTTAAGCCGGGAACAACTTAATTTTGACAACATACAAAAAGTTTAAATTTTAACTTATCCCCCAATATTTAGTGTTATTGATATCCCCATATACATTTTTATTGTGTATCCGTTAACACATAATTGTAACTATAGTTATTTTTAGTATTTTCATCTTTTAACATTTATACTAGAGCTAAAAGTGATTTATGCACTACCTTTAAGTTAATATAGTATTCTAAATTTAATGATTTTTTTATCTTTATGGTGAGTTTTATGTTTTTATCTTAGCCACTAGTATTTTTTTTTATTTCTCCTTGAAGAGCTCCCTTGGGCATTTCTTATAAGACAGGTCTAGTGGTGATGAAATCTCACGGCTTTCGTTTGTCTGGGAAAGACTCTCTCTCCTTTATTTCTGAAGGACAGCCTTGCTTGGTGTTGTGTACTTGGTTGGCAGTGTTTCTTCTTTCGTCAGATGGGCTTGCTGCTAGAGTCCCTGGGTGGGCTGGTTTGGTGCCTGGGTCAGCAAGTGGGTGGGCCTTGTGCTTAGGAATAAAAGGGCCAACCTGGGTCCTGGATCCTGGGTCTGCACTTTTAGGCCTGGAGCCTGGGACCATTGTGGTGAGCCTAGAGCTAGGGTCTCCTGGGGCAAGCCTGGATCTTGGGCTTTGCATTTTTCAATGTATTTTATCACCTACAAATTTTCTATCAGAAATTTTCTAGACCCCTTAAGGTTACTTATTTTCCTCACAGAAATTTTCACTGTCATGAAAGTTATTTTTCTTTAATCATTTCAGGAAGATCATAATAAAAATGCACAATATATTTAAACAATTGTTGTTCAAGATAAGATACTGTCGGGAAATCGGTTGATATAGGCCTGTTGTGCAATCTCCATCTTCTTCCCCAGATTGAAACCATGTTATTTTCATTGGAATCAGCATGCAGATCCATAGTAGCAGGGGTTCTTTTTTTAATTTTAATATTAAATTTTGGCTTAAAGTGATTATATTTATTATAGCATATATTTGGGTATTTTGATTTCAAGGGATTCCTTAATTAAATATATAGTTCTTCAAAAACAAAGCTGTGTAGATAAACTATTAAATAACATAATTTAAAACAGAAAGAGAAAATAAAAATCTGTTATAGTAAATATATTAATTGAAATAGAAAACATTAAAAGATATTGTTAAAAAATTATCAGCCCAAAGAGCACCAGGTCCTGAGGACTTACAGGTGAACTCTATCAAAACTTCAAAGAAAAGATTTCTTCAGGGCTATAAAGTGTTCTATTGCATCAATAAAAATATTCACAAATTATTTTAATAAAGTCATCACTATAAAAATAGTCAAAACTGAAACAAATTTTATTGTATTTTTATTCTCAAACCATCAAACAATCCACTCAAATGTTATAAAAGAGGAAACACTGTGGTAGGAAGAATGCATCTTCCTGGAGCTCACAATATTTCTCACCAAATATTGACTGAGTTTTTTTATTCCAGCTAAAATGAGTGTTCCAGGGAGGAGCACACATCTAGAGCCCAGAAACAAAGGGTTGCTGCTGCCTTCGCTGACTATTAAACTGTGATTGAATAGGGTTCCTGAACCTTATTCATAAAGATAATAAACCTCAAACCAGTTCTATGTTTTTGGTGAGCCACAGTTACAAAACCAAGATTTATAATACTGAAAATCTGACACATTTCACATTATATTTTTTTCTACATTGCATTTTCAGTCAATCAGTCAGTTATTTATCAACTATTTATTGATCACCTATTCCTCACTAGGACCTATGCTAAGCTTTGGAAATGGAACCATGGACAAAATAGATAAAACCTTACACTTTAGTACTTTACATTTTAATGGTGGAAATAGACTATAAATAAATGATCAAGTAAATATATAGTGTGTCAGATGATTGAAAAAACAGTATTGAAAAGACAAAAGCAGTGCCTTGGGGACAGTATGTGCTGGAGAATTAGGGAAGGATGTCCCAATACAGTGACATGTGAACAGAGACCTAATGTTAGTTAGGAAGCACGCGATGAACATTTAAAGGGGACATTTTTCACACAAAATTATGTTGAAACATGCTGAAGTAAGGCTATATTGAGCTTATCTGGAGAAGGGCACAGAGGGTAGGTAATTGAATAAAGATGAAAGTGGGAGAATGATAGAAAATGAGGTCTGAAAATTAGAGTGGGAACTATAGCTTTTAGCTTTTGAAAGGTGCATAAGCCATGGCAAAAATGTTGATTTTCTTTTTTTTGAAACAACAGTCCATTAGAACTTTGAGATTGAGTGATCTTCATCACTTCTATGCTTAAAACCAGAACATACTTCATTATATGGATTTCTTTCTGTTCTCACACATAAATGATAATTTGTGTTGATATGAAATTGTTTGCTGGAAGTCATTATACCCCTGAATTTACAATATTCTCATAGAAACATAGGCAAATATAAACAAAGATTCAGTTGTTAATATGTGATAATGAAAAAGTTTAAAAAAGGAATCATGATAATCATATATTTTTGAACTCGTCACTGAACATTGTCATAATGATAATAATTACTGACTGCTGCTTTAAGTAAAATAACCCATATATTTTTTTGGTTTGGTGATAGAAAGAAATCAGTAGAAATTTTAAAAAAATCTTTTGTATTATAAAAAGAATTATTAAAAGTTTAGATGGTATATAAAATTGATCCATCCAAAATAGGATTATAATTATTTTTAATTTGATAAATGTAAATACCAAAGGAATTCATTACTTTTTTTCAATCTTCAGCATTATTGTTTTTGTATTATACACCTTTATTACTCTTACACAAATTAACATAGTATTTGAAAAATATGAACGGTGCTCTTTAATTTGAACAGTTTGTTCATTTATAGTGGCAAGTATTATTTGTAATAATTAAGAAGATCTAAGATCCTAAAAGTTCTGTGTTTCTTTTTCAAAGTAACAAATATGAATTTCCCAGGTATCAACTGTCCTTCTGACTTACCATCGTCAAATGAGCCTGTAAATACTAACGTTCTATCACTAAATTTATTTCTGGTATTTTTCATCAAATCCATGTTTTCATGCATGAAGCCATAATACCTCATTTTTGTGTGTGTGGCAAAGGATACATATAGTATGATTTAAACTCTTACTGGTCTTTTCTAAGTTCTTTTTAATATGTCATCTGCCATTCTGGCCTGAATTTTGGCTTTCTAAACTTTATTGAACCAAAAATTATGCAAGAGTGAAGCACTGGTGACAAAATATAGAGCAAATAGAACTAGGTTTATTTTATTAGCTCTTCATTGAAAATAACGTACTTATGGTACTTAAAGCTGTGGAAGAAGATAAGATCATCTTCAGAGTGGGGTAGAGTGAGGTATGAAAAGAACACTGTATATTCCAAAAGAGTGCAGTATCTGTCTTTGTGCAATATTGAACTTCTATCAACTCATTCTGAAATTGGCTGCAAAGATTATCCAGTTCGGGTAGTTAAAAGCACTCACAAACACCACAGGGCATTTTTATATAAGACTTTATGAAAGGAAAACCATATGCTACTGGAGAAAGAAAACTCAAGCAAGCTTTGGGCGTTCAAGAGACTTATGGACACAGCATCCTGGGGTATTTTCTCAGTCTCACAGAATGTACTTCATCTGGAGTATGCACCTCTGTGATATATTTCGTTTTTAGGAGAGCTCCCATAAAGTTTTCAGTAGGTTTTTTTACATGTCTCAAGTCATGCCAAGTCACGCTGTTTAACAGATCACGGCAGGCAAAAGCCATCAGTAAATAAACAGTCCTGCCCTGGGTCACCAGGGAAGATTAAGACTTTAAACATCATGTTAAAAATCATTATTAAAAGTTCACCCACTCATCCTTATCTTGTCAAGAATCAGTACTAGATTCAGTCATCACTGTGGTTAAGCATTCAGTTTTTCAGTTCAGGTATAAAGTAACTCTATCTTAAACACTGGCACATAGTAGGCACTTAATAAATATTTATTAAATGCCCACAGCAATGTAGAGCCCCAGCAAGCAGAATCTATAGGCCAAATAGGTGAAATACATGAGTTGAGGCAAATTAGATCTGATTTTTAAAAACATGAATTAAAATTAAGTTCCATTCAAATCTGGAAATATGCAGTAAAAGTCACCATCAAGATGGGGGAAGCCAATCCATTCATTACCTCATGCAATCAGTCAGTGAGTCATTGTTGATAGCCTACTGTGTACCACATGTAGCACTTCACCTGCCTCTTTATTTTTAAAAACCATGTATATAAAATAGTTAGGATGTCTAGCAGGATCCAAAATCCTTGTACATTTCAAGCAGCCATTCTGCAATTCAAGTTTCTTCAAACAACTTTGAATTAATCCATAAAACCAATCCATTACTTCAAGAGTATTTTATTTGGAAGTCAATAAGACACTTCTCAGGAGAATAATGTCAGTTACTGGGAAGTAACAGCAAAGAATTAAAGTGATCATACACATATGGCCAAAGGCCGTGGTGAAAGTGTTATCCCACAACTGTAATTACCATCACGTGGCTCAACTCAAATTAGGCTGGCCAACACTGTCTGCATCCAGGGATGACCTCTAGCTAGTTCTTAGAGAATTCAGAAGATAGACTTAAGATAAATTAACTGAAAATATTCTGGAACAGGGCTTATGGGAAAGTCAGCAGAAGCCAGTGAGCAGACTGTTACCGAGGGATTCAGTTGAGTATGAGCTAAAAAAGATTATATCTATAAATGTTTTATTTCATTTTGTAGCCATGGATTATATCTTATAATGAAAAATACTTAATATGTTAAAATGGCTTGAGATCCAATTTTAGCATATATCCAAAATTTAATAACCATTGTGCATGCAAATATGTTTTGTGAACACAATATTTTAAGTAATGTTGCCATTTTGACACTGGTATTAATATTTTGGAGGTTGAAATTTATCTTATTGAGGTGTTCTAATGGTGGAAATTTAGAGATTTAAGGATGATTTTGTGATGTTGTAGTTTACTTGTTCTCCATTTATATATAATATCATCATGTCATACCAAAACATAATAAATGGGCTCAAAATTAGTATTAAGTTAAATGTGCAATTAGGTTTTAGCAAGGATAATAAAAGGCAATATTTTTAGCCTGTCTCTATTATCAGAAAAAGCATAAAATTAAGGCTAGTAAAGTTTATTATGTGTACAACTGACCATATGCTAAACTGAGAAAGGTTCACATGATAACACCAACATTATTTAATGATCTTTTCTTATTTTTCCCCACCCCACATCCAAGGGTAAATTAAGAACTTTATAATTTCTTATAAAAGAGAATAGGATCCAATGACAAATTTATATTATATCTAAATATGTGTTATTATGGGGTAGTTTTATCATGAGATTAATTGTATTATTAAATTGTTCCTGTAAATCATAAAGAGAAGTCTGATTTAATATCACAGCAGAAAAGCTTTAGCATTTCTTTGTTTATGTTTTTACCATCAAATGTATGTATTCTCAAGTATTTAGTTATCACCTATAGCAATATAACTTTGGCTTATGATAATGAATTTATATATTGTCTATTTTATTATAATTAAAAATTTAAAATTATATCAGAATCATGGTCCCTGCATTGAGCAAAAATCTCTACTCTTTAGTTCATCTTGATAATTTGCTTGTTATTGTAACTCTAGAAGTTAACATTAATGCAATATATTCAACTATTCTAACAGGTTTTGTTTTCTGACCAAAAGAATTATCTAAACCTTTGACAGTTCTTGAACAGTACAATCCTATGAGTTTTGCAACAATGCCACTGATGGAACCTTAAATGTATTTTTCAAAGTATCGCTGATTTACATTAAATATTTTCAGTGATCCCCATATAATAAAAATTCCTCTGTATTCCTTCCTTCCACAAATTGTATATTGTTTTCAGAATGAATATTTTGTTTCTAACTTTAGCTATGCTTTCAAGTACGTATTACTTAATAGGGAAAGATAATAAAAATCAGATTTTAAACTGCCCTATGTTTTTCAGAAGTCTACATTTTTATAGCCATTTAGAGCTCTTTAACTACTTGGTTTTTGCTCTTCTTGCCAATTTTTTTCCCAAGCCACAGATGTCAGTTCCTACTCATCTGCCGCTCTGTTTCTTACTGACACCCTGCAGATTGCATGGGTTGTATTCCAGTTCCAACTGAAGCATTTGAGTAAGAAAAGAATTTTAAAATCTGTTGCCTTTCTTTGAATCTCTCTTTACCTCCTTCATGCACAATTTTATACTTTTGTAAACAATAATTTTTAATTTCAATACTTTAATGTTGGGCAATTCAAAAATGTTTAAGACTTGGTTTTGCTTTTAAAAATTCTCAAAACACAAAGCAATTCCCTTTTCAACAATAATTTATAATAGGAAATGTTGTATGTCGAAGACTTTCAATTATGTGGATATTTAAAGCAATAGAAAAATGATTCTGTGAAATCAACAGAAAGAGTCATTTATTAAAATGTATTTTAGTGACATTTAGTTTATAATAGTCAAAGTAATAATTAATTTTCAAATATTTTAATATAGTTTTACTGCCCTTTTTGGTAAAGGACAATCTAAAAAAAAGATAGTCTCAACATTTTGAATTCTTTAACCAGCTGATAATCTTTGGCAATATTTAATAAATATTTAATTCTGACAAAAAGTTAATGATGAAATCATCCTCAGTCAGTGGCATCTCTCAGTGACATTTTAAAGTATGCAAAAATCTACGACTATTTTCCATGTCTTCTGTCTATAGCATCTTCCATTTTCAGTGGTATCATAGCTCAACAACTTAGGGGATCCAATTATCCTCATGTTCACCTCAAGTCTTACTTTTAGGAAAAGATATATAATTAATTCTTATGAGAGTCAAGGTTTAAAATTTGACTGTGCATACATATTATATGAGAGTTTGTATAATACCCATTTTCACTTTTTACCAGCAGAAATGGGATATGTTTGGAAATGTTTAAATAATTAGCACACATAGTAATTTTGATACTGGGAGTGCTTTTTTTGGCATATTTTAGGAACTTTATGTAAGAGAATAGGTGATTAATTACAGAAAAAAGTATTTCCCCACCAATAAGCATTTTTTATTTTACTGTGTTATTTTAGGCAAAGAGATTTGGCCATTTATTAATGGATTGAGAACAAAAACAATGGGAAGGAAGAAAGTGAATTGTTTACCCCAGAAATCCTTAAGTTGTATCATATTAATACTTTTAAAATATCATTTCTATACTAGTATATAGAAATGGCACATAGTATGCCAGTACTATTTGCAAAACTAATTTAGGTAAAAATAGTAACTTGACTTACTGTTCTATGAGTCAAAACAATTCACAAGCAAGTTGGCAAAATAGTATGTTCATTATAGGCACAGGTTTTGGAGTCAGAATACCTAGGATGAAGCCCCAGGTCTTCAATGTACTCAGTGAAATAAACCATATGTGTTCTGATTAACAAGTTTATAAAATTCTTTTAAAACATTTTCAGTGTTTAATAAAGTTATTATGGAGATGAAGTGGATAAAACATCTAAAACATGAGTGCCTCATATATCATATGTGCATATACAAAGTTAATTCTGATTATCTGTTATTTTGGGTGATTACATCAATTATCACATAATAAATTTTCTTTATTTTAACTAAGATAACAATAAGGTATATTGATATATTTGCATTTTTCAACATAACAAAGATTTACAGAAAACTTTCCTCATTTAAACAGATTAATGGAGATGCTCTTTGATTTTTGTACAGAAAATCCACTTTGTTATTTTTGCAAATCCCCAGGAATATATAGAAATAGAAAAATAACATATTCTTGGGAGATAAATAGTCTGAAATTTCTCTACCCACATCTTGACTCACAAGAACTTCTAAGAAAGGAATCAAATGAACCATGCAATAGATGTACACAAAATTAGATATCCCATTAAATTTCTGCTATGCTTTAATGGCTTCAAAAGTTTAAAGATCTTGTATACAATTAGGAAATTACAACGTATTGTGGCTTAATTCCATATGATTGTTTTACCTCAAAGCTTTGTCAAATCATATTATTTCTATTATATATTTACCTCAAATGATGACTTCTTAGATTAATTCATACAAAGTTTCAATATGTATAATTTGAAATCATTTGAGCATCTGTCTTTAGCAATATCATTTAAATCTTGATATTCTATAGTCTTTGGTACAGATGACTGAAAAAATGAATAGTCCATGTGGACCATTTCAGTTTTCTGGTCACTGCTTGATCATGCACAGTCCCAGGGGCTCCTGAGCCTCCTTTATTTTGTTCCTGGCAGCTTTGTATAAATTGGAGTGTTCCTATTCTCATCTGCTCATTCCTTTACTGTCATAACAATCCCATTTTGTATTGGAAATTGGTCTTCTCTGAGACTTAAATATTGTTTTATGTTCTTTATGGTTTCTATATTCTAAATGAAAACTAAGATTTACGATGCCCTGGAGAGACCACTTGGTTTCAGACCTTCAAAGAAAAATGTTACGTTAAAGACAGTGTTGGTAACCCTGCAGTATATCAGAACATTTTATGAAATACTAACTTTGCTAGAAAGAAAGATAACAGCATGCTTAGTTATGGAGCTGACAATTATTGTATGTGCTAATGTGATATTATAAATATTCACAACATTTCTTAAATTAGTCCTTTTCTAAGGCAGTGTTCAACACTAGACCTTCCCTAGAACTAGCTGCCTCCCTCATATCACTTCTTAAAGTATTCTCTATGTAGCACTGTGCAGAAAGTGCTGGATTACCTCAAGGGAATTCATCTGTTGTCTCACAGAAGTAGAATCTGTCTTTTACGATAAATGTGAAATGCTAATAAATTCTACAGGATGCCATATAAATTGCATTTCCATTCAAATTTCTAAGGTTTATCTTCAAAAGATTATTTTTCTGTTATTTTCCTGAATTCCAACTAGAGCAATACATGAAACGGCCCATCTATCTATTGAAAGTCAACACAAGGAATGCTGTCATTTCAATCACTTATGTACTCCAAGTTCTGTTTCCTTTTTCTTTGTTTTCTTCTAAGACTTAAAGCAGGGGGTGTTAGAGTTAAGCAGGGTCAGCCTTGGATGATACCATTTATAAGAAGAGTTGTTTTTGAAATTTTATAATTGTGCCTTCAAAGTCTATATACTCCTGCCACTCCACAAAAATTCTTTGACAAAGTCATTAATGACCTTCATGTTGTTAATGCAATTTTTTTCATTTCTGTATCTCACTTTACCTAAGAATCATATTTAGTTAATTAAATTCTCCCTCTTCAAACTGTTGCTTCTTTAACTTCTGTGACACGACTTTGCTGCTGTTGGTGGCTATATCAATAGCTATATCTTTTCTTTTCTTCTCAACAAGGCTTCAATTTTATTTAGATGTTTAGCCATTGATTTCAGAAAAGTTTTTAACCACTCTGTGCCAAAATAAATAATGTTGGATCATTTGAAAGACCCCTGCAGGCTCATTCTCCTTGGACTAGTGTGGGAATACACATGCTTCTGAATTATATCCTCTGGAAGCTGAGAGAGAATGTTCTGGTCAACTTCCGGGAGGGTTTCCTTTGACCATACAAATATCTGCATAGAGGGACACACCTCTATTCTTCTCTGGATATCACCCTGTCTTTACACAACGTTTAGAACTACTAAAGCTGTTTCATGACCATGAGAGAAGGAAATAGCAAGATGTGGAGATGCCAGAACAGAAAGAACCTAGTTCCTTGATGATATTAACTGATTAACTGAATTAACCTTGTAATGTTTTATTTCCTATTTATTTAGTATTTCCTTATTTAATCCACATATAAATCTGATACTTCAGTGGAAAGCATTCTATATCATTCACCTGGATTTGGGGTTCTGCTTTCTTATGTGGAGAATCAAAGAATACCTTCCTTAGGGCTGATAGATGTTTGGGCAACATCAAAAACCGGTTGAATTGTGATGCTCTTCAGCACTACTCAGCAGCCTAGCAGCAGTCACGGAGAACACCAACATTTGGATTAATCTCAGTTTGTAATTTTTTCCTGATGTACATTCTGAAGAATTTTAGAAATGATCTATATTGTCATCTCAGAACAGTAGAGATTCAAACATAGTCAGCACATTGCTTTACCATTGACATCAAGTACAGGCAGTAGAAATAATAGAGGAAGGTATATAAATAGTCGTGTTCGGCGAGTGCTTAGTGGTTGACATTTTGATGGTATCAGTGTCTGTGGTATAATGTTGATATTGTGTAACTGAAATAGAATGGGAAAGAATTTTTTTTTTAAGACAGGGTCTTGGTCTGTTTCTCAGGCTTCAGTGCAGTGGCTTGATCACAGCTCACTGAAGCCTTGAACTCCTGGGCTCAAGCAGTCCTCCTGCCTCAGCCTCCCATGTAGCTAGGACTACAAGTGTGTGTTACCATGCCCAGATAATTTTTTTTTTAATTTTTATTGTAGAGAAGGGGTCTCACTATGTTGTCCAGGTTGGTCTCAAACTCCTGGCCTTAAGAGATCCTACCACCTTGGCCTCCCAAAGTGCTGGGATTACCCGTGTGATTTGCCTGAGGGAAAATTTTGAATAGTACTTTGAGGAGCAGAGAGACTAAGTTGCCACAGAGATCTTTAAACTATCCACGTATGTTACATGACATGTTGTATAGAGAAAGTCAACAGGCAAATGGGAAAGTTATCATTTTTAAAGAGGAATGTAATAAGGTTTTCTTTAAAAAAAAATTCCATTTGTTTAAAAGCTTTTATTGAGGGTCTATTATGTGCTATGTACTGTGCTGAGCACTAACACTAAACAACAAAAAGAAACATGTACTTATGCACTCGCAGTGTTTATATTCCAACAGGGGCTTACTGACATGAATTGAAAAAATTTATAGTACTGGGGTAAAGATACATATTTTAATGAAGATAACAAATAAAAAGAGTTGATATGAACCAGGGAATCATGAAGAGTTTTCAAAGGAAGAAGTAATTTCTCTGAGAAGTGAAGGATGAAAAGTTAAATATGAGATAAAGAAAAGAGCAGTTTGGAATTTGGCAGGAGACTCCTTAGCCGAAGCAAAATTATGACCAAAGGATATGTGTAAGCATGTGACATAACATAATTCATGAACAAAAATAAGGCTGTCATGTTTGAAACATAAAGAGTTAAAGAGGAAGAAAAAAAGTTCTAAAACCGTAGAGTTGAAGAGGCAGGCAGTGGCTCATTATACAGGACAATGAAAGTTATATGAAGGATTTGACCTCAATCTTTTTTTTTTTTGAGACAGAGTCTCACTTTGTTGCCCGGGCTAGAGTGAGTGCCGTGGCGTCAGCCTAGCTCACAGCAACCTCAAACTTCTGGGCTCAAAGGATCCTCCTGCCTCAGCCTCCCGAGTAGCTGGGACCACAGGCATGCACCACCATGCCCGGCTAATTTTTTCTATATATGTTTTTAGTTGGCCGGATCATTTCTTTCTATTTTTAGTAGAGGCGGGGGTCTCGCTCTTGCTCAGGCTGGTCTCGAACTCCTGAGCTCAAACGATCCGCCCGCCTTGGCCTCCCAAGTGCTAGGATTACAGGCGTGAGCCACCGCGCCCGGCCTGACCTCAATCTTAATATAATTTGCACGTTCCTCAAGCACTTTAAGCTAAGAAGTAACAGGATAATATTTAGTTTGCAAAAGATTAAATTATTGTTGCAATAATGAGTATTAGTGGATGCTTTATCTGAATAATATGAGTTTCAATGTGGAAGAGGTATTTACAACAGAATTTACAAGTATGTTAATTATTAGCATGTTCAGCTGCTAGTGATATAAAATAGAAAATTTATATAGCTTTAAATGATAGAAGTTTATTTCTTTCTTATATAAATTAAGTCCAGGATCCCAATTCTCAGGATCCAACTGACTCTTATGTCGTTGTCTGGGCTTTTCATCAAGTGCATTACATCATTGTCCAAAGTGGCTGTGCCAGCTCTGACTCCAACCAGCACTCTAGCCAGTTAGAAAGAGAAAAGGAAAGTAGAATATGGCGTGCTCTTTAAGAACACCTTTCTGAAAGGTACAGTTTGCATCCCATTAGCCAGAATTTAATCACATTACCAAAACTCAATTCAAGGGAACCTACAAATGTTGCCTTTATCTTTGGCTAGGAAACGTTCAGGAGTTCTACTACATGCTGAGACAGAAGTCTTAACAATGAATGCTGTGGACAGAGCTGTATGCGATTCTCAATAATCCTACCTGCATTATGACTACTCAAAAGCATTGAAAGATCTGACATTTTTTTGGTAGTATTTCTAAGTATGAACACTATTGAAAAGTTTTGTTTTATTTTAGAAATTGCCTCTTTTTGAAATAGATGTTTTCCTGAGTGTCACGCCGTGGCTGGACCACTTAGAATTTCTCTGAGTCAGCAGAAATTGCAACAGAGTCTTCACACAGACTCAATCCTGCAGAAAATACGGAAAACATCAGCTAATGAATATCTCCTGTGAAGGCAGCTTACTTTTCCAGAAATATACATATAAATACAGATTTTAAAAAGTATAGCTATAACTAAACAATTTTTTTAACAACTGTTTTTCTTTTTCTCTTAAATAAGTCATATTATGAGTCAAAAATAAAACCAAAAATTAAAAAACCTAAAGTGGCTAAGTAAACTGTTTTAAAATGTTTTCCACTTCAAAGACTACATTTAAACTGAGACTACATATATCTTACATATATATTTTTTTTTACTCTGAGGTTTCAATTTATTTAGACTATAAAATAAGTGGTATTTAACACATAATTACCTTTTTGCTTTTTTTTTTATTTCAAAGTATTATGAGGGTACAGATGTTTATTGGCTACAAGGATTGCTTTTGTAATGCTTGAGTCAGGGTTATAAGTGTGCCCATCTCCCAGATAGTGTTCATTGTACCTGTTAGGTAGGTTTTCGCCCATCCCTTCCTCCTCCTCTGCCCTGATTGGTTCCCATTGAGTTATACTTCCCTCTGTGCACGTCTGCTCATCAGTGAGACTACATTTAAACTACATTTAAATGTAGAACGTCCGAGTTTCACAATATACTTTATTGTCAAATTCTAATTATTAGCTTAGCCTCGTCTAATCAATTCACTTTGGGCTTGAATTATATTTAAATTACTTATGTTAAAAAGTGTACAATTAACAATTATGTATTTTGTGTGATTTATGCAGATATCATATTCCTTTTATTAATATATTATTATTTTTACTATCTATTAATATAAAGATAGTAGTCAATATATATAATTCATTCATGTATTTTATATTTTTAGCTATTTTAAAATATATTAGTTTGAATATCCAAATTGCAGAACAGGAATCAGGAACAGATAAGCTTTTATCCATTTTAGTAGACAACATTGTAGTGGTTTAATTCTCCTTATGATTCAGTTCACACTGTAACGCAGTCACAGCGATCATCATTTATTTGGGAGGCAGCAGAGTGTGTTTCTTTTATTTAGCTAAGTTTTTTTCTACTACTTGTACTCTTTTGATAGTAATAAATTCCATTGTACCTCTAGATTTCAAATCAGCTACTGCTACATCTAGATGCAATATAAAATCAATAATGAATGATATTCCAATTAGGTAGAATAGTTAGGATGCTATTTTGCTTATAGGTGTCACGTACAATAATTACAGAGATATGTATTAGAAAGAATAGCCAAATGCTGCAATTTAAACAGTAAATTTGCATGTATTTTTAAAATCACAATCATAAATACAAAAACCTACAAACCTGCAAGAGCAGATAAAGTAAGATTGTTATGCATATGAAAGGTTTGCTCTTTGAAAAACTGCTTAATTAAGATACTGCAATATAATCTGTATATTCGCCTCCTCCATGAGACTCTCTTTCATAAATCACATTTGCATGGATATAATACCAACACAATGCTAAGCAACACAGTATCTGTTTCTGTTACTGCAACAACAGTAGTCTCTGCTTGGTCTGGTTTCATTCTGTGTTCTTGTTAATCTTTCCTTCTTTATTCATTTTTAAAGACATTGTTGAGGGCATATAATCAATGTATACAGTAAACACTACATTTCTGAATAAATATACTGATGTGGAATTATAAACCCAGGGATTTCACATGAAAGCATGTAGCACACAATGCTAGTTTATTATAGTTGGGGTATAATACTTAAATCTTATTTTAACACTGAATGTTAGGTATCTAGCCTGAGTCTATTTTGCAAGTGTTCA
>CM052440.1:143843051-143875336 GCA_028533085.1 Varecia variegata
ATTATATAATATACTAGTATATATAGTATATATAGTATATAATATATATTATATATGTATATGTTATATACATATTACTCTATATATAATATATATCATATAATATATACATATATTATATATACATTATATATAATACATATATACATATATATGTATACATATATAATACATATATATACATATATATGCATGCATATGTATTATATATGTATACATATATATTATATACATATATAATATACATATGTTATAATATACATATATTATATGTATACATATAAATTTATATAAATACATATACATTCAAATATAATAAGAGAAAAGAAATGGAAGTACTTTCATATTATTTCCCGAGTATTTTTCTTTTAATTCCATCATTAGAATTATTGTCTTGATTTCCAGTTTTATAAAAGTTCACAGATCTGTGGATCATATTCTTTAGCAGGTTAATTGAGTTCGTAGCCAAACTGAAGAGCAGAGCAGGGCAGGCACGAGTTTACTATTCACCATTATCATGTTTTTATTAAATTTAAGTTGGAAATTTAATTGATAAGAATGATAGATATTTTAGGAGTTCCGTATGATGAAAGAGTAAGATACAAATAAAACAATATGTATATTTGAAGAAAAATGACAGGAAGGAGGAAAACAAGAAAGTGAGAAAAGAGAAAGTTTGAAATGATAAAAATAAGTTAAAAGAATGGTAGTTAGGGAGACCCCAACATAGTCTTTCTTAGCAGGAGCCTGAATTGAATGCTGAGTGAACCTGAATTACTGAATTAAATGGAGCTGTAATCCCTTAAACCCACATCAGTCATCTTCTCAACATGGTATATATTATACTTTGCTCATTTCAGCAAGCAGTAAAATTCTTCACAATGCTTCTGTGCACCTCTCACAAATACCACTGCCACTCTTATTTTCCTTTGCCTAGAATTAACAGTAATACTCTTGGTATACTTCATTTCTGCACTACATATTTTGGAATAATTAAATAGATATAGAGTTTATTTTTGTGTCAGTTTTTAAAAAATATGCATAAAATATCAAGTTTTCTCATCCTTAGTATGAATTTCAAGACTTTTCCAAATTGAAACCTAATAGGACAGATAAAGATGTAAGGGTTCAAAGAAGTCTTGAAAGAAAAGGCAATATTTAGACTGACATTTTAAGGATGTAAAAGGGTCCAGTAAACTAGTCTTGAGTTCAGGCCACGTACGCGTAAGGAGATTGAGAACACTGTATTCCACAGCATTTTTCAGAGGAGAAACCACTGCTACTTAAGAAGAGAAGCAACTTGTTGAGTACTTGGTATAAACTCAGTATGTACCATTGGGACCCAGGTTTCCGAGAAATGTGTTGAGCTTCTCTGCAAAAGATAAGGGGTGAATTTGTTCAGTTTGGTGAGGGCAAAAAAGTAAGAAAGGCTCAAAGACCCAAGGGTTATATGAGGGAAGCTATGGAAAACTGAAAAGGAAAAAAAAAATAAGAGAGAAAACAAGTGGCAGCATGGAGGAAGAAGGTTTATAAGGAAAGAGAATTTTTACAAGGTGATGCCTGAAATGAACAGTCTCTTCTTCAGTATTATAAAAAAATTTTTAGTAAAGTACATATTGCTTACCAATGCTCTTTATTTTAGGACAATTTTAAGGTGTTTTGAACTCAAAGAGGTGAGGTGCTGATTTCTACATCCTGGTAGATGCAAAACAATGTAGGGTGAAAAGCCCAAGGAAAAAGATTTGAGCTGGCATTGGGGTTAACTAAGAATCTATTATTTTAGAAGTCACTGATCTATTTTTTCAAATTGAACTTTAGTTTGGAAAATAAAAACTCTAGCCTGGGGAGATGCTTCAAAAATAAGGCTAACAAATCCTGTAGCGTATTTCAACTCTCAAAAATTCCTTTAGTAATGTACTACAGACCTAGTGCTTTGTGGACCTGCTTTGGGGAGGGGTGGTTTTACTAACAGAAATGAAAGACAACATAAAAGGATAGTATTTAAATATAAATGAAATTAGTAATTAATTATAGAAAAAATATTTTGTTAGCCAGCCTGGTAGAAATGACTATAACAAAGAGAAGGATTTATTTGCAGTATTCTTATTTCTGCAAATAAATGCCTGCTGACTAAAGGTTTTTTATTCTTTAGTTTATTTCATCAGTATTCTTAATCAGAATAGACTGGGCTGATGCAGTAATAAATAAATACTGAAATCTTAGTTAACATAAGAAAAAATTATATGTGTGTGTATTTCATAGTTTGATAATTTGAACCATATACAATATGTATGGATAGATGATTGATAGGCAGGTAGATGTATGAAGGTTGAATAACTTTCCTCTATGACATGACACCTCTCTAATTCAGGCTTCTTGCTTGGTCTACCTTACTTTTTCATAAGTATTCATATTTGTACCATACTGCCTTGGATAAAAATAACAAATATGTTGGTGAATGTTCCTCTACAAAAATTAATTATATGGCCCCACCTAAACACACTCAGAGCTTTTTAGTAAGACTAACACTTCTCTGTGAAAATACTGTCTTTTTCTTACAAAGTTTTGTAATATTGTTGGGTCAGGAAATTTACTTTGGGTTACATTTTAGCTGGTTATGAAATAAATGCATCTTTTTCTCACTAGTTTGGATATTGAACAAAACTTCTTATTGCCATACTTTAGTGCTAAATTATTGATCTCGTTTTCACATTAATGAAAGATGCACTTCAAGATATAAAAGATGTTACAAAGGAAGAGTCATGAGAGTATGAAACTAACACCTGACATGCAAATTTATTTCATGACCAGCTAAAATGGAAATAGAGCACAATAAAATTTTGTAGCTACCTACAGGAAAAAGAATTATTCTTCTCAGTAGTATTGTTTAGGTTGCAGATATACATAGTACCATTACATACTATTATTGAAATATAAAGAAAGTTTGAAACTTGTTTGAAGGTAATAATTGCTACATCTATTAATATTTATATTATTTAAATTGAAATTGACAAGAATTTTTTGAGCACCTACTTCATTCAAAGCACTAAAGACTGTAAATTAAAAAGATTAATCTGACATACACCCCAAAGAAAGAATCTACATGCTACTCAGAGAAACAGCACATATGATGACTCCAAAACAAAGCTGATGAATGACTGCCATAAGCAGTGTATGGATTTCAATAGGATAATAGGAGATAGAGATTATTTCTGGTCCAAGAAATTGAGATATTTTTCTGGAAAGAAGTTCTCACTTAGTAATGGTCAGAATATTGTTGAATAGACAAATAAATGAAAATGATACTTAGTAATAATACCCATGGACAGAGTCACAAGTACAGGGTGTTTCAGGAGATACTCTGGAAAAACCTGTTTTATTTAGCTGGAACATATCAGAGGATAAAATAATAATGATAATGGTGACGTTATTAGTAGTAGCATAGAATCCATTGAATGCTTGCTCTGATCCAGGCATTTTTAACACTGCATTTATACTAATTAATTTCTCACACAAATGTGTAAAATAGGTTATATTATTATTATTATTTTACAGAGAACAAAATGGAGAGCCTAAGAAACTTCAACAAATATATACAATTAGTGAATTATAAATCTGAAATCTCAACCCAGATAGTGTGGCTGATGAGTCACAAAAATATGAAAGTGAACACAGTGTTAGAAGGCTTTGATTATAAGATAAAATTCTTTTTTTTTTTTCAAAGTTGTTCAACACTGGTTGATCCATATTTGGATCAAATGATTAGATCTTCTTTCTACTGAAACAAAAACAAAAACTTAACACCTGCCTATAGGGTATATTGGAACAGGGAAAGCCTACAGGTGGGTAAGTTTTTCAGACCTGAATTACTGCCAGGGTGACTTAGGAAAGTGCTAGTAAAATTAAATGAAGAGAAGTGGAAAACATGATTTTGTGAAATAGACTCAAAAAATGACTTAAAAAAAAAAAACACTGCTAACTAGAGGTAAATAAATAAATAAAATAACTTTTAAATACCAAACACAGGTTACAGTGAGAATTATGGTAAAATTTACAACCCTAATTAAGACATGAGAATTAACTTGTGCACTTAATAGATATTTAAGACAGAAAGGAATTATAAAAATATAGGGAGAAGAGCAGAACAAAGGTAGAAATTGGGAAAAAAGAAAAGAATGAGAGCTTGAGTGAAACATTTTAAATGGGACAGTATTACAATTTGGGAAATCCAAGAGAATATCCAAATATAAATGCTTAGAGATTATTTAGAATCACAGAAAAATGCCTTTTAAAATACATTCAGATCTACTTCAATTTCCTGGAACATGGTGGGCTAGATTATTTGTTTCAGTTCTCCTGCTAAAAATACTGGATAAATCATTTTTAAAATTATTTAAATGTTAAATAAATAGTAAGGGATTATCAGGCCCAAAAGTAGAGGAAAGTAAGAACTGAGCAAGGTAAACAGAGCAATAAAACCCTAAAGGGCATTCATTAATTGTGACAAACTTACCGATTTTGATGTTTTTTGGTTTGAAGGGTACAAAAATCAAAGCCCAACCCAAGGCCCACCCAGGATAAGAAGTCTAATAGGACACGTGCCCACAGGCACAATTTCAGGGTGAGAGTTACGTCTGTGTTCGTTCCATAATTAGACCTCTTCAGAAGAGGTCTGGGAGGTTTTCGAAGTTTTTTCACTTTAGTCATGACATCAAACACTGAGCTGTGTACTAGATTATGCCAACTCCAGCAAAGGAAGCACCGTGAGAGAGTATAGGGTACACACAAAAAATGGAAAGTAGTCTAAAATGTAAGATATATGAACTAAAAAAAGTAAAATACCTTACATTTGTTCAATGGTTAAATGTCCTTTAAAATACATTTATCTGAAATTCATTTGATCTTCACAATGTTTTCATAGGAAGACTGATTATATAAAAGTCAGTAACTAGATATGCAAATTTCAGTCATATTCCCAAGGTCATACAAATAGACAAGATTTGAGCTGGAAGACAAAGCAATATATTTTGACTTCAAGTTTATCAGTCATTTAATTAAACATAATCCTGGAGAAAAGTGACTGGAAACTTGGAATGTTTGTAAGGCATATATTTATTATAATCTGTTTGTTCTGTTTTTTCCCAAAGTACTTTATGATTGGGTTGAGAAAACTTGATTTAGTTTATGATAATTAGTATGCCTATGATTGGCAAATCTCTATCTATATAAATGTATACATAAATGTGTATATAGTATTGAATTATTGTATATTTATACATAATATATAGCACATAATTATATATTCTATACAATATGTAAAGCATATTATAAAGCATATGTGCATTTTCCTACACATATATGCAATTTATTATGGAATATATAAAATTATAGTAAACTTAGGATGAAGTTTTTCTTTTGTGGAAATGAGCATATTATAAAAATAAGGGCTAAGAATCTTTAACAGTAACTCTAACTACAGTAGATTAACAATTTAATTTCAGCAACACAAGGTGATTGTTTAGCAAGAAACCAATTTGTTTTCTGAGTTATCACCTGACACCAGTGAGAATGGCTTTTATCAAAAAGACCCAAAACGATCGATGCTGGCATGGATGAGGAGAGAAAGGAACACTTATACATTGCTGGTGGCACTGCAAACTAGTTCAACCTCTATGGAAAGTAGTATGAAGTTACCGCTAAGAACTAAAAATAGACCTACAATTTGATCCAGCAATCCCATTATTTTATAAGGAAAAAATGTCATTTTATCAAAAAGATACTTGCACTGGAATGTTTATTACAGCACAATTCACAATCACAAAGACGTGGAATCAACCCAAGTGCCCATCAGTACATGAGTGGATTAATAAAATGTGGTATATGTATACCATGGAGTACTACTCAGTCATAAAAAGATGAGTTAATACCTTTTATAACAACCTGGATGGAACTGGAGACCATTCTTAAAAGTGAAGTATTGCAAGAATGGAAAATCAAACACCACATGTACTCACCATTAAATTGGAATGAATTGATCAACATTTATGTGCACATATGGTAGTAAAACTCAGTGAAAATCATGCACGTGGTGGGGGGAGGAGTGCATGGGTAAATATATACCTAATAGGTACAATGTATACTATCTGGGTGATGGACACACTTATAACTTTGCCTTACTGTACAAAAGCAATTCACGTAACCCCCATAATATTCTGAAATTAAAAAAAAAAAAAAGATAAAAAGATACCCAAATATTGGACTGGAACCTAAAACACAGCTCAGGCAAGATGCATTATGCTTTCCCATCTGTTCAGTTTCTACTTTCAAATATCAATGGCTCTTTTTCCTGGTTATGGAATTTTCAAAGTCCTGTTGTTGAAAGCTGAAGCAACAATCTTCTGTTTCTAATGGCATCTCTCTTCCTGAACACAAGGGAAACCCAAAGTGCAACTAAAGAGTGTGGTTGCAGTATGTGTTTAAGCAAAAATATTTGGCTGACTTTGACCTTTTAAAACACAGCAAGGATGAAGGCAAAATAGCTTAGGAAAGCTTGGATTTGGGAGTAATGCCACAAAAGATGAGAGCTGTGACACAGATTTCAGGAATTTTAGGTGGAGCTTTATTTAAATATCCTACATCAATTATTATTTTTTTAAAAGAGGTCTAATCCTTATTAGTTTATCTTACTATTTCCACCCTTATGACTAAATATATAATATCCCATTTGATATGAGTAATGCCTCTAACCTAAATTTCTACAGAATTTAAGAAATGTAAATAATAAAGCTATTTGATAATAAAAATGACTATTAAAGGCAAGTGCCTTATTGTCATATCTTAGCTAGGTTAAAGTATGATTACATCACATGGAAAATGAAAAAAGCAGCTAGATATATATTGCTATATTTTATACTTTCCTTAAAAGTTTTCTCAAAACATAAAGCTGTTTTACCAGTCTTACATACAAAAATAATATCAACTTTTGCAATAACATCTTTAAATCTGAAGGACATGATGCATTTTGCATAAAAACTTGTGATGAGTATAACATTTTAAAATGCAGAATGGAAACCATTATGAGAAGATGAATTACTTTCCCAAATAGCCTGGTGAATGAATCCAAAAGTTATTAAGAATGACATTGGTGATACAGTGTATTAAGGATTTTATTATACAATTTTAATTTTAAAAGAGTGGTCAAATTTTGTCTGCTATTAGATATAAGACAATTCAACCATGAAAATAAGTGCGGATACTGTGTGGAGAAACTAATTAGGGTGTGGCTAGGAGAAGTCAGCAGTGTTAATGAGTCATCCACATGAAACTTTCAATGTGCTTTGCTTATTCTATTCTTTTTCAGATTAGATTTCATGACAATCATTGCAAGTGCAGAAAAGCAGAACACATTTCATGAAGGCATGTGTCCCTATTAGTCACAACTGCTACTTGTGTCAAATCATCACTTTAGATCATGAATTGCAATTATTTCAGACTTTGAACAACTTTCCTCATTACACTTCTATTATGACCTTCACTCCAGTCAATCAAACTCATCTACCATTTGCTCTATCTCTTCTCTTCCTTTAATTTACAATTTCCCTATCTGTTATATCTTACACAATCCTCTTCCCCAATTCATGCCTTTAGTAAAAATCCAATTGCAATTTTTCATTTGTTTATTTTTTTTGTATATTACCCAGAATATTTCTGGTCTGCATAACTGGCCAGTTCCTTAAGTCCAGCTCACTGCCTAATCTGAGCATGACAGAGCAAGAAGCCAAGAGAAGGGAGATGTAGTAGAAAACAGAAAGGGAACTTGCTTTGACTCTTTCTCGGGGAAGATGAAGAGGAGGCCTCTGGACACAGAAGAAAGGAGCAATTTAATGTGTGTAAGAAGGGCCTGCAAAAAAATGGAAAAGGGACAAAAGAAGAGGTATTTCAAATTGGTGAAAAAAGAGAAATAAGAATACTAAAGAGTAGGAGGAAATGTATGAAAACTTCAATGAAAATCAGCAAGATCATTATTCCATCTGTGAAGTAAGCAAATAGAGGCTAACCCAGTTCAGAGCAAGCACTCTGGCTTATGGTTGATTGGCAAATGGTAAAGTCAGGGTTCGCTGAAAGAGAAGGAAGACAATCACAGAGGGATTAGCATCTCAAAAAGAAGCCTAGAGGAAAGGGAAAAGCAAAGTCTGAAAGAGCAGGAAGCTTAGAGAAGGCTAATGCAAGGAAAAAATTTTTAAAAACCCATTAAAAAAGCAGAAAGAACATATAAATGAAATGCAATTAGATGGACATGGGCAGGAGTCTAAAGATGAGTAAGAAAAAAATAATATTTTAAGATTAATGAATATTAAAACATGAAGATAAGAAAGTCTTGGAAAGAAAGAAAAAAATAGTCACAATTAATATACCTAAGAAATTTAAAAACAGATATTTGATTGTATAACCAGGTTTAGAGGCACTGCCCTTGTGAAAGAAAAAATCTTTGGTAGCTACAAAAGAAGGACATAAACATTAGTTTCCTGGGGTAGAGAAGAGGGACCAAAACAGGTTGCTGGCTGACATTGAGGTCATTTTCTGTCTGCTGATAAAAGAGATAAGGGTATATTTGAATGGTGCCATACTTGCATAATAGAGGAAGCTGATCAAGACAATTGACATTACAAATAATTTTCAACCAAAAAATTTCAAAAGGCAACGGTTTTGTCGGATTTTAATCTGAAATGTCAGTTTTTGGTGTGCCTATGGCCGAAGAATGACCAGACACACCAAAGTAAGACAAGCACAAAATGAGATTTATTGAGGAAGAAAGATAGAATTATAGGGCAAGAGCAAGATATAGGTTTACAGAGCATGATACATATGCCACAGATGATGACCAGGCCCATTGCCCCAGCAAAGGGAGAACAAAAGGAAGGGCACAAGAAAAAGTGTTTGGTTATGGTCTGTGTCTTGGTTTATAGTGCCTGGATTGGGACCTCCCTAGTGGCTCAGAAGTCACCAGGGAACCACTTTGATTGGACAGTTGGGATTTGCATTGCTACTCATGTGGGTTGCTCTAAGTCAATTTCCGGACTCTATGGTACCTACGTTGCTTGGCCTGTGCCTGGGCTAGAGTCCTCTGCATTCTTTTGCAGCTGGCACACTGGGCTATGATTGGCTGATTTGTAGGGTATTCCCTCCTCCCCCAGGTATGGAGAGGATGAGGGTGGGGCAATTGCACCAAGGCAAAGAGCCCACTTTTGTCCCTAAGAGACCGGGAATCTCTCAGTATCTAACAGTTTGTTGATATCTTAAAACTAATGCCAACTCCTGGTGAAAGGTAAAGCAAAAGAAAGTGGAAAGACCCTTGAGTCTTAAATATTAAAAAGTCAAATTAAAGAAAACCAGTTTAAAAAATTTAGAGCTTTTATTTATCTTATTGAAACTCCTTCGAGGTGGAGAAAACACGACAGGCAAGGATATTAGTTGAAGCTATGTGTAAATGAGTATGTGCTTATTTCTGCAGACAAAAATAACCTATCCGAGATTAACTAGGTCACTTACCAGTTACCAACCTAGTTAAGAAAACCTGTAAAGGCTGTTACTGCATTCTGACCTTTATAGGAAAAAAATCTTTAATGTAATACTCAGGTGGTATAGACTGATGCCAAAAATCAATCTATAATAATTGACTTAACCTTGCAGCAACGTAAACCTAGCAAAATATATATATATATATTCAGTAGATATGTAATAAGAATCTGTTATATGCTAGATTCTACCACTGAAAATATAGAACAAATTGAGGAAATGAAGAAAAGTTAAATCCATGTTATTGGATTGTGTTTCCCTGAGCATAATTGTTATACGAAGCATTATAAATGATTTCCAGAGAGGTTCTGATGTTAAAACTCTTCCTTCAGTGTGAATCAAACATTTTTCTCTGCCGTTACATCTGGTTCTCTATTTGTCCTTTGGTAATTGAAGTTGAGCTATTGTTCCCTTTAAAATGGTTTTGCAGTTTATTTTTTTAATTTACCTACAGCAAAATTTATTCTATGTGGTGCATAGTTCAATGAGTTGTTACAAATACATAGAACCATTTGTCTGCCATCACAATCTTGGTATAAAATAGTTTCCTCATTAAAAAAAAAAAAAAATTCCCTCCAGCTGCCATTTGTAGTCTAAACCCCAGCCTAACACCTGGAATCCACTGATCTGTTCTCTGTCCCTATGTTAGTGCCCTTTTTCAGAATGTCACATAAATAGAATCACACAGCCTATATATAGCCTTTTGGGTCTGGCATTTTTCATTTACCAAAATGAATTTGAAGTATGTCTACATTTTTGAGATTATCAGTAGTTTGTGTTTTTATAGCTGAATAGTAGTCCATTGTGTGGGCATACCAGTTTGGGGCTATTATGAATAAAGCTAATATAAATATTCACATGCAGATTTTTTAATGAACATATTTATTTCTTTACAAGAAACACACTCTAAGTATATAATTAGGTCAAAAGTAAAAAAAAAAAATTATACCATGGAAACACAAATAAAACAAATCTGGGACAGGCATAATCATTTTAGACAAACCAGATGGCAAAACAAGATTATCAGGGAAAAGAGGCAGCACAACATAATGAAAAAGAGTCAGTTCTCCAAGAAGACAATATCAAATATGAACTTAAAAATAGAAATTCAAAATGTAGAAGGCAAAAACGAGCAGGTGTGAAAGGAGAAGTAGGAAAACCCACAATTATTGTTAGATAATTCTCCTCTTAGTTATTGGTAGAACAAGTGTAGTGTGTTTAATGTTGTCCCCCCAAATTCATGTCTATCCAGAACCTCAGAATGTTACTGTATTTGGAAAAGGGATTTTTGCAGAGGTAATTATAATTCATGCCTTGAGATCAAATCATCTTGCATCTAGAGTAAGTTCTACATACAATGACTGACGTCCTTATAAAAAGACGAGAGGATGCTGAGAGACACGTACAGTACACAATGCCGTGTGAAGACGGAGAGACCAGAGTGACGGCAAGGAACACTGTGGATTGCTGACAACCACCAGAAAGAGAGAGAGGGTGCGATTTCTCCCTCAAAGCATCCAGAAAAAAAAAAAAAAAATTCTTCTAAGACCTGGGTCTCCTGAACTGCTAGAGAACCCATTTTTTGTTATTTTAAGCTACCTAGCTCATAATACTTTGATATGGCAGCTCTAAAAACCAATACAAAAAATAAGCAGAAAATTAGTGAAACATATAAAACATAATTATAAAATATAGATGACCTGAACATTAACCAACTTGACCTCATTGACATTTATAGAACATTCCCTCCAACAACAGTAAAATACATCCTTCTGATGGACACAGTAACCATTCACTAAGAAAGACCAAATTCTGGTCATAAAACAAACCTTAAAAAATTTTAGTGAATAAAAAGCATACAAAGTATGCTCTTTGCCCAAAATGGTTTAATCTAGAATTCAATACCAGAAAGATATTTGGAAATTCCCTATAATTTGAAATTGACAGACTTCTACATAAGGCATGGATCAAGAAAGAAGCCTGAAAGTATAGTTTAAAATATTTTTAACTAAATGGGACAGCCACACTGAAAATTTGGAAGTTACTTATAAGGTCGCACATACACTTACCACATGTAAACCTTTATGCAAAAGCTTATAGCAGCTTTATTCAAAACCTGGAGTAGTCAAAATGTCTTGAAGAGCTGAATAGTTAAAAAAAAAAAAAAACAAAAAACTGTAATGCACTTAATGCAATTGAAAACTACTGAGCAATAAAAAGGAATAAGCTCTTGACTCACTACAACACTGATAAATCTTAGATGCATTTTGTTAACTTAAAAAAGCCAGACCAAAAAGACCACGTGTGGTATGTCTCTATTTATATGACATTCTGTACAGAAGACTGACCAGATATATGGAGGTTTCTCCACACACAGCAAGCAAGGAATCAATTCTGCAGCGATTACCAGCTGGGTATCTGATAATACAATTCAATTCTAGCACCATCTACCTGGGGACAGCATCAGATCCCACAGGTTGAGGGTTCAGCTCCCAAGACTGCTCCCCCCACCCCCGTCCCACCCCCTCCTTCAGACACCAATCAGAAGTCCAGGGCTCCAGAACTTCTGACCAACCAGCTTCAAGCTGACATTCCCACAACCCCCTCTTTGGATTTGGTTAATTTGCTAGAGCTGCTCTCAGAACTCAGGGAACGCTTACGTTTACCAGTCTATTATAAAGAATAAAGATAAAAGATGCTCAGGGCGAGGGATTCGCGAAGGGGTGTGGAGCTTCCGGGCCCCCCACAGGCACACCACCCCCAGGAAACTCTAGGTGTTCAGCTATCCAGAAGATCCCGGAGTCCTGTACTTTTGGGCCTTTTATGGAGACTTCATTGGATAGACATGACTGACACCCAGGTAGAAATGTGACTGGACAAAGAGGGTATGATTTAGTGCTAACAGGCTGGGTGGGAAATGCAGCCAGGCCTGTCTGTTCAGATTCTCCCTGGCTTCTCTGTGCAGCATTCCTTCCTCCAGGGTGTGGGGCAGGACCGTTTCTGCATTGAGGGTCTTATGACCCACAGTCAAACAAGGTAGGTCAGAGAATTTCTTTCTGGCCAGCTCCGAGACAGAAAGGTGGGAGAATATTACAATATATTTTTAGTTTCTGAGGCTTATTTCTGGGGCCTAAGGCCCCTCAACATTACAACAAAAGACTGTAACAAGGACTGTGGGAGTTATGTACTTCAGACCATGGACAAAAATACATACGTGTATATATCCATGTATATATGTGTGTACATATCCATACCTGTGTGTGTTTATATATATCGCTCATAATGTCACACCCCCTTAAACAACCCCTCTGAAGCAATTTAGATTCTCTTTTATACTCTTTAATATTCTTAAATCTATAGACTTCATGCTATAATATAGGGAATTCAGAAAGACAAACAGGTGTCTTTTTTCCTTTTTTTTTTAATTTGAATACTTAAAAATTTGCGTGTAGGTTATTTTGATAAATTAAATATCTTAAATGTAGCAGAATTGTGGTTTTCAAACTTAATTTCAAAGAGCTCTGAATTCTGCTGAACTAACTCAGGGTCAATACTAGCCGGAAACAAGAATTCATCAGTGCATCATAGGTACTGAAAATAAGCAATTTTTCCCTTTGACTTCCTAATCCTGTCTTTATTCACACTTTTGATTATAGTGTGGCTGCCTATTTACATCTATTTACAGAAACAAGCTGAAGAGATTGTGGTAATTTAATCATTTTATGCTATATTGCTTTTTTTTTCCCTGCAAATTGATAAATTGGTTTTCTCAGAAGTGCATGAGAAATACATGAGAATCAGTCTAAAGTTCAGATTATAACTGAAAATAAACTAGCAGATATCAACACTTGATCTGGGAAAAATGGAAATATGCTGGTGACATACAGAGATACAGAAATAAAAGAGTTTGTATTCTTAGCTAGTGTAATAAGCTTCCATATGATACTGATACTTCTCCATATAATATTTTAAAATTAATTATATATTTCTATATAGAAATTAAAAATTTTTAATTTTTAATTATTTAATAACTTGATTATTAATTATATTTTAATAAAAATATATAATTTATATGTGCATATATATGTTTATATATTTATATATATTTAAATTTTTTTAAATCACCCATATGTAAAGTACCATAATGGAAGCTGTACGAGGAACATAGGTTAAGTACAACATCCTTGTCTTCTCAGTAATTAACATTTTCATGCTAAACATGTAGTAAAAATGGTGAAAACTTGCAACCTCCTTAAGAAAAGTAAATTTCCTTAATATATCATCTGAAAGGAATTTAGCAATTCATTTATTCACTCAGTAAATATTTCTTGGCACTTACAATGAGCCAGACCCAATTCTAGATGCTAAGATTAAGTCTGTCACTACCTATTCAAGTTCAGTACAAGAAAGGTTGTGACCCAGAAAATAGAGAGTCCATTGAAAGTGCCAGAGTGAGTTTTGTGGAGGAAATGATAACTAAATTGAGACTTAAAGGAAGAGCAAAAGCTAAACAGGTGGATGAGAGGAAAGCAGTTGTGATTTGGGCTGAGTGCTTATACCCCACCTTAGGAAATCAGATGTGGGAATATAAGATAAAAGAGACTATAAGAGAAAATATATAATAACTGAGATCTAGAACCTAGGACAGTGATGTAACAGTAAAACTTCTGGAACAAACACTAAGTCAGGGCGTGGTGACTGGGAATAGCTGAGCCCCTTGGCAAGACACCAGCAGCTTAAAATGCGTCCCTGAAGCTTATATCAAGAACAGTATATCCAGAAACTTTGCAAGAATAAAAATCAACATTTTTGAATAGGATTTATTTCCTCAAAGAATGTACTATCTCAGGACACATTTATTTATCCAGCCACATTTAAGGTGCATAGTAAATAATTTCAACTATTGTGGAGAATTAGTAATAAAGCTAGGAGAGGAATAGTTATAAAAATCTGGATATGAGCAGAAGCAAAAGTTGTGTGGGAGAAAAATGGAATGCTTTTTAAAATTACTATTTAAAAAAAAACTGACAAAGAAATAATCAAATTTTAGATTTCTGTTCTGCATCTGAAATTGATGGGAAAGTTCAAATTCATTACCAAGGAAAGAGATCAGAACAGGGAAAGGGAGGAAGAGCAAAACAAGAGCAGATGAATGCAAGCTTTGGTGGCGGTCTGAGGAGGGTGCCATACTAAGGAGGAGGCTTGGAATCTTCTGGAGGGAGTACTTGGAAAGCATGAAATGAGAAAAATGAAGCAGGTTAAAGAATAGATGTATTTCAGGCTGGTGGAGGAGAAAAGTACACTGTGTTTTAGGGTACATTGATAAATATTTGGGGAAGGAGTGAAAATGCTGAATGAAAGGTAAGAAAAATTTTTAAAAAACGGAAAAACATAGCATCAGAACACAGTGATGTTTTCACTGCTTCTAGTTTCTGACATAGTATGTATTTATATGTAAAAACATTGATTGAAAACTGGTCAATCTATCCAACCATGTGGGAAAAATTGGTTTTCTCTTGGTAACAAAATTTACTCTTTTAAAACTAGTTTAGAGAGGAAATACAAAACCTTTTCAATAAAAATGTTGTGAGGATAAATGAGATGTCACCCCAGCAATTTTTTAATAAAAATCTGTGAGGATAAATGAGATAATATACTGAGAATATTATGAGCATCTTATATGAAAAACACTATATAAATTCATTGTATTCTTGTTATTATTATTATAAGGTTCCCATAACCCATTAGTTATTGAAGCCTTAATGTGCATACTATTGAAAAAGAGATTTATAGAAGGTGAACACAAAGTTTCTTATACAATAATTTAAATACTTTATACATGCATATTTACTAATAAGTAATCTGATTTACAAAACATTGAATTACATATATATTCTTCATTTACAGGTATTACTAAATTGAGACAAATAAACTTAATATTGGAAGAAATGAGTAATGGAGTGTAATAATTGTAATCATATGTAAATCCATCAATCTACCACTTATTAATGATCTAAATACTCCATTACTAATTTTAAGTATAATATCCTTTAATTATTTATCAGAAGTGAAGCATGCTTTATTGGCTTAATGTTCATGTATTATACAAAATGTATACTACAAATTCAAAATGACGTGCCTAAAAGCTGTTATTAAGTATTCATACTCCTCCAATGTGAAAGCATGTTAGCATAACAAAGATAAATAAAGAGAGAACAGGTAGAGATTAGATTTTACTAAGTCATTTGCACCTTTTGTGAATGTAGACATAAAATGAAGTGTGTGGTCAATACATCCCATTTTCAATGTTATTTAAAGTTGAGACCAAAATTATTATTCTGTTCAACAATACCACACACACACACACAAAATAATGTAAGAAACAAATTGCATAAAGGTATTATGGAATGTGTTTTTCATTTCATGCTGCTATTATTTACTGCATTTAAATTAAGTTCATCTAATTTGACTTCTCTTATTTTTTTAATGTAGAATTATAAACAGCATGAAATTTTTCATTAGTGATGAATATTATCTTTATTTTTATAACTGGACCACCTTTCTGGCAGTAATCTCTAACTGCAATTTAGTTCTTGATTTGTAAATTGTCCTTGCCCATACTAATGAAATGATTTACTAAAGGGTTAAAAAAAGCAATGCCAGTTTTATAAATGTGGTTTCAGCTTCTCATTGAAAGTAAATTGGCTCCTTTTTGAGACCGTAGCACAATTGTAATACTTTGACAAATAACGCCTCTGTGACCCAGCAGTTTTAAGCAAAGCTTTTAGGGTTGCCTTGACTCTAAATCCAGGTATTAATAGTACTTTACTCTGAAGTCCAGTGGTTACTAACACTGCCTTGTATGCCAAATTTAGTGGTGCAGTGTGTTAGGTACAAACAAAGCGTCCATCTCCTCTCTTTTTCCAAAATAATGTATAACATTGCAGATATCCCAAACTTATGAGATGTGACAGTGTGAGAAATCTTATATGACGTGTATTTAGAAAAACCACACACACAGCCTAGCAGGGTTGGGTGTGGGCTCGGGAACATGACTGCTGGCATGTGGAACCTAGCCACGAGGCCCTATGCAAGCTGCTTAACCTCTCTGAATGCTGATTTCCTGATTCTCAGTGTGGGTAACTGTAGGGGTGATGTGAGCAACAGTAGGTAATTTCCAGGACTCCAGCTTTTTTCTGCACTCCTGGAGCCGGCTCTGTCATATCTTCTTAGAGACACCAGGCACCGCTGAACAGTGCTCCCTCCTAAGAAGTCTGATTATTTCACGGGCCTTTGTCTTAGCTTCTGAGTTACTCACACCACCCAGAGGCAAGAAGGAAGTGAGCTGGAACCTAGTGAGCAAGGGGGACAGGGGTAGTAGATACAGCAGTGAAGGGCCCTCATCCATGTTCGTAATTAGGCTCCAGATTTGCCTCTTTAAGGAATCTGTTTAGACAATTCTCCTATTCCTCGTTAACTTTATATATAATTATAATATATAATTCTTGTTATGGTAGCTGATTCTCAGTTACTATGAATTTTGTTTTTAAACATGGATAAATATTATTCTTAAATGAAGAATCTGGTTTCTTTAATAGGATTGCAAATCCTCTAAGGACAAAATCTCTATACTTTTTTTCTCCTGTTGTCCCCAAGTACAGGGTAGTGTATTGCACAGAATGTAGAAAAGTCAAGAGTTTCTTACATGACGTTATGTAACTTTTACCCTCAACCACAAAAAAGGAGATATATTTTTCCCACTCACTCCCTTCTTGCTTGTGTTCTTTTCAGGACTCTATACCAATGTATAGTTTCCCTAAGAGAATTGTGCCTGTGCATTCTGAAGCCGATCCATACCTGATTCCCTTCAACTGTTTATATTTCCTCGGGAAAATATAATTTGTACTGATACTTTATCAGCTTATTTTAGCTTGCAAAAGAGCTATTCTGAAGAGCAAAACTTCAGAATATTTTATTTGACACTGACATTTTATAGAAAGAAGCATTTTTTTAAATTAAATATTATTCACCACATTGTTTATCTAAGGCATGTTACAGAAATATTTCCATTATAACACCCAGTAAAAGATGGATTTCAATGGGGTTTCATATAGATTATTTGAAATCTTGTCCACATACTCAGATGTCAATTTATGCAGCTATATTTAAATGAAAATATGTAGTGGGAGCATGGCTTGGTATCAACCAGAGTTGTTGTTCTACAGCTGTTACAAACCCCCAGCTGTTTGCACTTTCCAGTTCCTTTTTATCCAGGGAAAGAGAATGAGCTGCTCTTGGGTCTCAGAGAGAGCATCTCTATTTTACATTTCATTATGCAGGCTATTTTTTAGCCAAGGAGTTAAATGCTAGCTGCCTGACTTTGCTGCACTGAAACTGGCCAAGATAATTATTGGTATTCTGCAGCTGTTCCGAAGAGAATTTTTGCAGGCAGAGTATGAAGAGCTGTAGATTTCTGTTATTTTGTCAACAATCCATGATAAAATAAGATCACGTGCATAAGAATTTCAAACATAAGAAATGGAGCCATAGAATTTTGTTTCCCAGAAGAACTGAAATTTCAAAAGAAAGAGGCACAAAACAAAGTTCATGATTCATCGAGCATACCATAAAACTTTGAGCTATTTTGCTGTTAATCTAAAATTACAAAGGAGACGTATCGCATCCTTATCTTTCCTTTATCTCAATTAATTGAACCTCCCAATTTACCTGAAATATGACACGTTAATTTCCCAGATAACATTTTCTCATTGCAATCAGGATATTTTTTAAATAAACATTTCTTGAAACTAAAATTTAAAAAAAAATATGAATAATTTTTGAAATTTTAAAAACTTTCTCAGCTTTCAGACATATGTAAAAATGTTCTATTCAATCAATTATCATGATGAAGATTGAAGAGTCATGGGATCTAAGGGTAGAAAATAGTTTGGAGCCAGATTTTGAAGGTCTTCAAATGCAAGAGGAGACACTTGGACTTTATTCTTTCATCCACAGTGAAGAGTAGCAGGGGAAATAGAGGCAAAATGTTAGGAAAAATTTAATGCTGAAAATATGCAAGAGGATTAGAGAAACTGGAAGGAAATACTCAAGACTACATCCATATTAAAAAATAAATGTAGTAATTAAAAGTTCTAAATATCTTGCTTTAGAATAGTTCTCCTGTCTTGTCTTCCATGACACTGAGATAATTTTCTGATTCCAAACCTACCCTTGTGTTTTCTTCACTGTGTGACTCTTTCTTTTCCCTTCCATGTGCAAGTTCCCTATCAATCAAGTGCTTTCCTCTCCTCCCTCCCCTCCCTCCTTTTTCTGTGTCCTCCCTTCCCTGGCTCTTCCCTTCCTTTATCTTTCCTTCCTGTTGCTTCACCACCTCTCTCCCCCCATCCCTTGCCCCTCCCCCTCTCTCTTCCTTTCTCTTTCATTCTTCTCCCTCTCTCTCAGTATATCTATAGCCATATTTATAACTCCATAAATACTATGCATTTCCTTCAGAAATGTCTACTGGTCACATGTCTTCAAGTATCATCTCTATGTGAATTAAGGTTCAACATACAGTTCCTAACTCTGTAGAAATGCACTTTTTTTTTGGCCTACCAAATTATAAATTGCAATTTCCTAAATCTAAGTGTAGTGCAATAGTAAATAATAAACTTTATTAAAAAGGTAAAATCTGTCATGGAAATCTATCTTACTTACTGTGTAATCTTGGGGAAGTTAATAGACCTCTCTGAATCTTAGGTGTCTCATCTATAAACTGAGAAAAATGATGATGCCTATTTCCCAGGGTCTCTTATAAGAATTAAATTAGATCATTAGTATAAAGTGTATAGCCCTGTCTTTTATATGAAGTAAACTCTTGATCAGTTTTGCACTTTAATTGCTCTTTAATGCCATTTGACCTTATATTAATAATTCTGCAGATCAAATGGAAAACAGACTACATTCTTAGGTCTCTATTCTTTGGCTTGTCCTCAATGATAGGTATTAATCACAAATTGTACAAATACTATCACTTCCTAATTAGAAATATTATAGAATGAGAATGCAACCTAATATTGGGTCGGGCATCTACATGATTTGAGCCTAATACTAGGCTTCCTCAGTAAAAGGGAGAAAAGAATTACTAACATTAAAGGCTTATTTTGAGTGTCAAAAGAAATGGTATATCTGAAAACATATACATTTAATTCTGACAAATTACAAGGCATTGCTTAGACCAATAACATATAGAGAGATTAACACACAATACATTGCGACTTACGGAAATTGCTCCTGATCAAAACATTCTCGAGTTTAAAGTTTATTCCTGGGTATGAACTTTGAAAGGGATATACACCAAAGATATTTTTTTCTATATTTTTTTCAGAGTTGAGAGACTTGTATTTAAAATGTTTTTAATTTTTCATTAAAATTATTAATTAATTTTACCAAGTTCTTACATGTAATAAAAAATTACAAGCTTTAATTCAATGCCAAATACATGGGAATAAATCATAAAAATCTTATGTATAACATGATTATGGTTAAGAACTTTGCTTTGTCTTATAATAATCTCTTTGAATGTTTGAGCTATACTGTTTATTAGAGGTCAATTAGCTCAACCTACTCACTTTACTGTCAAAGAAAAACCAAATTGGAGAATAAAAAAGTGTGAGCACTTGGCCAGAACCACTTAAGCATTTAGCATCAACACTCAAATGGACTTAAGGTCTTAACCTGAATTTGGGGTGCTTTTTGTAATAATACTCCATGATTATATTCATATCTTTTAAATAACTGAGTGATTTCTTTTAAAGTTCACCCAATGATCATGAAACCTAATGGCTAAAAATATTCTTGAGAAATGCCAATATGTTAGCTATTTAAATAATTCTACAGGAGCATCTAATTGCTTTCATCGTGTAGGTTTTGGTTGGGCCACATTCACAGTATCCCAACACAGCCTTAGTTTGGATAGTTTCAGTTTATATATGCTCTGACCTGATTTAAATAATGTTATGAAAATGATATAATCATGTCTTCTGTTTATGTAATGCAAATATTAAACCACTTTTATAGTCAGTCCTTTAAAAACAATAATTTTGTTATCCAGGAAATGTAACCTATCATACCTTAAAGAACTTACTATTTTTAATACTGAGGCAGTACTTAAGTCAATTTGTGCAGTTACATTTACATATTCAATCTCTAAAATATGGGAACTCTGAAATATGAGATGTTGGTATTTTAAGAGATAATTATTGAAACCATCTATCTTATGAATTTAATTATATCACTTAGATAAGAGCTTTGCTTTTTAGTATAGAAAGCATTTCATTTGGATGAAATCTAAAAAAAATCTAAGGAAAATGACTTCAAAACATTCCATTTTTTTTTATTTCTCTTTTAGAGTTACTAAGTGTAATAGCATCCATTAATGAGGTGGGTCTATTACTGTACTCTTTTACAGTAATCACTGTGATAGATTTTGTCTGCTGTATTCTGTAATCACAATATACCTCATCTAATTGAATTCATCAAGGACTGAAGTGTTATCTAGTGAAGTATAGTTTTTTTCCTTCAAATGTAAGCATTAAATTATATCTGCTTGTAAAATTTAGTATTGAAATTTGTTTTCCCTTCTTTGTCACAATGCTCAAAACATTCAGAAAACTAAAATATATACATTTTAGAATTATTTTCTAAGGCATCAAACGTTACATCTGGTTTTCACACAATGATAACTCAAGAGTTATTATAGTACAAAGCTTTGTTCATTCCTATGCAAATTGACTATTGGTTCTGTTATTTCTTTGTTAATATTTTAATCTGGGCTTATAAATTTAATATTATTTTACAGAGCAAAATATTTGCTTTAGTTTATCTCATCTCATCTTCATGTTGCTGCTTCAAATGTTAAAAGTTTTAAGAAATCAACTTACCAAATGTTAGGGTTGTGAGTAAATTAAGAATTAATAAATTCTCAGTAATGGCTGAGAAGACTCTACACTTACTAAAGACCTAAACAATATTAATTTAATGTTAGGAATTCCTGTATTCTCCTTCAGAATTCTCTTAATTTAAAAAAAAAATGCTCCAGAGTTATGGCAGGTTGGGACAGTTTTCTAAATAAAAGCCTCCCCAACCACTTCCTCTGTGTTGGCAATAGCCATGGTTCAGTTTGATGAATTGCCATCAACAGATCCATGCTCACAGGAAAGCCTTCTGCTTCCAAGGGTCGGATCATTTCTGGTCAAGGTCACATGCACATGTGATCCAAACCTAGCCAATGGGGAATCAGGGAACATTGGCTGGAGGGCACCTGGGAAAGGTTTTCTCATTGATAAAACAGGTACATATGGAAGGAAACTACATAGGCATTGTAGTTTCTGCATACAAATGACTAGAAGTACATTAACCACTCTGTAATCATGAGGAAACAGATTCCCAATGTGCTGAAAATGGCAGGACTGAGCTGAAGTTTGTTTACTTGTATCTATAGCAGGAAACATTCTCTCCAATACAAAGGTCAAGATTGTGTCTGAGACAGTTGAAATTGCTACATAAGGGGCTTGTTGACAAACCATATAAAGCTGGAGTTGGTATTAATATTCAAGGGTAAAAAGAGAGGACATGTCCTTCAAATACAGCCCTTCATTCCCCACATGTCCTTTTTCTCTTCTATCTCCTGGCTACATTTCTAAGAATTGAGTAATGAGAAACAATATATGCAACATGCAACAGACTCATGGACTGAAATGCTGGCGTGGAACGTCCTTATCCTTTAATTTTGTGACTCCTTTAGGAATGCTGTGTCATTAGTATTTAAATCACTTCATAAATATTTCACTTTAAATACCATTGTAATGTCTTGTGTATGCCTTAATTTGTGTCTAACATAATGGTTTTGTATAGTGAGACAATTTCATCAGGGCACTTATACGATTAAAAAGAGATTTAATGGAGCTCTTTATCTTTACTTTGAGTTGACCAGGGAACAAAAAGCAAAAGCCCATTTCATTCCTGCAAAAATAGCTTCTTCTATCTAGATACTTGATATTTTTAAAGAAAAATCAACATATACATGTCTCACAATACACACTCAGAAAAGTGGCAGCTACTGTAGCTTAAACAGGATAAGGAGAAAGAGGAAAACGGAGGGGAGTACGGGGAAAAAAAATCCCTCAAAACTCTGAAATAACCTTGTAGGGGGAGAGGGAGGGAAGGGTTGGAAAAAAAAAGAGAGGCTACAAACGAAGGTAAAAATGTGGGAAATTTTAGACTTTTTTTAAAGCTTAATTTTCTTTGACCTTCTTTCTGTTCTTCCATGAGTGTGCCATTCTCGGGTATTCAAGAATTTGAAGTCCACATGGATACATTCTATAGGAAAACTTCTCAAGGATAACTTCTTTACCATTTATGCACATGGTAGAAAATTTGAGTTTGTTTTTTGCACCTCTGTTAAAGGTGTGTCTGATAAAGACTCAAGAGGCATATTTCTTTCCCAGAATATTCCATTCCTTATGTATTAGTTTGTTCTTATTTTAGTTGAAAGTCCTCCTGAGCTTACCAAAGAGAGGGGTTATAGCTTGTACTTTGCATCTTTTATAGTAACAATTGCTGATTCATTGAAAATTTCCTTTTAAAAATCTGTCTCATGGTAACAGAATAAAATCATCTCTTCTTGTTTGCCTTCAGTCATCATAAATCATATTCTTAATCACAGTATAAAGGTTTGGAGATATTTTTAAATTCTATTCAAATCTAAGAGAAGAAAATTTGGAGAAAATATGACATCAAATTATAGACAAAAACAAAGCTAAAATTTTAACTTACAGAAATGTTTCAATAAAATTAAAATCTTTAAGGTTGCATGCTATTACTTAAATATTTACTCTTTTGTTTAACTTCTCTACTTTGTAATTTTGATCCTGGAAACAAACAGACATTATAGAGAATTGAGTTATTGTTTTCAGGAAAAAGTAAAATGTTTTCTTGTAAAGAAAGTTATGTAGTGCAGCAACATTGAAGAGAATTATGGATAACTCTAAATTCAAAGGGAAATTAGTGCCAGTAATATGATATTTAAATCAATATTTCCTTGATATCCAAAGACCAGGAATAGTTTCTCATTCTTAAGTGTTGTCTATTTTTTCCTATATAGCTGACAAAGAGATAGGAAAATGAAAGAAAATTGGACATAGAGAAAAAAATTTGAAGGTCTAAAGAATGTTTGGAAAGAGCTCCAGAAGGATAAAATAGAATTAGGGGAGACAATATTAAAAAAATAATAATGACTGAGGATATTTCAGAGTTGATGCAACATGTAATCTCATAGTATAAAAGATTATGAAGTCCTGAAAAGTATTTTAAATCTTTTTGTAGAAATATATGAATAAAAGGCAGAAAAATAGAAGACTTTAAAAACCAAACCAAAACAAAAAAAAAAGTTATCTTACACATAATCAGACTGAGTCAATTTTCAACAGATTTTTTAAAAGCAACAGTGGATCTTAGAAGGTAGTGGAACAAAATCAGGTCATATCTTAGATGTGTAAACTTCAACAAAATCAATACAGCCATGTGCACATGCAGGTATAGACAGATCACAGCTTATTAAGTACCTGAGAACATACTCTAGTGTTCAAATGCTTTGTATTATGAGCTGAGTTGACTCACTCTAACACTTCTTTCAATACTAGAATTAAGTAATGAAAGTTGTTGCTTCTTTCATAGAATACCCACTTAACGTTTGGGCAGACACCTTATGGATTTTGCAGTTCAAGGCATGTGTCTATGTGTCTTCTCGCCTCTATGCTGCAAGTTGTCACCACTTTCTCGGTTGACCTGGGATCAATTACAGCAAGGAGCTGGATGAGTGATCACATCTATACTGTTCTTCAATGTCAATGTAAAGCTATGGCAAGTAGCAAAATAATGGCTGTGTCACATTTGGAGACTGTTGAATATAATTCAAGAAAGAAATCAGGTAGCTATGAGCTTCATTCAAATTGAAACATTCTCAGAAACACAAATACAGTGAAATAGTGGACTATACCACATCCTATTGAGTATGTTTAAATTAAATTTGCATATGATACAAACTAGTCTGACATTTTCAAATTGCTGACAGTAGAAAAAATAGTATGATTCTATGCAATGAAACCATGACTTTACAACAGTCGATGAAGTAAAATTGCTTTAGAGAAAGACTAAGGGAATTTACTTCCAATAGAATAAAGCTGAAAAACAGCAATAAAGTATTTGGGAAAAAAATGTTGTTTCTAAAAGGAAAATTTGGGAATAAGCACTAATAAGCAAACAAATTCACACAGTGAGGAAGCCATAACAATAATGATTGATTTGATGAATATACAATGGGTGGAATTGTAATGCTGAAAAATGCAGGATGTACCACAGGAGTTGCTAATCAGAATTAAAGGTGTCTAAGACACACAATTGTTTTCAACCAAAATAATGGTAATATTAGCTTTTTACAGCTAAATATACTAACAATATAAAGGTAATCACTGAGAAATAGAAATATAATACCAGATGTTTAAAACAAAAATAGGAAGAAAGAGGGAGTTCTAACCACTAATCAATTCCAGGGAAGGCCAGAAAGAAGACAAAGGAGTAAGAAAACAGCAGTACTAAGGAAAGCATGAAAAATGGATGGCAGCCACAAATCAAAATATACCCATAATGATGTCAAATCACTAGTTAAAAAGAAAATGGTAAGTTTGGATTTTTTTCCCCAAATCCAGCTATATGCCACTTACAAGAACACAAAATAATTGAAGATTAAAAGTTGGAGAATAGACTTAATGTTGGTGTCTTAACACAGAAAATAGAAGAACTTTAAATAAAAAATAATTAATAGGGCTAATGACGGTCACTATAAAATTCTAATAAAAACTTCACCAGGAAGATAATATAATTTTTAAATTGAAATACATTTAATTGCGTGTCTATTTGACAAAATTACAAGAAGAAGCTGATAAATTCATATCACGGTAGGAAATGTTATAGTTGAACTATTTTGTAGGTATCGAGAATATAGCAAAGCTTTAAGGGGTAGAAAATTCTGTAAGGCTTGAAGCAGTGTAGGACACAATACAAGCTATATCCCTACCCTGAGAGGCTTTTGAGGAATCCACTTGACATTTCTGAGTTTCAGGTGTCTCGATTGTAAAATGATTTACCTATATCACACTTTTTCTGAGCTCAAACATTTTGAGACAAATGATACTATATATGTTTATACTTTTAAAACTGTACTCACAATTTCTGTTTCCAGAAAGAGGGAGTAGATATATTTTTCCCTGTTTCTTCAGTTAAGTTCAATTAAAAATCCTGGTCATTATATTTGAAACATTATAGTATTTAGGAAAATTCTGAAAGTGGAGAGAACAAGGCAGACTAGCCAGGGACCTCAGGATCCAATAAATGATTTTTATGGAGAATTCTTGGAGCTTTCATTTTGTCTCATATCCCAGACTGTGCAGAGAAGCTGGCAATCCAGAAATGCCCTTACAGACAATAAGGGCTCCAACTAAAGTCTGCTCTCTCTAGCCAGTTGACAAGAAAAGGGCAGCATAACTATGCAGAAAAATTTCAATCAGTACGGCTCATTTCTAGCCATAAAGCATAGGGAAAAAACTTAGCCTCAACACCTGCACCCTCTCCCACACCAGCAAGGGCCCAGTGGGGAACCTGGACTTCCACACTTGCCAGGTTGTTATGATGTGACCCAAATAATACCAATCCACCATCAAAGTAGTATCAGAGTAGGCAAGGGGAGAATGGGGATTTTCGTCTCTGCCAGGGGCAACTAGGAACCATTTTCCACAGTGGCAGTAGAGAGTACATAGAGGGCTGGACTTCAGCTCCCTACCTGGCAGAAACAGAGTGCCTCTCACCTATGCCAAGTGGGCAGTATCAGAGATGTCTGGAAAGATTACTAGGCACTAGCTAGAGATACCAATGCAAGCCTTGACCCTGTAGTATCAGAGACAGGATTTCTAGTAGGGAGGATCCGCAGAGGCCTAGGAGAAAACCTGCATATCCACCCCTACTCAGCAGTAGCGAGGAGGCCCTTCCCACCGTGGGCATCAACGGCCTCTTCATTCTCGTATCTCATTCCCTCACTTTGAAGAGCAGAGCCTGATGACTGTAACGTGTCATAATTAAAAGACCTTTTCCTCAGCCTGCAATCCTTGTTTCTTAGAACAGTCTCTTCCAATCACTTCAATGTTACTAAAATTTCCAAAATTCAGTCCAAAATTTCTTTCTCAGACATAATGCTCAAATACTGTTTATTTCATTGCTTTCTTGATCCAATGCCCCTTTCTCAAGATCATACCATGGTAGGTCTCGATTACCTTGTTCAATGAGAAGTGTCACCAGTCCTGTGCTATTCAAAGACTTTTAAAATTTTATTTTCAACAGGTGCAATCTGATTTTCTAACTCTTAAAGGTCATGACTTTATGGAAGCTTTATAATCCCTTTTCCTTTCTACTTATAAATCACTCTATTTCTTCCCGAGCTCATCTCTTTCTTGTCACATTTTGCCAAAAATAGTATATACTAGCCAACCCATACAACTATGAGATTGTTTTCTAACTTCTAACCTCATAGCTACCAGCAGGGTGGCATGTAGTTAGTCCTTCATGCTACCAAAGTTGATGATTTTATCAAAAATTTGGCAGACACATAGCATAGATCTTTACATGTTTTAATGTAAAGTTCCTTATCACCCACAACCTAAACACTAAGACAATGGCACATAAGGATTTTCTGTCCTTTTCTAGATACAAATTGCTATTTTATTCAGGGCCCACTAAGCTATTCTACAGGAACAAAGAAATCTCAATGACTCAGTTCAATATAATGAAGGATTGTTTCCTGCTAAACTAAATGCAGATGTTCTTGTTTATATAGGCCTTCTGGATGGTTTTTCTCTATGTAGTTACTCAGAGACACAGACATTTCCATAGCGTTTCTACTTCCACTTAGAGTCTTGGGGTCCCACCTGGATTCTTGGGATCTAACTGAATAATGAGCAGAAGTGGGAGGACATTTTCATGGGCCATTTCCGAGGCTGGGCCAGAAATTGGCATACATCAATTCCAATGTCCCGGGCTCATCACACGGTCCCACAGGGATGTAAGAGGCCCAGTGAATGTAGTTTACACGTGTTCTCACAAACAAGAGGACATCTGCATACTGGTCAGCAGAAGCAGGCTTCCCTAATGTGGAGCCTGGAGCATTTGGTTACTAGAGGGGCCGTGCACTTAAAACAATTAAAACACAAGAACTGATAAAATATTTTGAGGACCAAATAGCAATCTGCATCCCAAGTGTAAGCTTCAATTTATTAAGAAGTCTTAAGACAAAAGTCAATTAGAATCATGATCAATGAAAAATGTCTTAAAAGTCAGCAATTTATTTAAAAGTTTGTATACTACAATCTACTACATAATATGTCAATGTTATTTTAATATGAAAACTCTTTTGCAACTAAATAACTTTTTGCAAAATCGATACCCCCCAAATATAAAATGCTTCAATCTCTATTCATCAGATATGTATTGAGAACCTACTCAATGGAAGCATAAAGTGGGGGAATGAAAGACAGAAATGACCAGGACGGCATGGCTTCTCCCCATGAGTAGGGTGTAACTGATCTGGTATTGCTGCAGCCACATCCCCAAATGCCCTGTAAGGTAAATGTACCCCCATTGGAGAAATTGCCTTACACACTCTTGAGAGGGATGGAGGTTTAATTATTTAAAGGAATGAAAACTAATGAGTTATTCAGACAGGATCAAATTTCAGCTTTTGTAGAATCTTTTCAAGTAGTGTATCCTGTATTTTACCTCCCCATCAATGTTGATGTTAGAAACAAGGAAATTCAATGATATTATGCAGTGTCAGAAGTGAGAAGAGATATAGATAGATAATATCAAACACCGGGAGTGTTCAAAATATTAGAAAGAAATCAAGTTTTTTTTCTTTGTTTCATGTTAGGTTCATACAGGAACCGAACATTTTTGATCCTTGTATTCAAGGTTTCTTTCCTTAGATGATAGAATAAGTATAAATTTAATTAAAAGTATATTTAAAAGCCTTTAATAAGCCATTAAATAATAAACATAAATTATTTCTCCCAAATGTGGTATACAAGATAGTATGCTCTCCTTAAAACATAAAAAGATCTATTTAACAATATATGGGAAACTATAGCATTTGACATTATATTAATTAAGAATAAATAGGCTTACTTGAGGTACATTTGCTCCAGTTAATATCCCAGAAGGGAGTCAGTCAATCACATCTAGAATAACCCTTTTAGGGTTAGTGGCAGACACTGAAAGCTGTTGTCCACTGAATTTAAAGCTGGTACTTTCGGGGGAAATGTACACTATATCTAGACCGTTAAAGAGAGAAAATGCAATGCCTATGACTATAATTGTCTTTTATTTTCATCAGAGACATTTTGGCAACCTTATCATGTGCCCCAAAGGTCAAAAGGAAAATCTGTAATTATTTAAAATTTATTTGCCTTTATAAGATTACTATTAGGATTTTGCACCCATAGGACATACCTCGAAATAATACTTTATTATAAGAGATGTACCTTAAATATTGGTTGTTTATACTGTATCAAAAGAGGTCATGCTCCTTGTAATTATTTTTTAAAGCTACATGTGGAGAAAATGAAAACAAAAACTGCATATTTTATTCTAAAGATTATTGTCCTGATCTATCAGATAGTGTTGGTTTTTACGCACCATTTTCTGTGTTCAGCGACGTGGGACCGTTAGCTTGACTTACATTTCAAAAGTAGGAATCTTTTCTCTTTTAGCTCAACGCCAGTTGTGTGCTGACTGCCTGCTGCTTCCCAACTACATATCTAGAATTTTGTAGTTTAATTGCCACTTGCACAGTGGTATTGTACATAAACACAGCAGCTGCTACTGTATGTTGGAAGTGGCTCAGAAAAATCTATGGACACAGTTCAGCTTTGACTAAAAAGCCAAAAAATTTTAGACCCAGCTGCATTATTCTAACAGCTTGGCAATATAACACCTTAACAAAAAGAATTCAACTCATTGGAAATCTTCTTACAATATGTTTGAGACTACACCAGAGAAAATTGCACAGGGCCATGTGGTCTAGTGGTAAAACTTTCCAAAAATGAAGATTTTTTTTTCCCTTTTTCCTACACACTGAGGTCCTTAGATTTTGTTTGTTAGCATTCTGTATTGCTAGAGATAGCCACTAGAGATAAGAAAGCTAATATGAAACTTGGATATCTTCCTGTTACCAGGTAGAGATTATGTTTTTTTTGGTTAAACCAATTAAAAATGTGAAACCAAAGGGGAAATGCACAGAGACCTTGACAGAAGACCTTTGTTGCAGCAGCTTGCAGAGTTTAATGAACACTCTGTTTATGTGGAAGAGGTAGACTGATGTCACATTCAAAATGTGGTCATGAAAAAAAAAAAAACTCAGTTTGTACTTAGGTGTCTCTACATAAAAATTTTTTTTGAAGGGAAAAAATCAGAAATCCATTTTTATTTTTCACATACAAACAAAATTCAGGGTGTGGCTATAAAAGAAGAAATTAAGACCACCTCATTTGTTTCACTGCCTTGATATTTGTCCCTTCATTATGCTGAGTTTTCTATATTTCCATATTTGGAAGTCCAGGTAGCATTCCCTGAAGAATGAAGCTTCCCATTGAAATTAGAAGCTAGGCATTATAGGTCCAGTATGAAATATTATTGTTATCTTGATGTGATTTTTCAATCTTCCTGATGAATTTTAGAATCTTCGAGATTGTCTAGCAAGAGCTGAAGCACAAGTCACTTAGAAACATGACATTATTTTTAAATAATGTTAAGCTTTCTATTGAAGTACAGTAAAACACTGTCAATAGTTCTGTCAATGTTGGTGTTTTAGGTACCTAAATGAGTGAATGTTAAGGTCTTATGGAGTAAGGGACCCCTTTGGAGTACAATAGATCCAAATCTAGTGGCTCATCTCTAGTACTTGAAGAAATAATTAGAGCTATTTATTTTCTCTCTTGGTGTTATGAATATTAAGAGACAGCTCTGATAGACCTATTTCACAGAGTCACATGAAGAAATTTCTCTTGATATAAATATTCTACAATAGCAATCTATCTATAAAAAGTGTTTTCAAAGCTTTTATTAAATCAATAGTAGTATCTCTTATTTTTTACCTAATTAACTCAAATGACTATAGCAGAAAAATAATAAGAAATTGGCTAAATAAGTCAATTCATAAATTTGAAAGCAATAGAAATAGATTTAATTTAATTAGTAAATCATGACCTAATACATTTTTTATATAGATCATACTGAATATAATCCCATTTTGAGGGGGGAGAATTACTGCAAATACTTCAATAGTGTTTATTGTCAGTAGAGAACCACTTAACCTACAAGCACTTAGTTTTTGTGTTTTTTTAATTTATCTTTTTCTCTTTTACTGCAGTTAATTGGAGTTAATAAAATTTAAATTTTATAAATTATTTTCCATACAAATTTTTAGTACCCCCAATTGGCAATGTTAATAACCTATAAACTCAAAGTTTTTAATAATTAAATTTATGTAAAAAGAATATGTTTAGTGCATTGATACTGAGGCAAAGTGACAAAAAGAGAAAACATGGAGCTATGTGAACACACAGTATAGTGGACATATCTCAAAATTGATGACAACGTAGATAACTTCTACAACAAAAAGTACTTAAGAAAACTAACAGAGAATTCACGATAGTGAAGATATGGAGTCAGTCTAAGTGCCCATCAACTGATGAGTGGATAAAGAAAAAATGTGGTGTGTATATATACACACCGTGGAGTACTATTCAGCAATAAGAAGGAATGAAATAATGGCTTTTGCAGCAACTTGGATGGAACCAGAGGCCATTATCCTAAGTGACTAACTCAGGAACAGAAAAATAAATGGCCCATGTTCTCACTTATAAGTGGGAGCTAAACTGTGGCTACACAAGGGCACACAGAGTGGTATAACAGACATTGAAGGCTCAAAAAGAAGGAGGATGGAAAGGGGTCAGGGATGAAAAATTACCTGTGGGTACGATGTACACCAAAAGCCCAGACTTCATCACTATATAATGTATGCATGTAATGAAATTCAACTGGTACCCTCTGAATTTATTAAAATAGGAACAAGCAAACAGAAATAAAACAAAACAAAAAACTAATAGAAAAAAATTATACAACTATCCTCCAACCAAGTCTGTACATTCTATGGATTAGTGCCTGACAATAAGGGAGAGGCACATTGAATAACAGAATCCATCATTACTAGCTAATAGAGTTAATCCTCTATTTAAAAAGGTTGTTTACATTATCATGACTATAATTTATAAAATCTTTCTATAAACCAGTCAGCTTTTATGCTAGTATGAAAACAACCAAGAAACAACAGTTCTCTGTGCAGTAGTATGCATTTATTTCTTGCTTATGTCACATGAAGGCTGAAATTCAGTTATGGCTTCAATTTCTCTGTCTGGCTTGTCTGACTTGGCTAGACTTAGCTTCATATATCTTGTCGTTCTAGAATTCAGGGTGAAGGACTGGCTTTTATTTGGAACATTTTGTTCTTATGGTAGAGAGAAATGAAGAGGCCCCAGGAAACCACATGA
>CM052440.1:143875436-143886145 GCA_028533085.1 Varecia variegata
GACATGGGCAATATATCTATGCAGAACTTTTGTACCCCCATAATAAGCTGAAATAAAAAATTAAAAAAAAAAAAAAAAAAAAAAGAATACCACACTTACTGTGGACTACTATCAGGGTGGGCAAAGAATAATTTTGAACAAATAATAAGATGTATTATAGTCACCAGCCAACTTGCTGCATGTAGCCAAGGTACTTATATCAACCATATCAACCGTTTAATATTGACTCATTCTATTTCATTGTAAGCAGCTTAGTTTTATAAATATTCCATCCTTCGGATTTTTTCCTCCTCTCTATTTTCTAACCCAAGAGGGTTTATAGATGCATGAGTCAGATATAGGGTTTAATGACATCACAGTAACTGGAACAATGTTGCTTTGAATTTACCAATGTTCTTTTACTGTTCTGTAGTTGGCTAGTTTGGTTTTGTAGTTGGATTCTACATGTTGATGTCCACTGAAGTGTAGCTCATGGACTTGTGAGCTCTTCTCTTGGCTCATTCAAGTCTACATTGTCCTTCTTCAGGGACTTAGCTTTCTATTAGTTTTAATGATGTGGCAGTTGCCTTTAATTTGCTGCTACATCTTGTAGTTGGGACCTAACTAGGTTGTTCTTTCTTCAGCTCCTATAGTGGAGTCACTTCTTCCTTCACTGGAGTGGTCTCATACAGATGTTCTGGCTCTTAGTGCAGTTAAATTAAGTCTCTCATCTTGGGTATCTGACAATTCTAGATATTTTCCACCCTACACAGAAGCTATAGTAGGTGTGGCACTGTGAGCTCTTTAAACCTAGTAGGTCATTGTCTTAAACCATTGTACTTTTTTATTCAAACTCCCAACCTATAATGAAATGTTCCACTCAAACTTTCAATTTGTGCTTGAATACTTTTGTCTTCTTTCTTGAATCAATAGAAAGCTGTTTTTCCCGTAATACTACTATATCCTTCACTACCTTCTCAAAGGGATATTATCATGGTGCTCAAAGTTGGAAACTTAGAAGAAATAATTAGTGTGCCCTTTGATCTCTACCATTATTAGGAATAGCTAATGCCTCATCTTTAATGGTATTCTCCATTTTTTTTGAAAAGTATTGACATCTAGTTATTCTGTATTCTTCCCTTTCCTGTTTTATAGCTTCCTTAATTCATCAAGCATATCCATTCCATCCAACCCCTTCCAGTTTAATTATCAACAATTATTAATATATATCTACAATTCTATGTTTCACCATTATTTAATATTGGTCTACCTTGAATATTTCAAAATCAGCAATTCTTCTGACCACAAATTCTTGTTTTTTCAACTTCTCTCATTTTCTCTGCCTGCTTTATTCTGTTCGTCTTCATCATAAACCCCACTTCTCTGAAACACATCAAATTTCTCACCCATTACTACTGTTAAAATTTCACTTAACTTCTTCAATCATTTTGTTCTCATGGTTACATTCTATAATAGTATATTCATACTATGGTATTTTCTTTGATCATCTTTTCTTGTAAACTTCTAGCAAACTCAATTCGATATTGCCCTGATTATTCTGTTTCTCCTCCAGACTATTTTGTATAATGTCATGAAAACAATGCTGATTACTTTAAATCTCCTCCATTGAAATTGAACTAGGATTTTGTTGCAAATTTAAATTCCATTTATTTTTCTCTTGATTCCATATTATGTTATGTACAGTAAATGTTTCAAATATTTCTCATGGTCTTCATCACCTTTAGGGATGCTTATGATTCTCACGTTAGGACTCTTCACATAATCCCACATTTCTTCTAGGCTTTGCTGTTTTCTCTTATTTCTCTGCTCTATCTTTGTGACTGACTTATTTAATTGAAAAGTGTTATCTTCAATCCCTGAGATTCTTTCTTCTGTTTGATCTACCCTGTTCTTGAGGCTTTCCACTGTGTTTTGTAATTCCTTGAATAAATTCTTCATTTCCAGAAGTTCTGTTTGATTTTTCTTTAACATTTCAATTTCTTCAGTGAATTTTTCTTCCAAGTCCTGGATTATTTTTGTGGTTTCTTTGTGTTGGTTATCCATTTTCTCTTGCATATCACTGAGTTTTCTTACAGTCCATGTTTGAAATTCTTCTTCTGTCATTTTAGTGTTCTGAGTTTGGTTGCTGTCCATTGCTAGAGAGCTGGTGTTCCCCTTTGGGGGTGTGCTTTCCATTTGATTATTCATACTTACCGAGTTCTTTCGCTGATTCCTTCCCATCTGGATCAGCTGTTGCTTCTTACCTTTAGATTTATGTTTGGATAATGACACACCCTGTTTAGTCTCTGAGCCAGTAGGTGGTGTTTTTGGGTGAGATTTGACCACACCCTTTATGATGCCTCAGTAGATACAGTAAAAGGGTGTGCAGAATGACCTCCCCTTCAGTAGGTGGTGCTTGCTAGGAGAAGCAGGCTGCAGTGTTGTTTTTGGGTCCTGTAACCAGCTCTTATTCCTCTGGAGAGGCACTCTAGTACCTCAGGTGGTGGATGGAGGCCTGGGACTTCCACATGAGTTTTTATTTTCCACCTCAGTGGGGGCAGGTGGGGGAGTGAGGCTGGGCAGAGCTGGGTTGGGTGAACCTGCCTTCAAGCTCCACAAATGCTGTTAGCAGGGGTCAAAGGTGTGTTCTCTGCTTCTGGGCAAAGCTGCCAGGGAGGGGCTGGAATGGCCCCACTCAGCTGAAAAGTCTGCATGTGGGGATGGGGCTATTGGAGACCTGCAGTCTGGAGCAGGCCTTGCTCCTTTCCACCCTCCCCTAGTCTGAAGTTTCTCCCAGGCCTCTGCCAGAGGCAGGACCTCAAGCCAGTGGAGCTCCCCTGGCTGTCACGTGGGCCAGGAGGTTCCTTGCCCAGGATTGCAGACTGGGCTGGGCGCACGGCCCTCCCATGGGAGGAGGGTTGCCCCTCAAGCACACTGGTCTGCCCCTGAAGGCACACACACCTCAGTAGGCTCATTCACTAATATCCCTTCTGTGTCCCTGGGCAATGCAATTGAGACCTGGGTGTACGGGTTCTGGTCTGCAGGCCTGTTCTCTGGACCCTGGAGATCAATCCCTGCCAGCTGGTCTCAAGTCACCCATGGGGTGCCCAAGCTGGATCCATGTCTCTCCGCCTCAGGATTTGCCCTGCTCTCCTGGAGTCCCGAGGCAAGCAGCACCTGGGAGGGCAGGCGGGTAGAGAGCTTACGGTCTGAGTACCCCTTAGTCTGCTGTAGGGCCCCCAAAAGAAAGGTCCTGTTCCTTTCAGATGCCTCAGGGTAGTGGCTAAATTGTCTCTCCAGGCAGCCTGTCGCTAGGGAATTGGAAGGGGAGAATGAAGCAATATGGCGCCTGCAGATGGGCTCAGGTCTGTGGCCCCGAGGTGCCCTGAGGGAGCTGGGAGCCTGGTGCCCTGTCCGCAAGAGGCTCATGGCTCACTGGCGGCGGCTGTCTCGGGCTGGTGTTAGCAGGTCTCTCCAACCCCTCAGGAGCCCACCCGCAGTCTGAGATGCAAAAGAGGAAAAATTTAACTGCTCCACCTTTGTCGCTGGTCTCCGCGCCTCTCAGGGGGCCTTTCTCCTTCCAGTTCTCCTCCGCAACTTCTTCCCCTGGAGTCTCCTGTAGTTTCAGGCACCCTTCCTTCCGACCCTCATCCATCTATGTTTGTTTATTTCTTTTCACTTTCTTCTAAAATCTATCTTTCTTGCAGAGACACTCTGACTGGAGGTTTTTCTCATCAGCCATCTTGCCCCTTCCTTCAAAAAATCCGTAGCTGGCCATCTGACCTCTAACTTTTTTCAGAAAATAGATAAAAGAAGTGTATGTAAATTTTCAGTTTTACCTGAAGCAAACATAGCATATCTCTCCATTACCAGTCAACCCTACTAATTTTTGTAATGTAGGTGTGATGTTATTACCTAAGGGATAATATTCTTGAGCTTCTTTAATACAAGAGACAGAATTATTTTTCAAAACCAATTGTCAAAATATATGGTCTAGCAAGATGAATTTTACTCAAATGGAAATAGCAAAAACTATTTTAATTCTGAATTGTCCCTGAAAATGCAACAATAATCATATCCCTGAAACATGGATAATTTGCACACTTCTCCAGAACACATCATTCAATTTCTGTGGTGCTATACATGCACAGAACTTGATGTGTGTGTCTAGACTAAGATTTTCCTGCCTGCTGAGCACAGCTGGAATACCATTTCAAACAATCACATCGCCATTCTCTCCAGGAAATAAAGGGAAGGTCATCTTTCTTTCATATCTTAGAAATATTTTTCTAACATGTTTTGAAACATTAAACAGCCTAATAAACAGATTATGCCAAAATCAAAGGAAATGTTTACTAAAAAACATTTTTAGAAGAAAAGGCAGGCTATAAAAATTTCCAAGGCATTCTATGAAAATATTTCCATAAAACCTTGAGTGAAGTATCTGTAGGGGTGCAGTGTTTATTGCATAGAGGATGAAATATAAACACTGTTTCTGCAATGCTAGCAATAAATTGAGAGTTATTATTTCACAAATTTTAAATTCCAAATTTTGAAGTTCAAGACCTTGCAGCTGGTATCTATTTACCTCTGTTGCCAAATATATAATATAATTCTCTGAGTTCTAATTAGATGCATTTGCAAATAATGTAAAATGTTTTTGAAGGACATGAAAGAAAAATAGCATATTTTTAAATTTAATAAATAAACTCTGAAAATATGAAGGAAGGAGAAAAACTATCATCAATAATTTCCTTTTAAAATGTCATAAGAAATCATCCTAAACAATATAATATTTTGTAATAAAAATGCTAATAGTTTCTCTACATTGTCTTATGCTGGTAAGTCAATGTAAGAGAATAACTGCCCAAATGAAATTGTTAGTAAATGCTATAATAATGTGATCTGTTTATATAATTATCCAAGTCAGTCTTTCTTTAAGAAAATGTACTAATGAATACTCATTTTTATACAGATTTTGCTTACTATTTTAATTTGTGACTGTAGGTGAAAAAATTGGGGATTAAAAGGTGAGAAAGATCCAATAAGGAGAAAAAAATTAATGTGGAGGAAATGGAAAGAGACCACGGAAGACTATGCTTGAAAAGGGAAGAGTAGATAAGATCTTGTGCAAAAATGGTTTGGCTAGTCTGTCTTAGATAACAAAGTAGGTTAATGCATGTACAGTAACAGAAAGAAAGACAAAATATGGTTTATGAGGAAAGATCCAGGCTGTTGAATAGACAGGTTAGTTGGAGACAGAGGTTGTTCTCTTTTGAATCTCCCCTATCTCTTCCCTTAGTGAATTAGAAGGAAGCCACCAACTGAGACTGAATATTGGGAAAGACATGTTGGAATATAGGGAAAAAGAAGACAATGTGCATAAAAAAGTCTTCTGAGCAAGTTGGAGAGGAGTTGACTCAGAATATGTAGTTTTAGAAGCCTATATTGAGAAGAACATATAATCTGATCTTATGATAAAAAACTGATAAGTGTTTAACCAGCATGAGTGTTTTAGTGCTTCTGAGATGCTGCCCTGCCCGCTGGTCTGTAGGGATTCAGTGTAAAGAATTTCTTTCTTTTTTTTTAAGTTTTAATTTGTAAATAATAAGCAATTTTACTTTATACCACAGTTTCTGGGAGACAGTGATATTCTGGTCCAAATTCAGCAAAGAATTTATAGATTATGCATTATAACAATTCCATATTGCAACATGACAAACCACCTCAAAACTTGGTGGTTTAAGCAAACATTCATTCATTTAGTTCAAAATTCTACGGATTGCCAAATGAGGCTGAGCTAAACTGGGCAACTCTCGCTGGTCTCTGGACAGCTATCGGTCAGCAACACACTCTGCATTGGGAGATCAGCAGGCTGTCAGGGGGATATGAGAGCTACCGAGCCATGTGATTCTCTTCACCCAGTGACTTACCCAGCTTCTCCCCATGGTAGTGCTTCGGGATCCCAAAAGCAGCAAGAGAGGAATCTGAAAAGTCTTTTCAGGCATAGGTTAGGAGTTCACACAATATCAAGTCTGCCATATTTGATAGTGGTCATTTTTCCAATCTATCACACCTCTGGTTTAATATTACATGATATTCTTTCTCTTCTGCCCATATCCAACGTGGGGAAGAGTGCTATCAGCTCTGCCTTCAAAATATATCCAGGATCCAACCATTTCCCCTCATTCCACTGCCACCACCTTGTTCTCAGCATCCAGCTCCTGTTCCTGGGATTATTGTAATGATTCCTTACTGGTCTCCTTACTATCCCTCATTTTAATCTGTTCTCAACCAAGCAGCTAATGATTAAGATCACTATGCTTTCAGCGTTAAACTCTCCAATATCTTCACCTTCACTCAGAATAATGACTTAAAGTCCTTACAAAGACTTTCATCCCAAACATGATATGTACCACCTCCCAGTGCACTCTGTCATCTCCCTTGGAATGTGTCTAGGCACTCTGTCTCCCTTGCCCTTTCTCAAATATGCCAGATAACCCCTCCACTCCCATCACTTTGTAATTACCCACCTATATAAGCAGAAATATTTAGGTCTATAATTTTTATTCTGTATTCTAAATATCCATGGCTTGTTCCTTTCAGGTCTTTTCAAATGCCACTTTTGCAGCATGTTCTTTCCTGACCATGTTATTATAAATTGCATCCCTGGATCCTGCCTCGTTTCCTCCCCTGGCCCATTTATTATGTGGTAGACAATTTTGTGGGTACTTTTCATATGCAAATTTATTAATTCACACGAGGCAGCTATGAAATGTACCATAAATGTGTCCATTATACAGATAAAGCATTTGAGGTACACAGTCAAATGACTTATCTGAGGTCAGGATTCAAATTTAAAGTCATCTGGATACATAGCCACATTTCTTAACCAGTTCTTTATTTCATCAAATTATCCTATTCTTATCCTGGTACATGCTTTAGCAATGTCACATTTTATGAGGTAGGTACTATTGCTAACATGATTTTACAGAGAAAAAAGTAGACCTGTAGACAGCATAATGTATGTTCTCAAGGTCACACTGTTTGTGGAGCCAGGACTCAAACCCCATGAATCTCATGATGAAGCCCATACTCCAGCTGTCTATGCCACACCATTTACTCTGTGATCTGATTCGACTCTCTGTCACATCTGTTCAGGATCAATTTTAGGTTCTGAAATATGCTCTAAACTTACATGCTTCATAATATTTTTTCTTATGTTCTTTTTTTCTACTTGGAATATTCCTCCTAATTACTTTGTTTTGCCTTCCATTTATGCACCATATTTCTGCACTATATCATTCCTTGAACACTTCAACTAGGTGAAGTGGACTTCCTATGTGTATATCATATTAATTTTAAAATGTTTCTCAATCGTCTGTTTCTCCCTATTCCTCACTGAAAAAATATTGAGATCCAAACCATGTGTTGATTTTCATTGCATCTCTAGGATTTTATAGTTTTTGTCACATATTAAGTGTTAAATAGATTTTTTGAAATAACAAAAATATTCATTAAAAATAGCAGTATGTGCATTAAATGCATAATTAACACCCTAATTCTGTGCAAGTGCAAGAAAAAAAGTATTAAGTAAAACAATGCTTTTCCCCATTTAACAAAAAAATTTTGTAGTTTCTTAAAATTTAATATATATATATAACAACTATAACTAACTCTTCTTGACTCAAACCTGGGAGGAGGGGCTGAGGGCTGCCTGGTTTGTCCCTCAAGGCAGGTTCCGAAGCACTCTAGTGCCATAGAGAATTATGACTGACCCCCACTGCTGTGGAGGAAAGAGCATTAGATTGTCAAGACTGAAGGAATTCTGGATTTACCATTAAGTGTATGATCTTAACCAAAGCAAGTTTATTTTCCTCACCATGCTCTTTCACCTGTAAATCAAAGTATTTCGAACTAATCACCTGTATTAGTTTAGAATTGGTATCTATTTCAGGCCTAAAATTCTTTGCATAATGAAAAATCAGGAAGTGCAACTTAATTCTCTTCCCTCCTAATATGTCTTTTTCCTCCCTGTGTATGTGTACTATATAATATAGAATATAGCACACACACATAAGTCATACACAAGCTGTGCTATTTAACACACACACACACACACACACACACAAATGGAAACAAGGAACATAAAAAATTAAGTTACAGCAGAGTCAAATGTAGTCTGAGCTGCAAGGGTAACTTCAACAGGGTTGATGTCAGCGGCCATGTGTGAGATTCTAACTCAATACATGAACAGAGACAATAGAATCCTCAAGATATCTGAAAAAAAGACACAGGAGAGATTCTAACTTAATTCAGGTACCAAATATTTTGGAGGTTTATAGTTATTTTGTGCCTCACTATTTCTACTTCTCAACTATAAGTAGAAATATCCCCAATGATTTTACAGCAGGAACACAGCCTTGCCCATCAGATTTTTGGTGTGGGATTTTGACAGCAGTGGCTGACCTTTCCTGGAAGCTCTGATAGGAATGAAAGATTTGCCCTCCCTTTTAGGCACTGAAAGTTGTGATGTGTTTGCCTAGTCTTTTCAATTTCTGAAAGGCTCTTTTTTCCTGCTTTTTTTTTTCTTTTTATACCTAAGTTTCTGGTTATTATTATCATCACTGAAGCAAGTTGGACTTCCACATCCATGATGTACCTCTCCCAATTCTGCTTAGCAGCAAGTGTGTGGAAAATTTCCCCCCAACTCAGTTTCTACAATGAAAAAAGTGAGAATAAGGTGCACAACCAGCTTCCCAAAGATCTTGGGTTCCTGGCAGGAGACCTGTCCCTGCCTTAACCAATGGAAAGCATCACAAGTGCTAGAAGGGAGAAATATCCCTGAGAGTAGTCAGAGACAAAGGGGGAAAGTAAAATTACTCTCCCCAGCCCTGGCAGCTATGCTTTGTAATTCAACTAAATGGGATGCCAAATCAGAGTGGCTGTTCAACAGCGTCACACTGTATGAGGTATGTTCCACTGGTTCCCCGGAACCCTTAGGGGCCCAAACCCCTAGCCAGGCTTCCCACATTGCTGGGTTATTTTCCTTGGGACCTCCTCCAGTTAGGGTAGGCTGTGCTCCAGTCATTTACTAGAGCCAAGGTGAACCTGGGCTTAAATATGCTGCCTACAACTAAAAAGGAAGCATCAACCTAGTGGTAAAGACTCTCTTAGCAAATAAATCCACTAAAAAACAAAACAAACCAGGCAGAGAAGACTGGAACAAATAACTAATATTTTAATACGAAGACATAGATGTACATCCACAAGAAACAATGGCAAACAGAGAACCCTGTCCTCCTCAATGGACAAAGCAAGGAACTAGTGACTGACCCTAGTAACACAGCAATATGTGAGCTTTCTGACCAAGAGTTCATAATGTCAGTTTTAAGGAATTCAGTGATCTCTAAGATAACATAAAAAAGGAATCCAGAAATTTATCAGAAAAATTTAACAGAGAGCACAAGAGCAAGGATATAGAATCAACTTAAGTGTCCATCAGCAGAGATTGGATAGTGGAATATTATTCAGCTGTTAAAACAGAATGAAATCATGTCTTTTGCAGCATCATGAATGGGACTGGAGGCCATTATCTTAAGTGAAACAACTCAGACACAGACAAATACCACATGTTCCCACTTATAAGTGGGAGCTAAATAATGTGTACATATGGAAGCAGAGTGTGGAAGAGTGGACTATGGAAACTTGGAGGGCTGGGGAGGTAGGAGAGGTATAGATGATGGGAGGTTGCTTGGTGGGTATGATATTTGTTGCTTTAGTGATATATGCACTGAAGGCCCTGGCTTCACCACAGTGCAATATATCAATGCAACAAAATTGCACTTGTACCCCATGAACATATAGAAATAAAAAATAAATGAGAAAGATTTTTAGTAGTCCATATAAAGTTACAATGTTTAGCAAATCACCCAAGAAAGTTTCTGCATCTTTGTGGATAATCAATTTATTTTGTACATTAATTTGTGACATCTTGAATAGTATGATATTACATTAATTGCATAAAGCATTAATGACAGGAATCTTTGCTGCAGCCACTTTTCCAGTTCTTCTAGTTGTTTATTCCCTCTTGTTAGTTGTTGTTATCACTAATATCTTTTACTAGTTGACTATTGCTGTTAGAAAAAAAAAATTATTTTAAAGGTTGTTCTTTATATTTGTAAATCTTAGAAAATTTTCCTATTGCTAGCATTTTTACCTATTTCTATTGCCCACCTCCCAGGGTGATGACAAAATTATCTTCAAACAATGATACTTTCATTATGTGATAATGATGCTAACACCCTCTTCAAGTTTTTTTTTTTACCTCTGCTGCAAGAATGGCTGGGAAATATCCTTCTACATATGGCTAGGTGCCATGGTCAATATGCATTAGATCAGTAAGTCAGAAAGTGAGCATAAAAAAGACATCTGCACTAGATCGTTTATAGCAGCACCATTCACAATCACAAATATGTGGAAATAACCCAAGTGCCCATCAATACATGAGTGGATTAATAAAATGTGCTATATGTATACCATGGAGTTACATTCAGCCACAAAAAACAATGGTGATCTAGCACCTCTTGTATTATCCTGGGTAGAACTGGAGCCCACTCTACTAAGTGAAGTATCATAAGAATGGAAAAACAAGCACCACATGTACTCACCATCAAATTGCTATTAACTGAGCAACCCTATGTGCACATACAGTAATAACATTCATTGGG
>CM052440.1:143886245-143916424 GCA_028533085.1 Varecia variegata
AGGGAAAGGGAAAGGGAAAGGGAAAGGGAAAGGGAAAGGGAAAGGGAAAGGGAAAGGGAAAGGGAAAGGGAAAGGGAGCATAGGCATTTGATAACAACAGAAAGCTTTGCTGCAGCATCTTTCTCCAATAGAAAGAATATTGTCTTTCATTTTTAAAAACACTTCTTTTATCACCTAGTGAATAATAAGGCACATAGATATTTCTTTTAAAAATTCTTTCTGAAAGATTCATATCTTGAATGAAGAATGGGTTCCCAAAGTTCATGCTATGTTATGAATCCAGTGCCAAATTGAAGGAAGAAGCTAGGTTTAATTTGTTTGTTCAAAAATGTTAGATTCAGTGTTTTGTTGGGTCATAATAGACTTGCTAAAAATTAGCACTTTTGATTTCATGATCATTACTCAAAACTTATTTTTTATCAATCAAACTATAGTGTTTTTTAAGCATGTAATACTATTCGATATGGAAATTAATTGAATATAATAATCTACCAGAACATATATTCTAAAGGAGGGTCTCCATGAATTCATATTTGTGGATTCTGTACTGAAGAGTAAAATAATGCAAAATTGTAACATTTATGTTATTGGAATAATAAAAAAACAAATGAAGAAAAATTTATGACTGCAGAGTAACTTTGCCTATCTCTCTTTCAGTAAATGTTAGCAAGTAACAATGGTATGTTTTGTATAACATTTATGTGAGCCTGCAGGCAATAGCAATATTAAGACAATTCTTAAATTAATTTAAAAGATGCATTCCATAAAAAAAAGTTAGGTGTTTTTTATATGACCTAGAAGGTAGAAAAACTACAGCAGAATTGGGAAAAGAAAACATTAATAGCAGAATACGGATATTATTTCAAGGATAATATTGGAATGGTTATTTCAAAAGGCATCTTCCTGTTAAGAGCTGAACTCAGTTCTTCTACTTCTCTAAGATCACTTTGAAGTGGAAATGATAAGAATTTTTAATGTTTTGCCCAAACAGGAATGTATACAGAAATAAGAGCTATGCTTGGAAAGAGATAAGAGGCATTGCAAATACAGCTGGGTTGAGCACGTTTAACATGCATGGTCTCAACAAAGTAATGACAAGATAGACAGGCCGGGGATTTCAAGTGGAGGTACAGAGGTAGTTAGAGATACTTCCTTTATGTGTTATCTTGTAATAGTGGGTACATAAATATTTATTCTGTAAGTAGGGATATTGTGGCAAATCTGGATCAAACCTGGTATGTATATTTAGTTCTAGGAATGTCTCCAAAGATTTTTCTGCTTGATATTTTTTCCTCTGTTAACTGACGTACAAATTATTTTAATATTATACAGCCTTGGTTATATAGTATATTACAATATCTGTGTATGAATAGAGATGAAACTGTTGAAAGCTACTTTCAGATTTTATGTTAACTGTAGGGCTGTAAATAAAGGAAGTAAAGGATACAATGTATTTAGGTATGCTCAGGAGAACTGCATAGATACAGCAGATAGAGTTAAGGTGTTGAGAGTATTATCCTGAACTCATCCTAAACGCTGAACTCTGGACAAGCTTGATCTATTTATTTTTTTCTTAACTTTTGTTTACCAGAAAGCTTGTACAGGGGACTTCCTACAATATTGATGCTTGTTATCTTTCTTTTATTGTTATCTGGAGAGAGCACTTTAAAAAAGGTAAATGGAAGAGCCACTGTGTATCAATGAGGAGAACTGATAGCTCAGCATTGGACAGCTGAGACCAACAGGGTGCTTCTGCTGAATACAGATTCTTTGATTTTCTTCTTTTTCAGAAAGATACTACTCCATTTATGCCGTCAGACCCTTTTTTCCAGACCATGTAGATGCATGCTGGGTGTGAGGAAAAATCACACGCTATTATGTGTGCTGGTGATTATGTGTTCCTTATTCAGCCAAGGGTTTTAGAAGACAAATAATTTACCTTTTAGGTAGATTAAAAAACTAACTAAATGCACATACTACATATAGGTAAAACTATTTTAAATAAGTTAACAAAAATAAATTATTTAATCTACATTAACTTTCTGTCCATGTGGAAGCTTTTGCTTTCCATATATATGCAAATATTTATTAATTGACCATTTCTTCCAAAATGTAAACAATCTTTTAAAAAATTTTTACTGAGAAAACTAAGTGATTTTTTTAAACAACTACCATCTAACATCTTTAAAATTATCAAATCTTAACTTGATTTTAACTGTTTAAAGAGGCTCATTGAAATTAAGATGAGTTTATAAACTGAAGCTTAGTTAATTGGTAAAGACATAGCATTCTACAGGATTTAAAAAAAAAAACCCTACATTTTCCATCTTCCAACAACATAAGCTTAAACATGAATAAATAAATGTCCACAATAAACTCATATAAGTTAAATATTAGAAAAATATGGTATGTCTATTATATAACTCTAATTCAATGCTTTATTGTTTCTAAACCACTGGGCCAATTCTAATTGGAATATAGGGCACCTGATCAAAAGATAATATTTTAAAATTCCAACTATAAGTACTTTGCTTACCTGTAAAATTTTTTGAAATAATTATATTTAAAACAGTTTGGATATAAATGAGATATCAATTTATAATTTTTACCAATCATCAGATGGAAGTCTTAAAAGTATAAAATTAAAAATGTTGGATTGACTTATGACATAGACACTTAATTAAGGGAATGTAAAGCAAAGGTGTCAATAAAGATTACAGATCAAGATATCCATGCAATTATTGCGTATGCTGCTGGTTTTTGTTGTTGCTGCTGCTATTGTTTTTGATGCTATTTTAAATAACACAGACAACTGTTTTTAATATATTTACCAAGTATTGTGACAAATAGTCTTCTTTGCCATGAACTTGCCAACCTCAACTTTGGTTTATACTACCACCTAAATTTAGAAATGACTATTTATTTTTCTCTATATGGCAAAGCCATATTAGGGTGAAGTTTTGAAAATGGTATAAACCATCATGGCATCTTTATTTAGGTGACAACTTCTAGGTTCACTTCTTTTATAATTAGGAAGTGTTATTGAGTTAAGCATCACAAAGTATTTAGGATGGCATGATAAAATGTTAGGTAGTTATTACATTGGCATAACAGGAATTCTCACAAATCACTGATTTGCAATTATAAATAAGAAAGCTTTGATATAAATGATAATTACAGATAGACCTTTGGAATCATAACTAGAGCCTATGATTACTATATTCATATTTACACTGCATATTCATTATCTATTTAGTAAAATTGGTAGTTAGAAATAGATACTATTCTCCTCATCAATGGAACATATAATTCAGTACTCTCTCTACCTAGTAGATCATAATCTAAATGAAATGAATATTTCCTATTTTATAACAGTATACATTATCATTTATTATAAATGAGCATGAAAATAATTATTTCTAATTCTTCAAATCCTTAGCAATTCTATATGTTTTATCTGGACATTGACACTTCTTAAGTTGTACACTAAGTATTTAAAGAATTGTGTTGAATGTTGTTCATTTGAATACAGTATGGTGAGTTATTACTACAAAAAAGATTTTGAGGAGGTGGAAAATATAGTGTTCTTTCAAGTGTCAGACTTGCAGGAAACTTTTTTATTGTTTATTCTGAAGAAGTGACAATTTATCCCAATTGTCATTTTCTATCCATAAGGAGGAAGGCAATTTGATTAACATGCATATGGCTGAATGGTTACAAGAACAAACTGAGTCACATTTTCCTTAGATAGTTTTGTAAATTTTATACCATGAGGTCAGTAGGATCGTAGCTTCTCAAGGATATGATCTTGGCAGAATTAAGGCAACTGCTCATATCCTTAAAAATTCAAGGAACTCTGGATATACTTTGAAAATATTTAGATACTCTACTCATTTTTCTGCAATGTAACTCGGGTATTTTTCTGTATTTTCAATGTTAGCTCTTCTCAAACTTCAATGTGAAAACAAATCACCTGACGATCTTATTAAAATTCAGACCTGACACAGTAGGTCTGAGTTGGAACCCAAGACTGCATTTCTAGCAAACTCTCAAGTAAAGATAATTCAATTGTTTCCTTGAAACATATTTTGGGTAGGTAATGTTGAGGCTTCTGGTTTCTTAAAAGACACAAATTCTATGATATTCACAGGGAAATAGGTAGAATTCAACATGGCACATTTATACTTGATCATAATCTTCATTATCAGAGGGTTGTTTTACAGTTTTATATTCTATTTTCATAAAACAAAGGTTTATGTTTAATATTCTCTTTGATTCATAAGAGAAAGTATGAGTCAGATTAGATCCTAAGAGCATAGATATTGTGGCCAATTTTTCTCTGTCTCAGTCACTTACCATTGGTTTGACATACAATGGGTTCTTATTAAGAATCCATGGTTCATTGGCAGAGTACAACGTAAAAGAAAACTACTTGAACTTAATGCAAACTTTAAAAAGAATAAAAACTAAGCGTAAATTTCCCTCTGAGTAATTTTGGAAAACCGGAATTCTGTGTCTGGAATCTTACAGGATTTGTTAAACGCCCTTAGTCATTCAGATTTCTACAACTTCATGTAACTTAGCATCAAAATATATAAAGCATCTGTGTTGGGAATGATGGCGGAAATTGTGGTAGTGATTGTGCATGTGCATGTGTGTGTGTAATCAAGAAAGACAGGGAGGTAAAGATATATTTGAGGAAAAAGGGAGGAAAAAGAAGAAAATCATCAGAATAAGATGAAATTTTGAACTCTTCCCTTAAGCATCTAATGTCAGGAATTAATATTTACCCCATCGTGTTTTCTAAGACCACGGACTTGCACCTTTGCAGCCTGCATATTCTAATTGGGTCAAGAAAGCCTCCTGATTTGCATTGCCTTTGTCTTTGCCCTAAATGACATGGACCATCTATATAATATTAAAACATTTCTCCTTCACTGGAAGGGAGGGCCAAAGAGATAACTTTGGTTGTATCTACATGAGTTTTGTTAAATTCATGTTCTTAGTGTCTATTACAGTTTTTTCAAAAAGATTTCTATCAGCATTGTTGTTGAAACACAAGAAAACCTTTTAAAATTATTACAAGTATTTTAAGTATGATTCTTTTAATTTTTCCCATATCATACTCCAGATTCACAATGACATAAAGCAAGACATACTACTACACATTTTGTTAATCCTTAGAAAAGAATGATTCATGCCTGCAGTTCATTATTTCACTTGGCAAATACCAGCAGAAGAGAAATCATCTAGACTAGCTTGATTTACAGTGACATAAGGTTATTGGTTGAAAGGTATCTGGACTGGTTGCACCTCCAAAATGATCTGAACCTGAGGCGGTGTTTGTTGGATTGATGCCCAGACTGTTTCTATCTGGTAAACAAAATTTTATGTGAAGGTGTTTTCTATTTCTTTTCCACTTTAGATTAGTCATTTATAGAAAATACTCTGTTGTAATACTGGGATTTTTTTCCCCCATGAACAATTCTTTTATATAAATGTATTCTTAAGATCTAGTTTAGTCCTCTCTTACTCAAGCCCAACAGGAATGAAGAAGGGGGTCCTGAGATCTTGCTCCCCTGATAACAGATCCCATCCCGGCCCTCCATGCTGCTCTTAGGAAAGGAGGGTTGTCACATCATTCTCCTTGCTATTGGAAATGTGACCCTTTCCTCACAATGCACCTGAATACTCAAAGCTTCAGCAAAATAATTGCAGGAAACCAGGACTAATCACGCCATGCCTTTCTGTATATCAGACACAACAAAATGTCCCAAATGTCTTTTTCTCAAATCTCAACTTCTCATGTCTTATAGATCTCATTCCCACATAGCACTACATAAACCCATGTTTGACTTCTCTCCAAATGTGAAAACTTTCCACTGCCCTATCTGGAAGTAATGTCTCATCAATAGTAAACCTCTTTTTCAAAAGCAAGTTTTTATTCCTTCCATTTTTGCCCTAACTGAAAGCAGGCACTTCTCAAAGGATGTTGCCTCTAAACTGTTAGTATCTCAAGTCGTGGCAATTTCTCTCCAGTTCTTTTCTAATCACTTAGTACAGAGATGAATAGGTGTATTCTTTGCTGTTTATTATAATTTATCGACCGTTGCTCTGTCTTTCCCCTAAAATACTCCAGATTTCAAGCCTGTGTCACCAGATGATACTACTCACTGTCCTTTTGTGGAACAGAATCCATAGATTCTCATACAATGTCTTAATACACTTTTACTATATTAACTCTGCAGTATTTATTTTGTTCACTCCTTTCTTTAAAGTTCAGAATTTCCAGTGACTGAAAATATCATTAAAGAGAGGAAAAATGCCTTGTTTCTAACCAGAAAACTTAAATACCTCTTTCATGTCAATAAGAAAAAGATGAATAAATAGAAACAGAAAAAATCTAAATGATTAAGAAAAAATATAAGCATCAGCTCTAACTTCATTAGTAATCAAGTGAATACAAACAGCAACAAAGATTACACACCTACCAATTAGACAAAAATTAATATGTTTGATAATACCAAGCGATGGGGAAGATGTAGATACCCTGCTGGTGGCACTACATTGTGAAGGCATTTCTGTTTTGTATTTTTTAATAAAATTGAATGTACGTGGCGGGTGCCATTCACAAGTGGCATCTTGGTGGGTGTGAGCCTCTCGCCTGCCCCCATTCAGATAACTACTGTGTCCCAGTGCAAAGGTTTAAAGTTTCTTGGGAATCTTCTATCTGCCCTGGGTTGAGGCGGCAGGTTGTGAGGAAACCCCAGCCCCAAATTGCCCAGATGCCTTCCCGGGCTGGGGTGTGGAATGTCAGTTTGGCAGCTGGCAGGAATGCACATGCCACATTACAGGGTAACGTCCCCATATCCCTGTGAGGGTCTGCACCCTAACACTCTTCGTGCCTGGAGCATTCTTTCTTCAGCCTCTTGCCTGAAGGGAGCCTTTCTTCCTTCTCCCAACCTTCTGGAGTCTGACCTGCAATTTTTCTCTTCTGGCCTGCTTGAGGCATCTTCAGGATGAGCCACAAAATACAAATTGTTCAGTGTTGCCGATTCCGCGTACAAGTTAAATGCCGTCATATTGCCACTTAAAACCGGCATTATACAATATAAAGATGAACAGTAAAATTCATTCTAATAATTTAAAATATAAATTTCTCTTCACTTAAAACATTAAGGAACAAACAAAAAAACCCACCATAAGTCAAAAGAGAGGCTGCAAAAGGAAAGATTTATTTGTGCTTTTAATGGCACTGTTTTCTTGTTTTGTCTTTTTTCTGTTTATACAAGGAAAATTTTACTTTGCTCTGGGTCCTGAAAATTATGTAGCTGGCCCTTATGGTGTAAGTCCTGAAATTAAGATTCAATATTATGTGTTGTTTTGGCATCTATTAAAACTAGGAGGCCTCAAATGAAGGGTTAAGGACAAGTTCTCCTCACCATTCTAGTCCCATAGACAAGGTCCCCCTAGCCGAATAACCCTCTCTATTTTGGGGAACTGGAAAATGTTCCTGTCAATACTTATCCCTGAGTGGCAGGGTTTAGTTCTCTACCAGTCTGTGTAATTATTCAAACAAGCCAAACACAACCTCCTGCAGGAACCAGGGGGCACCCCACCATCTTGGCACTACCAAGTCTGCCTTCCACCATGTCTTCTTATTCACTTTGTTCCCTACGTGGAATGAGGGTCTCTGTGTGGCTATGCATAGCATGCGTTGTCCTCCTCTCCCAGGCAGTGAGTATATGTGACTAATGAAGTGCTGTTAATTTCCTTCCTTCAGTGTTGAGGATCATGTCTTCAGCTATCCTCATGATCTTAGAGCAGGAATTCCTCTCTCACCAATGGCTGAAGAGCAACCAAATGGAATAGCCTTGGCTTTAGTATATTATAGGAAGCATCTTTTAGCTTAGGTTCTAGCCACTGACTGTGTTAGTTATCTATTGCTATGTAACAAATTAGCCCCAAATTCAGTGGTTCAAAACAACAAGCATTTGTTAATTCCCAGTTTCTGGGAGTCAAGAATCAGAAATGTGAATTATGGGTCTACCCTTGGTTCCAGGTTTTTTAAAAGTTTGCAGTCAAGCTGCTTCCCCGGGCTGTGGACTCACATGACGGCTTGAGCTGGGGGAAGGATTCACTTCCAAATTCTCTCCAACAGTAACTGGCAGCCTCAGTCCCATGTCATGTCTCTGTCTTTCCACCTGGCTGTCTCTTGACAGGGCAGGTGGCTTCTCACAGGGTGAGAAATCCAAGAGAGAACAAGAGAAAGAGAGAGAGAACCCAAGATGGAAGGCAGAGTCTTTTACAGTCTAACTCAGAAGTGGCATCCCACCGTTTTGTACAGTATTACACTTGTTAGAAGCAAGTCACTGAACGCAGCTCACATTCAGGAGGTAAGAACTGTACGAGAATATGACTATTAGGAGGTGAGGATAATTGGGGCCATCTCAGCGTCTGCTTAGCACAGACAGCCCCTTGGTTTCCAATGATCCACGTTCCTCTCACAGGCAAAATATACTATCTTCCTCCCAAGGTCCATGTATTAATTTCCTAGAGCTGCGGTCACAAAATACCACAAATGAATGGCTTAAAACAACAGAAATCTGTTCTCCCATAGCTCTGGAGCCTATATGTCTGAAATCCAGGTATTGGCAGGGCCATGTTCCCCTCCGTGTTCCCAGAGGAAGACCCTTCCTTGCCTCTTTCATCTTTTGAGGGCTGCAGCATCCCTTGGTTTAGAGCAGCATAACTCTAATCTGCCTCTCTCTCTTCACATGGCTGTCTTCCCTTTTTGTGTCTCTGCATCTGTATCTCTTCTCCTCTTATAACAACACCAATCATATTGGATTCAGGGCCCTGCCTTCTCCCGTATGACCTTACCTTAACTAATTACACCTGCAATCACCTTCTTTCCAAATAGGGTCACATTGCGAGCTTCTGGAGTTTAGGACTTCGACATAATCTCTTTAGGGGACACATTTAATTTATATCAGTACCCAAATGTTTCATCACATTATAATGATGCTGTGTCAATGACATATATAAACATATTCCCCAAATGTATCTTTTATTCAAGTCACAAAAAGTATATAGCCTTTTGCCTTGTGAAAAATACAGTTTTCTTACTTTTTTAAAAGTTTTCTTGTTTATGTTATAAAATAAACACATTTTACTAAGTTAAACAAGAAAAATAAGGAGACATATGATAAATTTATAACTGATATACAAAACAATAATGCAACTTTGAGCAAAAACTAAAACATTCCAGCAGAGTTCTTGAAACTTACATGCAGATACATCCCACATCGATATCTGGGAATCCATAATAGAAGGTAGAAATATTGAACATGTACCTATTCATTGCTTGTTGAAAGAGAGTGAATACCGATTCAAACAAGCAAATTCATGCTTGGATTTTTTTTTTTTAATTTTGCAAATATAAATAAGCATTTACATACGCAGATCTGGTAAGCCAACTTTGGTTAAGCTAAAAGTATGTTCTCATTCAAGTAACAGAAAATCCAACTTGCAATGCCTTAAAACACAAGTATTATTTTTCCTCACATAACACGAAGTCTAGAAGTAAATGTAGCCTGTATCAATTCAACAGATCAAAGATGCCAGCCTTTTCTCTCACTGTATTCTCTCAAAGTGTGATGGCTTTATTCACCATGCTTGTTACTTTTTGTTCACAAGACAACTGATTCTGCTCTTTAAAAAACCATTTATTTTCAAGACAGGACAAAGAAAAGAGGGCAATGCCATCTATGCCTGCCCCATTTATGAAAAAGGAAAAAACAAAAAAAGAAAACACTTTCTACAAAACAAAACTCCCACTAAAAAGATCTATGTATTTCTCAAAGTCACATGATCACTACACTCCTGAATGCTGAAGGGACAAGTGGCCATAATCAAGAGTAGGGCTTGGTACTTAAGGTGTATTGATTTTACTACCTGTTTTCTTTAATATCTAAGACAAATTTATTTCAGTGCAAAATACAGTGAAATATAAAACAACAAAAAGGAGCTTTAATTCAAGGAAATAACTTTTTGACATACTTAGCAATTTGTACTAATATGCAAATATCACTAGTGGTTAAGCTTGAATAATAGAGAAGTCAAAATTATTTCTAGTCCTGATATCTTATATAAAACCAAAATTTTTCTGTAAGAAATATCTAGGTAATTTCAAAATGCAGAACTCTGTGCTAGCTTTATGGTTAAAATATTTCCAAGCCCTACTCATCTCCAACATATCTGTTGCAACCAAATCTGTCTGTATGTCATCCTGTTTTTGTGAAGAGTATTTCTCATATTTAGGCTGGTTTATACTGGCTCCTTTTAATTATGCTCCAAATTTTTACATGTCTTCAATCACTTTCAATCTAATATTTGATTTCAGACAGACAAAGCTACACCACTTTAAAATCATCATGAGAATAGTTGTCTAATTTATAATGCCTCAATTTTAATCATAGCATCTAAAAGGGATGTAGAGGAAGTTTGTTAACAAAATGGCAATCATCATTATAAGCCAAGCATAAACAGTTATGAATTCTGGAAGACAGTTCAAATGTCTCTTTATTTTTCTGATTTAATTGCATTTGGGTGCATATAGAATTGGCATCTAATGGTCATTGAAATGGAACCATTTGCCTCTCTGTATCTCTCTATATTATCCCACCTGCATCATTCTCTTTCAAGCGTTATACATTTTTGCTTTCCAAATTTTCCCATTTATTTCTATCCATACTAATACCTGATTCTGGCTTCATGCATGTAGGGTAGCTATAGATTCTTACAGTTGATGCTCATTTTAGATTATTCAGAAAAAAAAGAGAACACACTGTGGGATAAATATTTGAAAATCATGTATCTAACAGACTAATGGACTTATATCCATTAAATATAAACAGCACTAAAACTCAATAATAGAAAAATCAGTCTAATTAAAAGTGGGTAAAATATTTTGAGTATTTTTTCAAAGAAGATATACAAATGGCACCTGGGATATGTAGATGGAAAATGCTCAACCTCATAAATCAGTAGGAAAATGCGAATTAAAATTACATGTGATACCAATGCATTCTTATTAGAATGGGTCAAAAAAGTGGTTAATACCAATTGATGGCAATGATATAGAGCAACTGGAACTATCATACATTTCTGAAAAAATGTATTTTGGTACAACCATTATGGAGATAAGTTGGCAGATTCTCATTAAGTATGATAAACATATACTTATAATTCTACCCAGAAATGTATTGACCTGAGAAAAATTAAAACCTAGGTTCATACTAAATATGTACATGTATGCTTGTAGAGATTTTATTCACATTACCAAAAACTAGAAACAATCCCAATGTCCTTCATCTCTTGAATGTACAAACAAACTATGAAACACTCACAAAACAGAAAACTCCATAGCAATAAGAAAGAACAAACTACAGATATGTGTAATAACATAGATTAATTGAAAATGCATCATGCCAAATGAAAGCCAGTCTCAAAGATTACATACAAAGATATTGTACAAAAGATACCGTACAAAGAATATTCTGGAAAAGGAAAAGCCATAGTGACAAAAATTATGTTACATGTTGTCACGGGTTGGTTGTGGGGGAACAGAAGATTCCAAAAAGCATGAGGAAATTTTGTGATGAAAATGTCAATTATCTTTATGATAGTGATTTTTACATGATGTGTGCAATTGTCAAGAGTCACAGAATTCTTGACAAAAGGATGAATTCTAGTGTATGTAAATTATTATCTTAATATAAAAATATTCTTAGAACAATAGATTCTCTTTGACTTCTTCCCCACTTTTTGAATATTTTAGTGTTACTAAAATGATGGCAATTCATGTCCTTCCTCTCTGTTAATTCTGCTCTTTGCTTCCATACCCATAATCCTTCTACTTGCCTTTATATCTTCTGTACCCATAACTAATCACAGCATGATCATGGGAGGCAATTACAATTTCTGAGTTAGAGAGAGGAGGGTTACTAAACAAAATATGCACAAGTTTTCTCATTCATAGAGTAAGACTATTGGAAATACCTGTGAGAATACATTATAAGTTTGTAGAGAAGAAGCAGTAATAATTTTATATCAGGATGAAATAATCAATAGTAATTATCAGAGATTCTGAATTCTCATTCAAAAGGATGGGAGTATTTTACCTGTTTAAGAAACTGGTTGGCTGAAATGTAGACACAATGGTGTTTCTAAAAGAAGTTGACAATACTAGATTTCCTGTGTTTAATATAGAGAAAGAAATCCTAAGGCTTTCTTCCTAATGTTGGAATGTATTTAATGTATATGATATATTTGTATTGCCAGAAATGATTCATGACACACAACCTTCCTTCATCAAGGCATTGGGGATGTACTGAAAGTCAAAGTAGTTAGTGACTCTTCTCTATAAGTCAGGAATAAAAGTGAAGAAACAGCTACTTAAATGGATTCCCTAACATCAAAAAGGTTGATTGGATACTAGAGTGAAAGTGGCAGTAATTAAATAACAGGTAATTGGACAGGCTTGGTTAATTGTAATGGGGGAAGAAAGGCTAGAATTATATGGAGGTGTTAATTTTAATATAAGCGTCTTAAGGTTTGAATAGTATAGGAAGCCAATTAAATTCCTTCTCGCTATTAAAATTATAAATTTAAATAGTACTGACTGGTAAAAAATGACATTTGATTTAAGTAAATTTAAGATTAATTTTAATTTTAAGGTTTAAAATTTTAGAAAAGAGAGTTCTAGCACATGTCCCATTTCCTGTCTGGGGCTAGTTCATAACCCTACTACTTCTTAAATGAAGGGGGAGCTATGAACCTGTGAAACTGCCACATTTATGTGCTCCATATACAGCTGCTAGTTTTTCCCCAAGGGAGTGGAAACTATTTAACCTTGTACCCATGCACTGAGGACAGAGAAATACCAAGACTTTAGGGGGATTACAGGATTACTGAGCACTGGCTCTGAAATGGCAATATTTGCTAGAGAATCAAAACAACCCTCTGGTTTACTAGTCATATTGGAAGTTTATGTGACCCAGGTGATAAAAAGGAATTTTAACTTGAATCCCCTCTCATGAGCCCAGAGTGTCCATAATTGATTCATAAGTGGTCCATTGTCATTATTTCTCTAGTTTTGAATTTGCTGTGGGCTTAGACACAGACACGGGAAGCATTCTTGTATTAGTTATGCTAACTGTGGAGTGAGGGGTAATACTGTAGAAAGAGTGAAGTGAAATTCCAACAACAACCACTACCATAGAATTGGTAACCCCAAAGCAGTATCACATTGCTAGAAAAATGGCAGAATTTAGTCCTGAGGAAAACCTTAATGAAAGGCAAGTAGTATGCAAATAAAGTTTTGATCTCTTTGGCAAAGGAAGAAAATTCAAAATTCATTTTTGGCATGTTATTGGGTCCAAGCAGAGAATTAACTCCTGATATAGAATGCCAAGTCCCCATGAGAGAGACAGCCTTTCAGTATTTTAAGTTTAGAATGTCATCTGGAGAAGCAGAATCAGACAGGTAGAATGACTTTAGCCTCTCTTTTGGACAGATTTACATCAGGCATGCTGAGAGGTCCTCAGAAAGCTGCCCTGCTATCCACTGAGTGATTAGCTCCTCAGAACAGGGATTTCACTCTTTCACTGGGAGAAAAACTTGCCATTGTTTGCACCCACTGATCCAGAGCACCAGCTCACAGATTTTTCCTGGAGAGAGAAGCAGAGCACAAAACACATACCACCTAATTTCTTCCCAGAGATTGGACTTAATGTGAAACAGAGGATAGAGAAAGTCAAGCCTACAGGTGCTCTTAGGAACACTGGAGGTTTTGATGAAAGAGAATTGGGAGCAGATGCAAGATATAGGCTGAATTTTAGGCAAGCTAGTTTGCAGGAGAGAAGGGCTGAATAAGGCTGCTAGGATAACATCTACTGGGATTGAAACAAATATCAAATGCTAACTTCAGAAATTATTATTTCAAAGGAAGTACAATTTGACTAGATTTGAGAGAGGCAGGTAGCGAGAGGTCTTGGTTCAAATACCACAGACTCTCAAATTTTTAATTGAATTTTTGTAGATTTTCTTGATTATATGTTTCTTCATTTGCTGCTTTCCCTTAGGAAAATTTTCAGTGACTTAATTTTTTTTTTTTTTTATAGTTTTCACCAGTTTCACTGGGAAGCAGGTCAGCAGAGTTTCTCACACAGTTGTGCAGGAATCAATCTCTCTCTCCAGTGTTTCCTGACATACATTAACAACAGAAATAAAACAATTTAAAACAGAAAGCATTTGTAATTTCCACAAAATATTAGCTACCTAGAGATGCAACTAGCAAAAGATGAACAAGCCATTTATAATAAGACATTCTAAAATTTTATTGCAAGACATGATGAAGTCCTAAATAAATAAATATATATGTTTAGAGATAATTGGTGCTTTATAACTTAGATGTCAAATCTCCCAAAGTTGAGCTTCAAGTTTCAATGCAATTGCAAGATGGTGGACGAGAAAAACCGACAGCCAGAGTGTCTCTGCAAGAAAGATAGATTTTAGAAGAAGGTGAGAAAAAATAAACAAGCAGACAGATATAGGTGGATGAGGTTTGGAAGGAAGGGCACCTGAAACTACAGGTGATTCCACGGGAAGAAGTTGTGGAGGAGAACTGCAAGGAGAAAGTCCCCCTGAGAGGCTTGGAGACCAGCGACAAGGGCAGATGGAGTGGTTAAATTTTCCCTCCCTTGCCTTTCGGACTAGTGGGCTCCTGAGTAGTTGGAGAGACTGCTAACACCAGCCCAGAAATGGCCGCCGCCAGTGAGCAGTGAGCCTCTTGTGAACAGGGCAATGGGATCCCAGCTCCCTCAGGGCACCTCACGCCCCACAGACCAGAGCCAATAGGCAGGCGCCATATTGCTTCATTCTCCTCTCCCCCATCCCTAGCCTTGGCTGCTGAGAGAGACAATTTAGCAATTCTAATCTGAATATCTGTGACACTCAGAATGCTAATTTTTGAAATTACAATATAATTTTATATAGTAACACAAAAACAAAATCAACTTACATGGAAAGCAAATAACCAAAGCACTGAAGAAGATGTTTTCAGTAAAACATTTACATCATAAATAATACTTCACATGCACGCGCGCGCGCGCACACACACACACACACACACACACACACACACACACCCCATATGCGATGAGGAAGTATGTCAAGGGAACACATGTGTCAACCACAAGAGTTCCCAATGTCCTCCTCTGGAACAATGTAAGCAAGAAAATAAATAAATAATTGTGGAAGAGTAACACATCTCCAATGCAGAAGAAATGCAAATAACAGATATAAATACTTCACCCTCAAGGAGGTTGAGAATAACTTCCCTCTCCTTAGCAGTGGATCACACATAGCATTTTCATTCCAAAGGGCCCAAGATGGAAATGGGGGAAAAAGACTAACTTTATGGTGGAGAAACATGATAAATACTGCCTCAGTCAGGTTATCAGGATTAACATCAATAGCCATAAATCACATTAATAATCACACTTGATATCATGTATTGAAAATGGCATTTTGCCACTGTGGTCTTCCCTCCAAATACTCATAACCCTTATATAATCATGAAGAAATTATCATACAAGTCTCAGTTTAGGGAGATTCTACAAAATACTTAACCAATGCTCCTCAACTCCATGAAGGTCATTAAAATGAAAAAACTATGAGAATCTGTCACAATCAAGAAGAGCTTAAACTATATTATTAAATGTATTGTTATCTCTTTGATAGGATTTTGGAACAAAAAAAGAACATTACGTAAAAGCAAAGGGAATATGAATGATTTATAAACTTTAGTTAATGCATTGATATTTGTTTACTAATTATGGCATATGTACTATAAAATGAATGATATTAATAATGAGGGGAATTATTTGTGGTGTATATGGAAAGTGTATCTACTATTCTCACAACTTTTCTTTAATTCTGAAACTATGCTTTTTTTTTTTTTTTTTTCCGGGAGACAAAGGCTTACTTTATCACCTGGGGTTGGAGTGCCATGGTGTCAGCCTAGCTCACAGCAATCTCAAACTCCTGGTCTCAAGGATCCTCCTGCCTCACCCTCCCCAGTAGCTGGGACTACAGGCATGTGCCACCAGGCTCGGCTGATTTTTTCTATTTTTAGTAGAAACGGTTCTTGCTCTTGCTCAGGCTGGTCTCAAACTCCTGACCTCACGCAATCCTCCCACGTCGGCCTCCCAGAATGCTAGCTAAAACTATTCTTAAATAAACATTTATATATACTCTTGATGTAGATAAATTTTTCTTAAATAATTTTCAAAAAACAATGTATTAAAAAGATTAGATTCAAAAGTTCCAACGAATCAAAACTAATAGTGTCACTTCATTAAAAAAAATCATAGAGAAAAAAAGAAAGCCGTGAACTGAGAGATAATATTCAGCATATATAAATGATAAATAATTAGTACATTTCAAGTATAAGGTACTCCAAATATCAATATAGCAATATGAGAGATGAATAATTCAATAAGACATATATTACATAGATATATGTATACCTATATATAAATGTATATATAATACACATAGTATATTATAATATGTATATACTGACATCTATCATTACATAGTATTACTATAGATATAAACACATGTAATGTATAAAATAAATATAATATATAACATCTTATTGAATATAACATACAAATATAAAATTGATGGAAAAACATAAGTGACAAGAAACATACAACAGGTGCTCAATATTGTTATTAATTAGGCAAATGTAAAAATAAGTAATTGTTACTCATTGTACTGTATACCAGACCAGCAAAAATGTATAAGCTTGCAAAACCAATTTTTGTTGAAGATGTAGAACCATCATAAATCTTGTTAATGCTGGAGTAAATGTGGATTGGTACAACTACTTTAAAAAATAATTTATTTTGTTTTAAAAAGGTTCTACGTGTATAAAATACAATGCAGAATATTCAATCCTTACTTTATATATCCTGAGGAAATTCTGTCCTATTACCAGGCGTCATTTTCAAAAAGAGATTATTATACTATTATTCTTTAAAATGAATGTCTAAAACAACTCAAATGGCCATTAATAGGAAAATAGATTTTAAAAGTCACACTCACAATGAAATAAAATACAGTAACTAAAAATAATGCCAACTTTTAGAAGTGAGTCACAGAAAAATATATTGAATATGACACCATATTTATAATGTTCCCAAACAAACAAATTAAGTTTTTTTATATATATATATATATATATATATAGGATTAATAACTGTTTATAATATAAAAGAAAGCAAGTACATGTTTAAAAAATCTGATAGTGTTTGCAATTCAGGTAAAAGAAAACAAGAGGATAAAAAATAGAAAATAACACACAGAAAATGTCTTGTATGATATTTCTTAAACTTATATTTAATAAATAAATAATTTTTATATATTTCTAAATTAGGCAGTTGGATCAGGGGTTGTATGATATTCCTTTCTATTCATTGTTTCCTCACTCATGTTACTCCTTTTAAAATATTGCATGATTAAATTTAAAATCAAATTTGAAACATGCTGAATTAAGAACTGCCATTCAAGGACATTTTTGCCAAAAATATTAAGAAAAAATATTTTTAAAAATTTAAGAGCACTTTGTTTATTGTACTTTCAATTAAATGAGAACAGCTACAGGTCCTTTTTGGGTTCCTTCATCTGAAAACTACATCCCTAAGAAATATGTTTATATGTTCAAATATTTTTGTGAAAATAATTTCTGGTGCAATTCAAATTTTACAATATTTATTTAATAAGGTAAATTTTGGGGAATAGCTTTTAGCCACCATAAAGGGGGAATTTTTATAAGAAAAAGAAGATACTTTCTATTTTTGAAAAGACTATAACACCCTTTAATAACTCCTATCATTATAGTTAAAGTAGCAAAGCAATAGTTTTAGACAAGGAGATGCCTTTCTTTTTAATGCTATCACTTCTTCCTTCTTCTACAATCAATTAAATAGACATATTAGATTTTGCAAAGAGATAAGATTACTTCATAGTAGATAAATGGAAGAATATAATTTAGTTTTAGTTAATGAGGCATGACTGCTCTACTAGCAAATAGATTCTATTTTCACTTAAATTCTTTATTTTTGGTTTTAACATCTACAGTGTGCAATTTGTTTTACAACTTATTTTTTGAAGTAGCATCTATTAAAGTTATTAAAAGAAGAAAAAAACAAGAATATGAGTTTTGATTTAACTCTGGATAAAGTTAAATTTAGAAACAGCTTGGCTAGAAAGATTTTAAATCAGCTAAGCCAAGATATACTCATATTCAACCAATGATATTTGTTGTTTTTACCCACATTTGATTAAAATTAAATTTAGTTTCCTGTGATAATTTTTTTTAACCACCTTCACTTCCGTCTGACTTTAGTGTTTCTTTCAGACCTGTGGCCATACTAGGTGATATCACATTGCCCAGAAGTACTACACATGAAATAGCTTCAGTTCTGGTATCTTACACTGTGAATAAAACCTCTTGTTTTTGCACTTCTACTTCTATTTCTTAGCTTCAACCTAAACATTATTACACTTCACCAAAGCACCCAGACCAGTATAACCAAACCCATGCCTGCTTTTTCAGTTCCCTTTCTCTTCTAATCTTGGTTCACTTCCTTACAAAATGTAAACTTCAAGCTTTGCCATTTCTATGACCCTGTAGTCATTCCCCATGACTGCTTTACAAAAATATCACAATTTTGGTAGAAATTCTATTCTTTCATGAATAAACAGTGTGACAAAATATAATTATATCACAGTAGGACCTAAATATAATTGCACAAATATATGGATTTGTGCCATATAGATGCTTTATTCCTTATTTACTTTTTTGTTGGTATTCCCAGTAGATTAAAAACAATATCTAAGCAGGCAGAATGTGTCCTGTTCAGTATTGAAATTTGACTATTCATCCAAGTAATAAGCATGCAGCAGACTTTTCATGTGGTCTTCATAAATATATTTTAATTTAATAAATGTTAGGCTGAATGAATGCCTATTACTCATCTTTTATTTATTGATTTTTAAATTGTCTTTTCTTTCAGCAAACATGAAATGTGACAAGACACATTTGTCATGAGTATTTACATATTATGGAACTTAAAATATAGACTATATTATTATATTCATTTTCATATTATTTGATGTTCAGAAGTTTCTTTTTATTGTTTAAATAGTCAAATCTATTTATTATCCCTTTTTGTGATTTGGTATATCAATTACATAATAAAAAACCTCGTTTTCATCTAGATGCAACAGAAATACTCCATATTATTTCTTGGATTATTTAGTTTACTCTTTTTAGGTGCAGTAATTCAATGAATTTGAAAAGTATTTTATGTATCCTGTATCCTGTGTGCTGAAAATATTTTTATCCCAAAAGGTACATATTCAAATAATATTTATTGAGAAATATCTTCTTCTGCATTGATTTGCATTGCTTTTGATGCTTTCATTCTGCATATTATTCATCTCCCAGGATTCTGTTTGGATGCCATCCTCTCCTTACCATCTTTGTGAACTCTCACTCCCTTCCACATGTTCAGTTCGACTTGGCATAGAAACCCATTTTAAAAATATATCTCTATCAGTGCATTTAACCCAATGGGTGACATTCATGTGTTTGTGTTTCTGTCTGCATGGAATATTCTTGGAAAGCAGAAAATGTGCATAATTATCATTTTTCTCATTTTCTAGACTAGTGACTATTAAACAGTAGATCGATAAGTGCTTGGTGAATGAAGGACAATAAAAAATCTAGTAGGAATTTATAACCAATTGAATAACATGTAGGCACCTCAACATTCACTTGTCATAATGGAATTTGTATTTTAATCAAAGAATTATTTCTTCTCCAAGATCATGATACTGGCGAATAATACCACAAATTATCCAGTCACTTTTCTAAAGCTAAGAACTTTAAGTCACCTTTGATTCCCATTTTCCTTTTCGTCTTGTATGAACTCACTCTCCAAGTATTACTTATCCTATTTCTGTGTGTTTTTTCCCGTTTAATGCAGCCAGCTCTCTCTATCTCCATCATCATTACTTTATTTCAGCCATAATTTTTTTCTGCACTGGATTATGTAATACCAACAAGCCTTTAAACTAGACTTTTTTCTCCTAGTCCCACAACTGTCCGTGGTGATGTAGAATTTATTTTCTAAATAGTTTTCATGGCACTTCTCTCTAAAATACTAGTGTTTACCATGTGCATGCCTGTATCTTTATATCACCTAATGCATTGAAAATAGTATCAAACCATAAATTATTAAGAAAATCTATTTGAGGCCAGGGAAGCAAATTATTTATCTTTGTATCTCAAGACTTAGCACAATGACCAGACATGAATTTCGTTTTGTATATGTTTCTGACATGAATTAACAAGAAAGAAAGTCCATCAATTATAAAAATACAAATGCATACTTTAAATTTTTTATTTTAAAGTATGCATTTGCCTTTTTATGTCTCCAATTGGAGGTGGACAGGTCCCAGAGAGGGGGCATATTCTTTGGCTTGAGACAATTTCTGGACAGGGACTCAGTTTGAGCTATCAGCAAGCAACTAGGGAATGATCACCACTTTCTTTGTCAAGGGAGGGGAAAGGAGAAGAGCTGCGTGGCAGTTCATGGAATTTTTTTGTTTTTTAACGGAAAATCCTTTGTGATCCTCAGATTCACTTAATATAACAACAAAGGCCTCAGTCAAAATCATAAGGAGCATTAGTCCTAGGATGGGCCTTCACAGTTTTCTCAAATCAAGACAAGGAGGTTGGAAGTACAAATTGCTGCATCAGTTAGTCAACTGGATGTGGGCTCCTTCCAGCAAGGGTGCTTCACATCGGGGAAAGGCAGTTCCCTGTCAGTAAGATATTCCTCAAGAAGGCACTGGACTGTGAGGGGTCAGTGCAATATTCCTGGAAGCAGGAAGAGTGAGCTCTGTGGTTTTGGAGGGGAACTGGGGCAGAGCAGTAGAGCATCCACTGCAGAGTTGATGAGTTATCAGTCAGGTCCGTTCCAAAAATGAGAAAATAAAATGGGAGAGTGGAGAGATCAAATATTGACAATTCTTTAATGAAGTTTTGCTATAAGATAGAATAAATAAATATTTTTTTTTCTAGAATAATAAAAGAAAAGATGGATAGAATATATGGATTTCTAAATCCACTTTTAGCTGTAAGAATGGGTAGGGTAGGGGTGTGTAGGAACTGGCTTTGAGGAGCTCAGAAAAGCAGAAACTATGGGTATTTTTTGAGAGGATGGTCATGGCAAGGCTGAGTAGAGCCCTGAAGAGTTATTCTCGGAATGAAGTGGTGATGCAAAGAATTGGTTTGCAATTTGCTCTGAGAGTGCAGTTGATTTTGAAGAACTATATGTGTGCCATGGCATAAAACCTGTGCTGCTGCTGTGATTTTTTTAAAAATAAAACTCTGGTAATATTTTCATACAAACACAGAACCAAATGATTGGATTGATTTGGTATGAGATTTGACAAAACAGGTGAGAAAGGCCAATAATGAGCTGTAGTGGAGTTACTGAAGAAAATAGAGCTGGATCTTAACTTGACTAGGGATGGAAAAGGAATCCAGGAAAACAATGACACACTGAGAGAATATGCAGAGTTTAGGAGACTTCAGGCATTCAAGGAGATAAAAATGCAATGAGAGCAATATTTTATAATATAAGAATCACATATGGAACATCTTCATTTTTTTGTCCTTAATGGTGATGATAACAGGGTGGGGCCATGTAAAAATGCTCAACCAAAACTAAATATAAATAAAATTAATTGTATAAAAATGTTGGCTGAAATAGTGACAAAATTAAAACAAGAATTCTGTAAAGGAATTTAATGGAGATGTGCGAGAATATGCCCAGGTGAGCCAAAAGACATTGGAAATTATATCTCATTATGTAAGTACTTTAAAGTACTTGACAAAGTTATAACTTCTAGTAATACATAGTTTTCATTTTTGTAGTTCAGGGCATAATAACTTATCTCATAAAAGAGTATAATTTAGAATAATATTAACCTGAATTACATAGGAAAATGCAAATATAATTGCACTGGACTCTTCAATATCTACTTGATTTCTTCTCTGCAAAGATGTTAAGAATAGAAAACTTAGATTTATAATCTTTGAATAAATTTTCATGGGAATAGACTTAGTAGCTGAATTTGAAATAAATAAAAGGTAAATTGAAATAATTTTGATATCAGTTCTTCATAGTAGAATTATTTGGTTCATCTATTGGACACTAATAGATGTCATAATCCTATTGTGTAAATCGGTATCAATGACATTAATGGAATATAATGCAATTTGATAAAGGATAAATAATAAAAATAATCAAAAATAGGGAGTTCATGATGATTTAGATTTCTATCCAATGAGTTATAACCATTACATACCCGAGGTTTGCTCTACACTGCCACTCACATTTATGTTCTCTGATGGTAGGAAAAATGGCCACTTTTGGAAAGTTCACAGTTAACACAGGGCATATATTGCATTCGTCATACAATTTGAATTTACTTATAGTTTTCCCAGGGTTTCATTGAGACTCTCTTCACAAATACGATAAATAAAACTATCTTCATTCTCACAAAGATCTTTTGGCAATTGCTTCTGTCTAGGGACTAATCGGAATCTTACTGTAGGTTTGATTAAAGATCTCTTCCTTCTTTGGGCTAGTTTTGTATCATCTTTGCTCCAGTATAGGAAGTTCATGTTTGAACATTTCATTCCCACTAATAATGTTTATGTACCTAGTGGAAGAGTAAGTGGACATGTTGTGTCTAATATTATGAGCATTCGTCACGCATGTATTATGTATGTGTTCCACATATCAAATCCCCAAATCATAGTTACATTGTGGGAAAATATACATATTTTCAAATTACGGATGAGAATTCTGAAGCTAAGAGAAATTAATGAAAATTTGGGAGGTTTTTTGGTCTTAGCTAATAAACACCAAAGCTAATAATTTAAGTACAAATCTATCTGATTTAAAGTAGTTTGCCTTCAATATGCCCTTTGTCCTCTCTGTCAAGTAAACAAAATTTTGATATATTGCTGAAGTAGCAGAAGTTGATATTTTGAAATAGAATAGCTCACATATTTCAGCTACTTATTAGCATCCCTCCATGTCTTATGTAAATGTGCATATATGTTTGTATGTGTATGTGTGGGTACATGTTAAGTTGAGCTTCAATGTCACCATAAGAATTAAAGAAAAATAAAATTAATACCACCTACATAGGGATGGAGAAAATGCAATATTCCATGCATCACATAATAACTTACAAATAAAGGTCTTTACTATTAATAATAAGAAAAGAAACTCTCCAAGTATTTATGAGCAGGATGATAAAATCAAAGCTTTAAAGGATTTAAATTTCACTCATCCTAAGGTTCCATGGCTTGACCTATTGAGCAGGGATTATGACTTTATCACTGACATTTTTGTGATTATGGCAATAGGAGCCTTAAATCATTTCTGATGACCAGTCTAGAAACATCTATTTCTTAGATTCTCAATCCTTTACATAATCCCATTTGACAGATGCTGCTTAAGTTTAGACACTATCTTTTCATAATAACTTTTGATTTTTAAAGGAACATAGATTACACAAATGTAGCAATCCAAACCTTTCTCTTTGTACTTGTAGACCAGCAATATTTAAAGAAAGGAAATATGTTACACTTAAGATCTGATCTTAGAAAATTTCAAAGGGAAATAATTTTAAACTTTTAATATAATTTAAATCATAGTTACATTAACATTTTTAGTAACTTGTACTTAAAAACTATTCCATGGAATGGATTTTTTTTATTAGAACTCAGCAAAAACTGCTTATTTACTTTTCATCCGAGTTGTAGAGTGTGATTTGGGAAAGTATTTTAATGTAATCTTTAGGCAACTTCTTAAAGAAACACTAACAGAAACCTTTAAATTGTAATAAAAGTCTTGATATTGATCTTTATTGGGTTTATAGTTTATGAATTATTGATTTATTATAAAACAGTCCAGTGGAATCCATCTTACAAATGTCATTGGTTCTTTTCAAAACTATATCATGTTGTATTCTTTAGCCTTTTCTTAGAGTAGTTACAAAAACCATCATATATTGCAGTTGTGAGTTCCTGCACAATATAAGTCAGTAAACTTTTATCAATACACAATGGACTCGATGATTGAATGGTCAAATATAATTACCACTACATATTACTGAATTTTGTGCTTCCGTTGGCGAGATTATAAGATGGCTATCAAGAAAATTACAAAAGAACTTACCAGTATGAAAATTTATAAGCCCTCCTGCCATCTGAGGGACAGTGCCTATCCTTGGTGCTCAATGATTACAGTACTGTTTTGCATTTGACTTGTGTTTCAGAGTTTGAATATTAGTTTCCTCATCTGACTCTCAAGCAACTCTGGAAAACAAGGAAGCAGAAATTAATGCCTTTACAGATGAAGTAAAAAATGTTTAGAAAGTTCAAATTTAAATTCTTTGCTTTGTGTGTGTGTGTGTGTGGTGTGTGTGTGTGTGTGTGTGTGTGTGTGTGTGTGGTGTATGTGTGTGTGGTGTATGCATGCTGGGTATAATTATCCTTCCTAAAAGATGAAATTATGAATTCTAGGGGGCAAAAATAAACTAGTCTCCTTTCCCAAGAGAAATAAAAATATGAGCACAATATGCTAATTAGTCAGCATTTTTTTCCTTTAACTTCACTCTACAAAATAGTTTTCTTTACTATGTTTTATGTGGACTTTAATGCCCCTCAAAGTGTTAATGATGTTTTTCTCCAGAAGTTTCCAGGTTTCTGTCACCAAATCAGCTTGGGAAACTGAGGTCAGAGATCTCAGTCACCTGGAATTCCAAATACTAAGATTGGGTGGGAGGAAATGAGGAGTTGTTAGACAAAGAGTTCATAGTTTCAGTCACAAGGATGAATAAATTCTGGAGATCTATTGTACAGCATGGCAACAATAGTTAATAAAATTATATGAAAAATTGTTAAAAGAATAGATCTTAAATCTTCTCACCACCAAGAATTGTGAGGTGATGGATATGCTAATTAGCTTGATTTACTCATTTCACAGTGTGTACATGTATCAAAACATCACATTGTACACCATAAACATGTACAATTTTTATTTGTCAATTATACCTTAATAAATCTGGGAAAAATTAAAATTAAAAATGAAAAAACCAAACCCTAACATAAAATAAACTAAAATAAAAATGTAGACTACGGTGAAAAAAATTGACCACTTGGAACTAATTTAATTGAACACAGATTCATTGATTTTCTTATTTGTGCTTTGAATCTCCATAAACAGGCAAAGGCTTTAAAGTATGAAAACAAACTGTCATAATTAAACATAATAAATATAACTAAATGTAATGAAACATCTTCTTTAGTGAAAATCAGTGTAACTATTGTGATTCTATCTAAAAACTATTATAAAAATAGTAATTTATAACCATGTCTTATATGCTGCTTCAAAACACATCACTAGAGTTCTTAACCTAATGATCATTTATATGAAAAGTGTTCATATGCAATTTACTTCTGAAAAGCTGTGAAGGTGACAAAATACAACAATGTTGTCAATATTTTTACCTGTCAAGATTGCATAAGAAACAACAAGAAAACATATTGGATATATGTCTCTGAGCCTGTGAAGGGAAAATCCTTTGCTATTAAAAACAAGATAATGTTGGAGCAATATCATTAGTCATCCTACAACCTTATCTACCACTGGTTATATATTATTTACAAGACACTGAATCAATGTTTCCATGTAGCTGGGAAGTACAGAGTTTTACTTTTAATAAGAGTGAGAAATAATACATATGTAAAAGGCAAATGTCATGAAATAGAGTAACACTTTTTGAAAATGTTGGAAAAAAACAGCATTTTTCCTTCAAAAATCCATTGGATGCAGACCCTTTTTTAAGTATTAGCTAATAAAAATTAAAAAATTTCTATAGTAATTCTTAATGTAAACATGATATCTTTGACAAATAATGGCCAGAAACAGTAATAAAAAAGAATAAAATATATTATTAAATTAATTTTAATACCTTGAAAATTCAAGAAAATTCTGCCATAGTATATTCACCTTCTACCCCCCAAAAAGTAATGGTAAAAAGTCTCTGCATTTAGAACAAAATACTTAAGTCATAAATTTCTATTGTTTTGATTCATCTCTTTCAAAAGTTAGATGTCTAAAGACATGAGTAGAATGTTTTAATTACCCTTATTCCTGAAAATATTTTTTTCTGCATATAGAATATCCATTATCTGCATATAGAATTATTGAGTATACAAGGTACTCAATCTATTATTGAGAGTTCTTTTCTTTCAGCACTTTAAAATAGTATGGGAATTCCTTCTGACCTGCGTGTTTCCTAATGGGCAGTCCACAGAAATTAAAATCACTGATACTCAACAGCTAATATGTCATTTTTTCCCACTGGCTGTCTTTAAGAGTCTCTTATTCTTAAGTTTTTACCAGTTTGATTGTGATGTGTCTGCATGTGCAGTTTTTGAGTTTACCCTCTTTTGGGTTTTGCCAACTTCTTGAATATGAAGGATTATGCTTCTTACCAAATTTAGGAATATTTCCTCCTACTCAATTTTTTTTTCAGTCCTAAATTTTTTCCTCTCTTTTTGGGACTTTGATGACACAAATTTTACATTTGCTATTGTTCCACAGCTTATTTTTATGCAATATGTTTCCTCTCTGTTAAATTGAGTAATATCTATTGACTTATGTTGAAATTCACTGACTCTTTCCTCCGTCATCTCCTTTCTGCTACTGAGTTCATACAATGAATTTTTTTTAAAAAAAATAGTTATTATATATTTTCAGTTCTGAAATCTTTTGTTTCTTTTTTATATCTATGCTGATACTATTTTAATGTTTGTTTTTAGAATTGCTATGTCGAATACTTTTATCAAAGCTGCTTTAAAGTTTGTCTACGATACTGCTAACATCTGTCTCTATGTGTTGGCATCTGTTATCTTTTCCCATGCAAGTTGAGGTTTTCATGGTCCTTTGTATGCTTAGAGGTTTTTAATGTTATGAGCAATTTGAATATTACCTAATAAGACTGTGTGTTTTTTTAATCCTATAAATAATGTTGACACGTTTGTTTTACCAGGCACTTGACCTTGTGGATTTCAGGCTCTGTCCAAACCACATCCTGTGGACTGTGGTTCCAACATGAGCTCAGTTTGCAAGCTGTGCTATTGTTTGTGTTCCACCATGTGTGCCACCCAGTGGTCAGTCTTACCTGTGTGTGGATGTCCATCCGTTACTTTAGTGTTCAAAGTCTTTTGTATTCTAATTAGTGACATAATCACCCATGGGCAGTTATATTGAGCGCAGGAATTTAGAAACTAAGCTCCCCTTGTCTGCTATATCCCCAACACTTTATGGTTGACTAGAGACTAATCTTAGGTTTGATGTGACTGCACCCCTGTGACTGCACCTCTGTGACTGCAGTGTAAGTCTGGAAGACAAAGAGAAGGGAGGAAAAAAAGCAATGGGGTTGACCCCAGTTTCTTAGAGCCACATCTCCATCTAACAGAGAGAAGGAATTTCAGCTCCTTTAGCATTTCTCCCTCTGCAGTTGGCTAATTTTGCTGCCGCTGTCACTCCCAGCAGAAGGCTGTCTGCAGCATGGAATGTAAGAGAGAGAAAAAGTGGAAAAATTTCCACACTCTGAGTTTTGGAGTTTCCTTTGCTGTTCTTTGAGCGAGAACTAGAGGATTTTGCCCCGATCTCACTCTGTCTGCACCGCAGTGCTCTCTTCTCAATTCTGGACCAGTGAACACCTAAGGAAAAAAGTCATGTCTACTACTGTTTCTTTAGTACTTTGAATCTTGGTGCTTTGCCCCAACCTACCTATGGATATTTATGTCAGAGGGACCTCAAATAGCTCTTCCATATGTATTATTTAGGTTTTATAGATGCATTCCGTGTGAGAGAAATGTTGGTGTGTGTCAGCTTTATTTTACCTGGAAGAGTAATGTATACTTCAAACATTTCTTTTAATAGTTTTTTTCTAGTTTTATGAAATTGGAGGGGCATGGTGGTTAGTGCCTGTAATCCTAGCACTTTGGGAGGCTGAGGCTGGAGGGTCACTTGAGGTCAGGAGTTTGAGACCAACCTGAGCAAGAGCAAGACCCCATCTCTACCCCCCACCAAAAAAAAAGGTAAAAATATTAGCTGGGCACAGTGGCCTGTGCCTGTAGTCCCAACTACTCAGGAGGTTGAGGAAGGAGGATCACTTGAGCATAGGAGTGTGAGGTTGTAGTGAGCTATAATGACAGCACTGCACTCCAGCCTGGGCAACAGAGCAAGACCTTCTCAAAAAAAAAAAAGGAAAAAGAAAAGAAAGAAATTGAATCTGATAGCCTCTAAACCACAATATAAAAAAAATATCTTTACCCTGTTCTTATGAAAGAAAATATTTCAGATGACAAGTACAAAAGACACAAGAGTCTTGCCTTAGATACCAAATTGTAAATTTCTCTCAGAAGCTTTACAACTCTTCTCAGCTTTAGTTCCTCGTTGCTACACATTCCATTTGCAACCAACCATCTAGCCTACTGTGAGATGAATTCCACTGACTGTGAATTCTTCCTGTTCTTCACCTTTATCTTGAGGTGTCTTTATTTGCCTCTACGTTTCCATCTTTTCCAGAGAGTGTTTCTTACACTTTATGTGTCTAAGCTTTAGATTTCTTCCTTACTGCCTACCAGTGACCTCTAATATTTGATTCTAAGCACTCTACCTTATTTTCTTCATTACCCATGTATATTTAAGTTTCTCATTATCTACTACCTACCTATTTATCCATCTGTCTCTCTATCTATCTATGTAATCTATCTAGAGATACAGATAGAGATAGAGGCATATCTTACCCAGTCTTTACACCTTACTGTCTTGTTTAGCTAACACTCTATGCAGAAAATCCTTATGTAGTCTTCATTTATTCAACCATCTCAGCTGCCATTCAATGCCTGCTAGGAACTTTTCTGAATTTGATCCTCAGGCTCCAATTTTTGTGTAATTAAAACCAAATTTAAGTTTAATCCATGTTTGCTTAAGGGTTTTTGGATTTTATTCTTTTTCTTTGATTTGATTTTATGTTGCTTTGTTTGGCTTTCTTTTACTTCTTGAAGAGACCGTTCTCGAAATACAAGTTTTATTTTCAGAGGAAGAAAAGCTCTTACCTCTTGATGTTTAATATCATATATGTTGCATGGTATTGCTCTTGCACCTGTTCTGAGTAAAATTTTCTTACAATATTAATCTTGTTTTGGCCTCTACTAGTTTGTCATGTATATTTAAGAAGTTTATGTACAAAGTTAGGTAGTGACCTGTGAGAAAACACTTTTTTTCTAACTATATAAATAAAAGCAAGCATGTAGTTCTTCTCTTATGATTATAAATTTTAAAGGAGATAATTTTTTTCTTTCTTTCTTAGTTGAAGAAGCCAAATCTACATTTTATAGCATACCCCACCCAGGCCCTCTTCTTCTGCTAATCATAAAGTCTAGTCTAACTATTTATTTCTTTGTTATATAGAGGAAGCTTCCTTTAAAATATATTCTTACATCATATTTAACATATCACACCTTAGTTTCTAATTTGTAATTAGCTTTCACATTAGATTTACTATTATATACACAAATAAATATGCAGTAGTTAACAATAAGTAGTTAAATTGTTAAATGAATTATTGAAAACTGTATGCTTCTGTTTATAAGTTCAGTAGTATTTATCAAAGATGTGGACAGCCGGGCGTGGTGGCTCACGCCTGTAATCCTAGCACTTGGGAGGCCGAGGCGGGCGGATCGTTTGAGCTCAGGAGTTCGAGACCAGCCTGAGCAAGAGCGAGACCCCGTCTCTACTAAAAATAGAAAGAAATTATCTGGCCAACTAAAAATATATATAGAAAAAACTAGCCGGGCATGGTGGCTCATGCCTGTAGTCCCAGCTACTCGGGAGGCTGAGGCAGTAGGATCACTTGAGCCCAGGAGTTTG